>MU227527.1:6198530-6233748 GCA_018584345.1 Thuja plicata | reverse complement strand
CCAAAGTTCAAGGGTATAGGTGCATTAAATGTTTGACAAACTGCTGCAACTTCATCCTTAAGGAAACCCTCCAATAGGTCAAGTTAATGAAGGAAGTACCCTCAAAACAACTCATAAAAACTCCAAAACAATTTCATTGGATGGGGAATATCTAAAAAGGCTTAATTTCTAAATTTCAGGTCTGGGTTTGAAGATTTAGGCCTCCAAAACTCTGCTGTCCCAACGAAGAATGGAGAAACAAATTGGGATGTTCCTCCTAGGGCATCAATTTATTCTTCAATCCCTGCACCATTTTATCTGAAACCAAAAACAAATGAAATTACATGGAATAAAATACAGAGCCACCAATGGGTTTCAAATTCCCATGGTGGAATCTTAAGATACAAGCAAATTTGTCACAAACCCTTGAAAAAGAGGCAATCTCACGGGCTGTAGGAGTATTTTTGCAATAACTTTTGATAGAAATATAATTAGGACCTCAAACCAAAAGCATCTGAAAGGTATTTGTTCAATATTTCTTTTCCAATTGGTTTTAGATCTCCAGCATTCTGTACGAATCTGTACAAGCCAAAAAATAGTCAAAATTACAGGAAAATGAGAGATTTTTATTGATTCAAAAGTGCCAAATACATCATGATACTTTCTACCCACCTTTAAGGGAATAAGAAGGCCTCCCCCAATTTTCTACAACCAATTTTCAAACTAATTAGCCATTGGGGGGCTTAGTTACAATGATTATGCAAAGTTGTCAAGTTGCATTTTGACAACTTTGACAACTTTTGCAAAATGTTGCAAAATGAAGTGTAAATGACCAAAAGTGATCCAAAATGGATCATAATGGTCTAAAAACATGAAATAAAGACAAAAAAACTAAAACCTAAGATTTTTTCCAATCCTTTGACCCTCAGTTGACCAAGGGCTTATCCTGCCCAATCTTGGTACTGGAGTCTCATAGTTGGATTCTACAGGCAACTCTTTATTCCTAAACAACCTATGTGCTATTAGGACCTTGTTGATGATCCTTACATGCTTGTTGTGTCCTTCTGATGCTCAGTTGATGTAGAAGGTGCTCCTGCACCAGGATATCAGATGTATTCACTCATGGATGGATTCTGGGGCTAAAACCAAATTAAGATTGCTCCTAAGGACCAAGAAAAGATAGCATTTACATGCGCATGGGGAACATTTTTCTGGAACATCATGCCATTTGGGATAAATAATTTTGGCGCTACATACCAAAGAGCTATGACAATAATATTCCATGACATGATACACAAGAACATGGAGGATTATGTGGATGATACATTTGCCAAGTCAAAAATAAGAACAACTCACATTGAAGACTTGAGAAATATACTAGATCGAATGGAGCAGTTTCAACTAAGAATTTATCCAAACAAATGTGCATTTGGAGTCCAATCAGGGAAACTATTAGGGTTTATTGTATCAGCAAAAAAAATTGAGGTGGACCCCAAAAAGGTAAAAGCTATAATGGAAATGTCACCTCCTCACAATATCAGTCAAATGAGGACGCTTCAAGGAAGACTTCAGTCCATTAGGAGATTTATATCCCAACTAGAAGATAGAGCGCAACCTTTTACAAAATTGCTACATAAGGGTGTTACTTTCAAATGGGATGAGCATTGTGAAAACAATTTCAAAGAATTAAAAGATTACTTGGCTTCTCCTCCTATTCTTATGGTGCCTATTCATGGAAAACCATCACTCCTCTATATCTCAGCTATAGCTACATCACTTGGAGTATTGCTAGCACAGGAGGATGAAAATAAAAAGGAAAGTGTGATCTATTACATCAGTAGGACCTTGGTGTCTTTTGAACTTAACTATAGTATCATTGAAAATATTACTTAGCAGTTTTTTTTGCATCCCAGAAGTTGAAACACTACATGTTGTCACATACAGTGAAACTTATTGCAAAATACGACCCTCTCAAATATCACTTGATTAAATTAGCATTAACAAGAAGACTAGTAAAATGGGTCTCCATTCTAAGTGAATTTGATATTGAGTATCTAGATAGATGAGATATAAAAGGACAAGTCCTAGCAGATCAACTAGATAATTAACCATTACAAGATGATACACCTTTTATCATAGAATTTCAAAATGAGACAATCATGCATTTAACTGAATATCCATGCAAGATGTATTTTGATGGTTCTTTGACACAACAAGGATCTGGTGCTGGGGTACTATTTATCACTCCTCAAGGCTACAGATACCTAAAGCATAAAAAATGATGTTTCAATGTGTTGGTTGTATTTCCAGTTGTAGTGTGCCCTGGAAAATTTTGAATTTTCCTATCACTCCTATGCTCAGAAAGTTGAAAGTCATGGTTGAAATTGCTTATATACATCTGCAAATAAATATTTTAGCTCAAAACCTAGTTGAAAATGCTAAAAAACCTAAGCCCAGGGGTTATTTCTTTTTGAAAATTTCAAAAGGCCCTAATTTCTTGGTTGAGTGTCTATTTTGAAGTTACTTTTTCACACTTAAGTCCTGAGAATAGGTCATGTGCTTTTATGTTGGTCTCTTAGTCTCTTGATGTTATGATATATTCCATATGGTTATGAGACTCAATGAATTTCCTTTATCGCACTATCTCTTAATGAAAAGGAATATGCTTCAATGATTACGAGACTTGGTGCAGATCATCCATCTAATGAAGATTTAATGGTGGTCGGGATATCTCTTAATAAACTCTGCGGTTATTAAATCATTCAGTGACATTGAGTTTTCCTTGGTCGCTAGGTCTCTAAAATAGGCCAGGGTTAAAGATGGTTCAAAAGAAATGCATTTTATAGGTCTCAGAATAAAAGATGAGTTAAGAAAAAGGTCGCGAGACTTGGAGATAGCCATTAGATGAAGGTAGGATCCAATGGATGGCGTAGAGTCAATTTTAGCAATTGAAAAGTCAACAATTATTCAGTGATCAAGAGACAAGGAATAACATTTGGACATGTAGCTAAATATGATAAAGACAAAGGGTATAGTCACGTGGTCTCTGATTAATTTTTAATACAATAAAATTAATTGGCGATTATGAGACAAAGAGTGTTACTACCAGGTCTCAAGATTATTTAGGGTTTACATGAAATATTAAGAGAATTAGCGGGAGTCATTAGATGCTTTCAAATTGAAGATCAATGATTGTTGAGTAATCTCTGAATAAGATGGCCAAGTGTATTTTCTTCCACTGACTAAGAGATAGAAGGAAATAAATCCTACATTATGCTTTAGTCGCTAGGTCTCAAGACATATTAAGGTTTGGTATAAATATTATGAGGTTTAATTTTGGCTATCAAATGTTGAGATAAGAAAGATCAATGGTAGTCGGGGAGTCTTTTCATGGAATAAACTATAAAAGAAAATATATGAAAAGCTTGGTCACTGAGTCTCCAGTCAAAATATTCAAGTGATAATTCATTCACCGATTAAGCGACACAAAGATTTTTTCGCGAAGTCTCAGAACAATTTAGGGTTATACCAAAAGATTACAAGACTTGGCAAAGGGCATTAGATCAAAAGGAAATCAATGGTAATCGCGTAGTCTCATAATAAACCTAGAGTAAAGGAAATATCTCAGTGACTTAGCTTTTCCATAGTCACATGGTCGCAAGGAGATAGTCAAGATTTGAGCTAAAGTTAATAATGTTTTATGTCGCCAAGTCTCAGAAAGTGATCACAGTTAAGGATTTTTTTTAGCGACATGGAGATAAGTTGTAGTCATGAGGTCACTAATAAGGAAAAGTGAAAGTTAAGGCATGGTAAAAATTAATATAGCTACTGACATGCTAAATTTGAAAATTCATCATCCATTGAGGATTTAGAGAAGTTATGACAACTTTGAAAGGTAGCTGAGGTGTCTGAGGATCATCTAATCATATCAAAATTGACCTCTTGTCAAATTTAATAAGGATTTTTCATCAATTTTGCACTCATTTGAATTCAGTTTCCTGTCATAATCTGAGGTTGTGGCTAGGAGAAAGCACTGATATCACAGTAGGTTTAATTGAAGGCAGAAGTGATAGGATTACCTAATTATGAGTTGCGTACCTTGATCATTTTACCATAAATAGATGTCATTATGCTTCATTTTCATTTACATTGCTTTTAGAATCTAGAACAAAGAAATTACCAAGTTATCAGTGTCTAAAAGAAAAGAGAGTTGCCAGCTTTTGAAAAGTCAAGAAATCAAGATTTCCAATTCAGAAGTCAGGGAAATTTGGTTGGTTTTCAGAACCTTTGATTGTTTTCAGCGCATAATAGTTCAGAAGTGAGGGTTTCTAGTGAGAAGATTTGTTTCAATATTGGTCAAAAGGGTGTGATAAAAGCAAGCAGCCAGGATGAGTAGAGCAATGAGTGTAGCTTCCACTAGTGGGAAAAGTGAAGAAATGGATGATGAGGCTAAGGGGAAAAGGAATTTCTCAGATGAATTTTTAACATTACTGCCAGGAACAACATAGAATAAAAAGTTGAAGGATGATATCCCGAGTGATGATCTAGCCTATATCCAAGATGCAAAAACTCTAGGTTCATTAGGTTACTCTCTCTTTAATTATTTTTATAAAAATAGTGATGAAGATGTACCTGTGTCAAACCCTTGGACATGTGGTTTAGCTAAGTTAGTTGTGCCTGATGTATTCTTAGATACCGATCTTGTTCTAGCCTTAGAAAATAATTATGATGTGCTTTCTATGACAATTAAGAGGAGTGATGGCACTACACTGGTAGCCTTAAACAAAAAATCATTTATGAAAGCCTTCAACCTCTACTACCCTATGTCAACAAAGATTAACCTTAACAAATAGGAAGCTAGGTATGAAAAATAGGTTGGGGTGGTTAAAATTTTAATACAGAGGCATATTCCTAAATAGATTAAGAATTATATTTCCCCCATTCTAGGACTTGCACCTTATTCTTATAAGGATTTGAATCATTATATCAAGTACATTGATTTTGCACTCTGTAGAGTATTAGGGAGGGATGAGGGTATAGAGATGATCACTAAAGATATCCTGATGATTGTCTAAGACTTGCAGGATTTCCATGCTAGCACCACCTATGATTATATTCAGTATGTAATTGATAGAATGCATGAGGGATTTGTGGCCATCCAGAATAAAGAAAAAGATCCTAACTTTTTGCATTAATCTATCCTGATGCATTTGATAATGTATTACAATTACCCTGTGATGGATCTAAATAATTTGATGCCACAAAGAGTTCATAGAGGTCAGCCCAACCTTATTCAATTTTGGTTAAGTATTTGGAATTATACTGCTAAGAATTGTGAGTTCTGTGCATTTGAGAACTCGATAGTTTATCCATTACTGCAATGTCTAGGAGTAAACAAAACCAGATTACCAACCAAGGTGTTGCAAATGTTGAGGCCTTTTGAGTATGTAGACAAGTGGCTTGGAGATCACAACTATGATGATTTCTACTTGGAGGAGAATTTTACTATGATTAGAGTATATGGATGTTCACATCCACCACACATACTTCCATTCCATGTTCCTGCCAGAATTGCAGCAATAGAGTTTATCTGGTAGCTCATGTTAATAGATAAGGAGAATCTGCTCCTCATAGGAAAGGGACATTCACTTCTAGACAATTCAAAGTATATCAATTCACTATTGGAAAAAGAGCCATATATTTGGTGAAGAATTGGCTAAGTCATTATAGGATGAGTGTGGCATTGTATAGATACATTGATATAGAGGGATTTGTTGCAAATGCCAAGAAGCTTCTAACCCCAATGATTCCTTATACTTATGAGCATGAATAGTGCATGGAATAAGATGTCGTAAGGAACATTATTGAGGATGAAGAAGTGATTCAAAGAGAAAATAAAATTAAAGAATTAATAGATTTGGAAAGGCAGGTAAAGATGAAAGGATTATCTTTTGGGGGGTTCTTCCTTGATCTACCTTATTTAAAAAGGCTAGAGGCCATGATCAATTCTCATACCCTCCTGTGAAATCAATTAGAGGATGCACTAGTATTTTTGGAGAAGGGCCAAGTAGAGAACTCTGAATCTGAATATGATGATGATAGTAATGAAGGATACCCCTCACCCATTCCGTCTCTAGTCAATCAAGAAGTTGCAGAAGAAAAAATTGTTGAGGGAGAAAACATTATTGACCTAACAAAGGTCCCAGAAATTGAGGTTACCAATGAGCCTCCTTTAAAAAAGCAAAGAGTTGAACTTGGATAGCATTCCCAGGCAAAAAAATATGTGAGAAGGGAGAAGAAAAAAGATAAAGTCAGTGCTCTTATTCTTGGAAATAGGCCATATGACCATCAGTTGAGAAAGGAGACCAGAAAAGGAAAAAAGTTGGAATAGGATGAAGAGGAAAATGTTGAGTTACCTCTTAGAACATGCATTGATGAAGGGTTGATTCATCAGCAACAATTCCTTGATGATGCCAATTTCATCAAAACCAAAGAATTCAAATAATTCCTTAGATGGAATAAGCAACAACAAGTAGGTAAAAAACTACAGTTGGATCGAGGAGAGCTAGTAACAGTTGAAGTCTTACAGGCTATACATGATTATGATCCTTAAATAGAGAAAATTACTCTAGAGGAAGGAAGGAAACTGGTCAAATCCAGTGGGTTGTTACTTGTTGAAGGCTGGGATTTAGCCTCAGTATTTATAATCGATCAAATAAGGAATCAACCTGACTTAAAAATAACATCAAAAGTGCAGGTTGGAAAACTGATCAGAGGATTTGGTTATAACCCAAATTCCCAGGTTGTTGCAATGTGGAGCCTAGCTCCTAAGGATCAAAAACCAGCCTTGTTAAATATTCAGGAAAGCATGGTGGGTATTCAAATGGTATGGTCTATTAATAATACAAATGACATGGAGATTTCACACGTGTTGTCACATTTTTCCCAATTGAATGTAGCTAAAATTGAACACCTATCACAAAGGTATGCAACCCTAGTAGAAGAGATGGGTGCTATTTTAAAGGATAGGGAGCTATGTTACATTAAAATTCATGCTTTGGAGAAATCAATTACAAATTTGACTTAGCAATTGATGGAGAAACTTGAGGTTATCCTTGCATCACCAAAAGAGTTTACACATGCAGAGGTCCAAACAGAGATAACATGGGAGAGTGTTGCAATAGAGGAATAGATTATGGAGCATAATGAGATTTTCCTAGGATCATTAATGAGTATCTTTCAGCATAAGATTGATATATTAAAGGATAAAACTAATCTCATTTTAAATACATATAATAATCTTCTTGTTTTGTATGTTGAGGTAACAAATTTTATTTCTATCTTAAACCCCTACTTTGGAACATGGTCAAGAAAGACTCAATTGTTTGAGAGGTTGGCATCTTTGTGACCACATAGGAAGGATCTTCTAGAGATAGTCATAGAGGTAAGTGAAGAAATTGAGAAGATAAATGTGACTTTGCATTTCGTCAAAGGAAAATTAAATCAAATCGAGGCCATAATAAATCTCTTTGGATCAAATTTCAATAGATTCATTCCTCCAATCAAGGGAGAAGATAATCAGATAAAGGCCTTGGAGACCTAGAAAGTAGAGTTTGATAGAAAAATACCTAAGAAAGAGGCATTTATTACTGAAAGTGCAGAGCTAGGACATGGAATCTTGTAATAATATTTTGGATGAAGCCTTTAAGGATGAGACTGACATCAACAATTTTTTAACAGATGTCAAGAGAATAACATATGCTCAGTGGAAAAAGAAAAAACCACAACTTGAGAGAATTAAGAGCTTTAATTTGTCTAATGAAGATGATGTAGAAGCATGGGATGCACTGACAAAGCCTAAAAAGAAGAAAGTTTATGCAGTGGACATTGATATCATTGATGAAGAGTAGAGAAACACTTGGCACCTGCACTTTGAGCACAGGAAGGTTAGTCATCTTAAAGATAAGTGTAGGTTATCCTATAATGATGGTCACTTAATCTCATTACAACTATCAGATGCTATCCCGAATAGATACAAATGAATGCGCCAAAGATCACAAGAAGACAAAGAACAAAATCAGATTTCATTCTCCCTTTTTGTCCTTCCACCGCTTGGTTCATTCCTGTCTTTTGTCTTTTCTGTATTTTAGGGTTAGGTCTTATAACCATCCAAAGCTTGTAGAATCCTTACTTCTTTAGGATTCCAAGATTTTTTAATCCTATAAATAGATCATATTGTAATTTTTTGAAGGATGATGAAATATAGTTGCAAGCCAGACTTCTAAATTTTGGTTTGAGTTTTTTGAGCTTTTAGTCTTTATATGTATTGAAGCATGAATATATAAATAAAATACAATGCAGCTCTTATTCTATATTATTTTTGTCTCTTTACTTATTGTGTATGCTCTTTTATGTTTAAATTTTAAGGCACTTTAAACATATCGGTTACAAGGTAGTTGTCTAACTACTTGCAAGTTTCTTTCAAGGAAAGGACTAAGTTTTGTGAGCAGTTTCAGGGAGTACAATAGTATTTGAGGATTTGATGCAGTAGTGTGGGAGTAATAGGGTATTTTGTAAGGCACTTTCCCCGAGTTTCATATAGGTTGTAAGGCATCCTATAGTATGTTTATTTATCTTTTTTTGTGGAATTGCATCTATTGACTCTATAGCTCAAGGATAAGGCACTGGTATATAGTTGGCTAAGTAATTGATCATTATCCAACCAACATTTTAATTTATCAAATCATTCAAATTTCAAAATACATTCCATTCAAGTAATTATGTTTAAGGAATACAATTTAGTTTACTGATTCCTTTAAGAGAGAATCAAAATAGGTTATCCTTCCTGAGGTTCATAAGAACTGAAAAAATAAGAAGGATGAGAATCCTTGTTATCTTACTAATTGTTGTTGTCAAATTTCTAGTATGGATCATTAAGCTCTGTATCAGGATATTCATAGTCATTTGCATATTCATTTACTTGTTGATCCATTAAAAAGCATTCTAGCAATTTAGTAAGAAGATAATCCACTTAAAAGATACTGTCATTCAGTAATCATCCATAGGTAATACCTACCTGAGTCAGTGAATCTCAAAAAAGAAGAGTAATAGTTTCCCCAGATGTTATCTAATACCCTCATCAATTAGCATTTCTCTTGCATGAAATAGGAGTTTGCATTCAAGTATACAAGTATATTGTCACATGAAGGTTGTGCTGAAAGAAAAAGTGCTAACAAAATGGCGACTCTACTGGGGATAGAGATTATAAGATATTGATTGAAGTATTTAGAATCTCTAAGTTACTAAAGATAAAACAAATTTGCAGTTGAGTTTTGCTAGTTTTAAGTCATTCTAGTAGTATTTAGTATTTCCCAAGTTTGGGTGGTGGCTCTAAAAGTGAAATCTCTATGATAAGTTGAGGAATCAAGTAAAAGATTTTCGAAAAATGAATACTAGGTCTAGAATGAGAAACAATCAAGAAGTTGATTTGGATAGTGGGATTCCCACTACTTGAAAAAATAGGATGTCTTGGAGACAGAAGAAAAATCAAGCAAGTATCAATGATTCTCCTCCAAGAAGTGAAGAGAATAACATTAGAAGGAAAAACAATAATCAGTCTAGTCAAGAAGAGAGTGCCTCAGAATATTTAGAAGCCCCAAGTCTTGGACTAGACACCTATGCATTCACCAACACTTCTATTGAGAGAGAAGAAAATTATACAATTAGTTCATATTCTAAAGAATTTCATTATAATGAGCTTGCAGAGGAAGAAAGAATCTTCATGAAGCAACTAGCCCTTATTCAGCAGATGAAAACGGAAAAAGAACATAAGAAGAAAAAACATGAGCAGAAAGACATTGAGAAGTATAGGAAAATAATCCTATGACATCAAGTTGGAAAGAATTTTGAGAGGTCTCATAGAGACCAAGAGATTCCCAGCAGCCACCAAAAGTTAGGTTCTCAAGACTTCAAAGATAAAGGAAAGAGTAAAGTTGCAGAAATAGAAGTTGAGAAGCCTAAAGCTCAAAAGAAACTAACAGAGAAAATGTCCAAATTAGACATTGACCTTAAAAATATTAGAAAAGAAAAATAAACTATGGCTAAGATGTTGGAAAAATCTGAAGCGAGAGCTGCTACCAATGAAATGAAAAGAGAAATTGACTTCTTGCAGTCAACTAAAATTTATTTTTTTGATAAGAGCACCCTACAACATCAAAAAATAAGGATTCTTATTTCAAAGACCATAGAAAATTATTTTCTCCTAAGGAGAAAGAAAAATTTCAAAGGAGACCCCTTCCTGTAGAAAGGTATAAGTAATTTTCTTTCTTTGGAATTCCAGGTTATCCTAATGTAATACCAGAGGATATGGGAGAAAAGCTCCCAAAAAATTTAGGTAATAATGTTGTCACCTGTGAAGAACATTTAAGAAAATTCTTTGATGTTATAGTTGATTTAAATATCAATCATGAAGATGTTCTCATGAATCTATTTGTGCAATCTCTAGTAGAAGATGCTATGGAATGGTTTAGGAGCTTATCTCGTGGTTCTGTAGGAATGATGGATGAACTGGTTGATCTTTTCAAGGATCAATATGGTGACAAGACTAATGAAGGGTTCTTTTCTTAATGAATTTAACAACATAAGGAAGAAATCAAATGAAGAAGTAACAGAGTTCAATACAAGATTTCAGTGAGCTATGCATAAGCTATTCCAAAAGATGAAGCTAGACCAAAAGGTATGTCTGGCTACCTATCATAATGCATTTGATTCAAAAATGGGCTATGCACTAAGGGATAAAAATCCTAAAAGTTTAACATAAGCCTATAAGACAGCTATGAACATAGAAATGAATAGAAGGATATTAGGGAAGTTGGGTAAATGAGAAGATCCATGCTTTAATAGGAGTGGTCAAAAGGAACCTGAGTACAGAGAGTATAGGGCTCTGCAAAATAATAATCCATCCTATAATAATAATTACAATCCACAAAATAGGATGCAAAACTACCCTTATGGTACCCAATTTAAGGAAGGTAAGCCTATTGCTCCACCTAAAAAAGAGAAAACTGAGAATAGGACCCCTGATCCTTTACCTAAAATTGCTATTGATATGTGCAATGATGACTTATGGTGTGAGGCTTGTGTGGCACCGCACAATCCTGACTTTTGTGTTGTTTCTTTAGATTTAAAATCAAATGAGGAGAAAGATAAGGATGAAGGTTATACATGTGATTATAGTATGAATAATGCATATGTTAGAAACACTAAGAGGGGGGGTGAATCAGTGTTTGTCTATTTATTACTTTTCAGCAACTTAAACATTAATCAAACATAAATTTGAATGAAGCTTAACATAAGAACTTATAACTCATGATATGATTACGGGGAAACCTTGATTAGAGGAAAACCATGGTGGGAATTAGTACCCACAAATATTGTACTAGTATAATGAACCTGTTAAAGTTCCTTTGTCTTGTTAGAAGTAGTCTTTACAATATGAGTACAATGACCTAGTTAAAGGTCTGACCCTGTTAGGAGTCTTTTAAAAAACTCTGTTAAAGGTATATGGCTCACTACCTAGGTTCACTGTTCAATAGGATCAAGGCTACAACCTTTTGAAAGTTGATATACACTATATCAAAAATGAACTATTGTGATGACACTATTGTCTGATCAGTTCCATGTATGCACAAATGCTCTTACTCTCTTAAAGAGCTATATCATATAATGACTTCATCATATTGCTCTTCTATATCTTCCTCTTACATAATAATCGACACTTGTAACATAACTTTACATTACAAAATTATATGTTCATATCCGAATAGGCACGACCCAAAACATGACTCTAGTCGGCCTTAAAACACAATACACAATGCTTCTGAACAAGTCGGCTCAAGCATGTTTACAACAATACTAATTACATTATTAAAAACATATAATCAAAGGCACTTTGCCATTACATAACACAATAATTCACATTGATCAAAACACTAATCGACTTCTATGCTCTGTCTTCTGGACTGCTGGTCTATTGATATATCTATAACTTCTCTGTACTATTGTTCCATACTATGCATGTTTGGATGTAGTATTTACACATGTCATAGAACATATATCTAAATTCACATAGGCTAACTTGATCTTTCACATGTGTGCTGATGTGTTGATTGCTGAATATCTTTGTCTGCCCTATTTCCATACTTAGTCTTTTTTTCCTTCTGAGTTATCTTTGATAGAAACTTAGTATGACTTTGTTTCCATGATGAAAACACAAAATGAGTCATGCATCCTCAGGAAGTCAACTTGCCAACAATCTCTCCCTTTTTCATTTATGGCAACAAAGGAATGTGGACAAGTTTCTCAAAATGACTTAACACAAAAAATAACTGTATATCATAACATCTTATTGATATATACATATACTTCTTCTCATATATACACATTCTATATAACTCCCCCTTTGACATTAATGACAAAGGTGTACAAAAAATTGTAAGTCTTCTACATACTTACTCCATGTAAACTTCAGGGTACACAATCTGAAGAGATTGGATCTCTTTCTGCTAGAACACTTTCATTGCATCAACTGTCTGAAGATGCGCACATAGGGCATATCTTAGTTTCTCCATTTTCATCAGATCCATGCAAGGACCTTGATCATATGTCTCATTTAGGACTTCTAGAGAGGGTAAAAGTGAATTTCTCCACTAAGTTTTTCAGACTCTTATCTTGCTAATTTCCAAATTAGCCTTCTCAATCTTGTCCAACTGTCCTTGATAGACATTGTTACAGATGTTCATGTCTTCTATAGAAGTCTCAACTATTTTTCTGATGTTGTCCACCATGATTTCTACCTCTTTTATTTTTTTAATGTGCTCATAGGTGAACTTCACTCTGTCCATGCAGTTGGCTATAACTTTCTTTCCCTTAGCTGCCAATTCTTTCAATATGGATTGCCCAATCTTATAAGACTTTAGGTCTAAGGTAAAATTATTTACCAATTCATTCAGACTCTCCTTTTTATATTCATCTTCTATAATTTTTGTAGCAAAGTATACTAGATTTGCAAAATGTGATTTGAAGTTTGTTAGAATGTTGTCCACATCTTCAACTGATTAAACTTTGGCTACTTTCTTGTCTGCAGGAACTAAGTCATTCAATATGTTCACTGATTCCAAAAAGTGAGGGTTTCTCATCACTTGTTTCTCTTTTTCTTTTTCCATAGCAAGAACTCTGATCTTGATCAAGTCTTCTTCTCCCCAAGCATCGAGACTTGTTGAATCAGGAGTTAACATTGACAACAATGAGGTAGATGGTTGAGTGGATGGTGAGAATATATTATTTTGACTGGTATCTATGCCTTCACTCTTTACTAGTATCTCTTTTATTTGTGTCTCATCACCTTTTTCTTCATTCAAGTCAATTGGATCATTGGAGGGAACTTCATCTTGTTGTGCAGATGTATCATCAGTGCACATTTCTTCAGTGCTTGCAAATGCTTTGTCAACTTTGTCCATGTCTTTTTCAGATGTCATCATGGATATCTTGATATTATCAAACACTATAGTATCTTCTGAGTCTTTTTCTGTATCAGAAGTTATTGTCACTATGGGCGCTAAAACCTATGGACCTGTTATAGGTGCTTTCTGAATCACTGGTTCTGTAACTTGTTTGGGAGAAGCTAGAGTTACCTTTGTAGTA
This sequence comes from Thuja plicata, assembly GCA_018584345.1. NCBI lineage: Eukaryota > Viridiplantae > Streptophyta > Pinopsida > Cupressales > Cupressaceae > Thuja > Thuja plicata. The sequence goes on along the minus strand of MU227527.1, from coordinate 6,220,068 downwards.
GGTGTCATTGATGGATACATGTGTCTATCCATAAATACATGTGCAAATTCCTTTTCAGTTTCTTTACCTATCTGCTCATACTCTTTGTTCATAATCTATAAAGTCCTTGTCTTGGTTCTGAGATGAGGCTTCACCAGATCTAATAGAATAGCTTTCTCATCATGTGAGCATACAGGGAGAAGAGTATCCAATGTTTCTTCTCTATTCCTAATGTCTTCCTCTATTGCATGTCTTCTCATGATCTCCAGTATGTTCCCTAACTTATCAGGTATCACTGTCTTGAGTTCAAGAATTGACTTCTTAAACTTAATCATATGAGATATGATCATAGAATGTATCTGTCTTATCCATTTCTTGATACTTGTCATAGAATTTAGAAAGTGTATCTAATCTCCCTTCATTTTCAATCCTATTCTTCAAAACATTTAGACTAGCTCTAAATCCTACCTCAGGAGGAGCTTGAGTATTCCTTGCTTTTCTCCGAGTGTTCCTTAAGGATGGGTGATTTGTGGGTGCCTGTTTTCTTCCTCTAGTCTTCTTTCTTGGTATAGAAGGTGGAGATGAGTTTAAGTCAATAGTTGTAGAGGGCGCAGAGGTTCTCTCTACTTTCTTCTTCTTTTGGATCTCTTCAATCTTCTCAAGTTCTTTGGCTATCTTGGCTTCTCTAGCTTTGTCAAGATCTTCTTGAGTGACTCCATGAACTTTTAGAATGCTAGATGTAATTATGGATGCCTTCCTTTTATTATTAGCACTATGTAAGATAGTATCCACTTCATTGGTCTTCTCTCTGTAAGTGCCCCACCTAGGATCATTTGGATCTTTGAGCGCAGACAATAGAAATTGTGCATATCCTTCTAACACATGTTCTTCTACTTCATTACCAAGAGGATGAATCCATTTGGTTCTAGGTTCAACTGCCTCAATGCAAGTACAATCTATTTCCACCATGAAACATATGGTATCCTTATATTTGTCAACTATCTTCTTAGATAATTTGAACCTTTTCTGCATTTTGATCCTAAATGTCTTGATATCCATATCCATGGCATCCCTTACACTACTCTCTAAAGTTGCCTTAAGTGAAATCTGAGATATTGTGGGTTTGATCCTATCTAGGTAAAGGTTTGCAACCTTTCCAACAATATGGAAATACAAGTAGATGATCAAAGATCGAAACTTGAATTTCTTGCTCCTGTCATGCTTGATGATTCGAATGTTGTCAATCAATTGAGAACACAAGATCTCACATAGGTTGTATTGAGTGTTATCCTTCACCATTCTGATAGCTTCTAGGACTGTTGCTGCAGAGACACTATTTAACCTGCTTTCTTGCTAAAACTTATACCCAAGTATCATTGTTAGAAACTTTATGTCATCTTCCTTGATAGGTTCAACTGTCATCCCGCGCTTGTCACTTCTAGATAAGCAAACTTGTTCAACTTGCTTCTTGACATCCTTTTCGGTAGGAAGAACTAGTCTAGTTTTGGGAAGTCTTGTTAATTCATGGATTAGGTCTGTAGTGATGCACATAGGAACCTCACCAATCTAGTAAAGATCATCATGTATTCTGCTTAGAAAAATCTTCACCCATTCTGGCTCATCAAACTCATGCGCATTTGAGTATTCAAAGATAGGTTTATTAATCAAGTGTGTGAACTCATCCTTGAATGTATAGTCAGGTTTCATCATAGATCCCATATGAGTGGCTATGTTGATATCTCCTACTATTTCCTTCTTACAGTAAATATATGCACGGATATCTTCTACGTGAACAACACCTAGTGGGGTTTTGGAGAAAGATCCTTCCACATCATCCAGTATGGATTTGAATGGATGTTTCTTAAATACAAATCTCTTCCTCTCTACAATATCAAATACTACTGGAGTCACCATACTTACTTGGAACTTGATTAAGTAGGGTTTCACAAAATTTTGAAACGGCGTGACTACTAGGGTTTTGTTTCAACTTCTTATATGTTTTCTTAACTGCCAAATCCATTACGCTTCTGTGCTTTGATGCTCAGTGCTCTAGTGCTCTCCAAATTATGTGATCTTGAATGCAAGTGTGAAGAAGATCAAACATTTACATTCTTTTATAAAAGCTACTGCATTTAATGTTTGCAACCATATGCAAATTACTCAGAGAATTTGCAACTTTGATCCTGATGAATTTGAGACAATGCATGAAAGCATACTGCAATATTATGTGCTTATAACCATGAATCCATAGGCGCATACTCAGAGGTGAGTATAATAGCCGTGCAGGGGTCCTAAGCTAGAATAGCTCCCCCTAAAACCAAGAAGGTCTATTCAAGCAGAAGTAGAGGGTGCATCCACTATGGATGCATCAACTACTTTTTCAACATCATTGTCCTTCTTTGCTTCAACCCAAATTTTTTTTGAATCTTATTTTACTTGAACAAACTTGACTTCTCCTTCTTCTTCAAATAGTGATTTCTTAGGATCCTCTTGCTTTTGAGTTCTGGATCTACAAAACCTTGAGATGTGTCCAGCCTTTCCACATGTGTGACAAATGAAAGGAGGTCTGATGCTATTGTTCATCATGTTGCACTGCTTTGTTGTGTGTCCATTGTAGTTACATATCTGACATGTAGTGTTCTGGAAATTTCTTTGAGGTTGATTTCTCTAATTATTTTGATTCATTCTTCTTTGATTCTACTTTGACTGATTTCTTTTATTTGTTATACAATGTATAGCCCTGTAACCAAATTTATTACAAGAGAAATAGTAACCATTGAAAGGTCTTACCTCTTTGAAATCTCTTTCCAAATGACCATTTTTGTTACATGCATAAAAAGTTCTGTTAACTTGCTTGATTTCCCCTTTAGGTGGATCTATTTTAATCTCTGTAACATTTTTAACTTTCTTTGCTTCTTAAGATGCTTCATGAGCTTTCTTTCTTTCTTGCAATGAATTGATTTCAATTTGTGCTACACTGTATCCAAGACTGGTAGTGTCACCTTTTTTATTTTGTGCATTAAGCTGAGATTGAAGTGAATCAGAACTTGTGTGGAGTTTATCAATCTTATCTTTTTCTTCTGTTAATTCAGATTCCAACTTCTTCTTTATGTTTTCCAATTCCAGGACTTTCATTTTTTCTTTCAAGAGTTCATCATCTAATTGTTTGCTTTCTTTGATCTTTTCTTCAATAGCAATTTGGCTGCCTGTGAGCTGTTCATCCATATTTTCAATTTTATCTTTTAGAGACATATTCTCTTCATTGATCATTTTGATCATTTTCCCTAAATCACTTGTAGAACAATCTTTCAAATCTTTTCTTAATTTCTTGATAAGCATTTGTGAGCCATCAACTTTCAGTCTAAGTTCTTCATTTTCTTTTTAAAATCTATCAAGATCTTCAAGAGTTGCTTCAAGATTATTTTTCAAATATTTTTCTTCTACTGAGTCCATGATCTCCTCAAGTGGTTAAACTTTCTTTCAAAGGACCAGAGCTTTGATACCAATTGTTAGAAACACTGAGAGGGGGGGGGGGGTGAATCAGTGTTTGTCTATTTATTACTTTTCAGTAACTTAAACATTAATCAAACATACATTGAATGAAGCTTAACATAAGAACATATAACTCATGATATGATTATGGGGAAACCTTGATCAGAGGAAAACCCTGGTGGGAATTAGTACCCACAAATATTGTACTAGTATAATGAACCTGTTAAAGTTCCTTTTCCCTGTTAGAAGCAGTGTTTAAAATATGAGTACAATGACCTAGTTAAAGGTCTGACCCTATCAGGAGTCTTTTACAAAACCCTGTTATAGATATATGGCTCAGTGCCTAGGCTCACTACCCAATAGGATGAAGGCTACAACCTTCTGAAAGTTGATATACACTATATCAAAAGTGAAATGTTGTGATGACACTGTTGTCTGATCAGTTCCGTGTATGTGCAAATGCTCTTACTCTCTTAAAGAGCTATATCATATACTGACTTCATCTACTACTCTTCTATATCTTCCTCTTACATAATAATTGACACTTGTAACATAACTTTACATTACAAACTTATATGTTCATATACAAATAGGCACGACCCAAAACAAGACTCTAGTCAGCCCTAAAACATAATACACAATGCTTCCAAACAAGTTAGCTCAAGTATGTTTACAAAAATACTAATTACATTATTACAAACATATAATCAAAGGTACTTAGCCATTACATAACAAAATAATTCACACTGATCAAAACACTAGTCGGCTTCTATGCTCTGTCTTTTGGACTGCTGGTCTACTGATCTATCTATAACTTCTGCGTACTATTGTTTTATACTATGCATGTCTGGATGTAGTATTTACACATGTCATAGAAAATATATCTAAATTCACATAGGCTGACTCAATCTTTCACACGTGTGTTGATGTGTTGATCGCTAAATATCTTTGTCTGCCCTGTTTCCATACTTAGTCATTTTTCCTTCTGAGTTATCTTTGAAAAAAACTTAGTATGACTTTTTTTCCATGATGAAAACACAAAATGAGTCATGCATCCTCAGGAAGTCAACTTTCCAACAACATATTCTTGTCATGATATGGATTCTGATGAAGAAATTGAAAATCATGACATATATGGATCGCAAGGAAGAGTTGAAGTTCATCAGCAGCAAGTCTTGTCAGATAGTGAGGAAGAAGAAAGGGTTGATCACTTAAGGTGTTTTGCCCAAAATAGTTAGGAATCTCCAGTAGTGAGAAAAGCCTCTGATGAGGAAAAATCTAGAATCACTACTGACTTAGTGAAAAAAGCTATAAACAACTATCACCTAAGAAATAGAGTTGTGGGTAATGTTGGTAGTCAACCATCAGGCATCTTTATAAAAGAAAAGAAGACAAATGCCAAGTATGTACCTAAAAAGGATGGACCTAGGGAAAATAAAAATAGACCTACGGTCAAGATAGTAAATAAAGCTATTGAGAAAAAAGATGTACATGTAGAAAAGGCTAAAGAGCTAGAGGTGATTTCTTCTTCCCCTAAAGTGGAAAATAAGAAATCTAGGAGGGAAGAACCTACTGTGAATATTCAAATAGAAGAAAATAATATTATTTTAGAAAAGCCTAAAACTAGTGATATAAATTATACTCCAGTAGATATGGGACAATGATTATCTCATATGAATGTGAAAGTCCCATTCCTTGAGATGATGAGAATAAAAGAACACAAAGATAAAGTTTTGTCAGTACTGAATAATGTGTCACTGATAAAACCTCATAAAATAGAGCATATTGAAAGGAAACTCAGAAACAAGGGAAAAGAGCCTGAAGGGATGATTTTTGAGATCCCTCAGATCTACTTGAACACAAACACTTCTACAAGGGTTGTTGACCCCTTTTTCTTAACATTGGTTATAAATGGAAAGATGCTAAAAAAACTGTATGATTGACTCAGGAGCATCAACTATAGTAATGTCTGCAGAAATTATGAGATCCATGGGTTTACAAGTAGACACTCCTCATGGGAGGTGTCAAGCAATGGAATCAAGAGAAATCCCTATTGTTGGGACTATTGAAGCCCTACCCTACAAATTAGCCATGTGTCTAGATACAATGCTAACTATGAGTGTACTAGTGGTTGACATACCACCACACTATGGCATGTTGTCATCTAGAAAATGGAGTGCCTCAATGGGTGGAAGTATTTAGTGTGACCTATCTTATGCCACTTTCAATATAACTAGAAATAATGTAAAGATATCTAGAGAGGGAAGAACACCTCACATGATAGAATTGCTTGAAGATACAAATATTAATTATTGAATTGACATTGACATGGACAATTTCAGAATTGAAAGGAGTACTCACTAGTGTGAAAATATTGATCCTTTGGTGGAGTTATCTATAAAAAATGATGGTTTGTGGTAGATTTACTTTGGTGGATCCTATTCAAAAGAAGGATCAAGAGTTGGAGCTCTATTTATATCTCCATCAGGTACCACATTCAAATATTATTTTTTGCTATCTTTTTAGGGTACAAATAACATAGCAGAATATGAAGCTTTCTTTCTAGGGATAGAAATTGATACTAAACATGGTATAAAATGTTTAAAAGTCTTTAGTGACTCAAAATTAATAGTAGCCCAGGTAAGGTCCAAATATGCTGTAAAGAATGATAGATTAAAAATGTATAAGAATGATATTTGGGATCAAATAGAATTCTTTGATGCCTTTAATATAAACTGGATAGAAAGGTCTCGAAACATAATGGAAGTTTTCTTGGCCAATGTTTCCTTGAAAATTGATGATATGACCTTAAATGGGGTATCAATTTTGGAAGTCAAAAGAAGACCAGTTGTCCCAGACAAAATTTACAACTGGAAAGTTTTTGAGGATGACCAAGATATCCTTAGATTTATTCAGTGCCTTGACCATTATGAGGACTAGCATATAGATTGCAATAATCTTCTTGAAGTCATTGATGGTAAGGATTGTATAATGGGGGATGAGGTTGTCCAACTTAGTTCTAACCAGATTCCCAAGGGATTGGTAGAACTAGAGGCATTGTTTACTAATCAAAGTGAACAAACATCAGGAATAAGCAATGCCAAGATTCAGGATTTAGAGGAAATAAATTTGGGTTCACAGACCACTCCTCAAATAGTTTACATTGGAAAAGGATTAGACTCTCAGGTTAGAACCAACTTGATAAAATTACTAAGAAAACATAAGCATGTTTTTTCTTGGTCATATAAAGATCTTAAGGCTTATAGAGAGGATCTTTTCCAACATGAAATCCCACTCAAAATTGATATGAAACCATTCAGACAGAAGCAGAGACCTATTAATCCTCTTTTGGCCCCTAAGATGCAACAAGAGTTGATGAAGTTAAAGGATGTTGGAATCATTCAACCTATCTAAAACTCAACTTGGGTCTCAAACCTAGTACGAGTAAGAAAGAAAAATGGTGACACAAGACTATGTGTAGATTTCAGAAACTTGAATATTGCTTCCTTAAAAGATAATTATTCTCTACCAAATATGGAAGCAATGTTGCATAAGGTAACTGGTTGTGAGTTGCTATCAATGATGGATGGATTCTCAGGCTACAACCAGGTACTTGTGAAAGAATCGAAGAAATTCAAGACTGCTTTTACTACTCCATAGGGAACCTGTGTCTATGTCAGAATGCCCTTTGGATTAATAAATGCAGGAGCAACTTTCCAGAGAGCCATGGATGTGGAATTTAAAGAATTTATTGATCTATTTATGGTTATTTATCAAGATGAATTGACTGCATATTCTGAAAAAGAAGGGGATCACTATTAACATCTAGAGAAATTTTTTAATAAGGCTTTAGAATATGGTGTTTTACTAAACCCTAGAAAATTTCATTTTGCAGTTACAAAAGGAAAGTTACTAGGACATATAGTGTCCAAAGATGGAGTTAGGATAGACCTTGAGAGAATATAGGCTATCCAAAAGGTCACTGCTCCAAAAAATTTAAAAGGAGTACAATCTTTCTTAGGAAAGATAAACTTTGTCAGAAGATTCATAGCTAATTTTGCAGGAAATGGCAAACCAATTATTAAATTGCTAAAGAAAGATGCAAAATTTTACTGGAGTGAGCAAGCTCAAATAGAATTTGAGAGAATAAAGAAAGTAGTACATTAGGCACCTATTTTAAAATCACCAAACTACAGTAAGCCCTTTTCTTTATTTTCATTTGCATCCTTTCACATTATTGTTGTTGTTCTGTTACAAAAAGATGATGAAGGGTTTGAACATCCAATAGCCTTTTTTAGAAAATCCCTTCAAGCTCTAGAAATAAATTATAAGATGATGGAAAAGAAATCATATGCCCATACTTATTTTGTGCTAAGGTGTTGGCATATGTACCTCATGCAGCAGTAAAGGACATTCTTACCCAGTCAGAAGTGACTAGTAAGAGATGTAAGTGGATTAACTGAATTCAGGAATTCAACCTAGAGATCCACATTACAAAATTGGTAAGAGGTCAAGGTTTGGAAAAGATCATGAAAGAGGATAACCTGGATCTAGTACAAGTAAATAATACAAAAATACATGATCAGACAATTACAAGTATAGAGAAACAACCATTTTATGTTTACATTGTATTTTTCTTTAAAAAATGCCAAGTGTCCTAATGTTATGATAGATAACCAAAAGAGAAGTCTCAGATTACAGGCTCAGAGATACACTTTAGTACAAGGAGATTTATACTGGAAAGATAGGAATGGTGTGTTACTAGTATGTCTAGATCAAAACCAATCTAAGAAGATGTTAAAAGAAATGCATGCTAGGGTATGTGGAGGCCATTTTTCTGCCAAGACTACTGCCCATAAGATCCTAAGGGCTGGATATTTTTGGCCTAGTTTATTCAAAGATACTCATGCATATGTCAGGAGTTGTGATCCATGTCAGAGGTTCACAAATAAGTTAAAATTTTCAGGAGCCCTATTACTAAATCCTGTAAGTGCTGAAGCCCCTTTTACTATGTGGGGGATTGATTTTATGGGAGGATTCTCAAAAAAATCCAATGGAGGGCGCACTTGGATACTTGTAGCCACAAATTACTTTACAAAATGGATTGAAGTTGTACCTAAAAAAAAGGCAACAAGTAAGGTGGTTACTAAATTTTTAATAGAAAATATTTTAACCAGATCTGGTATCCCTGCCAAGCTAGTTATGGATAATGTCATGTATTTTAGATCTGATGAGATTAAGGATTTTTGCAATGAATATGGGATTATAATTTATTATTCATCCCCATATCATCCTTAGGAAAATGGTCAGGCAGAATCCAGTAATAAGATTATTTTGAAGCTTTTAAAGAAGACCTTAGAAAAGAAAAAAAGAGCTTGGCATACAAAATTAAGGTTAGCTCTATGGGCTAATAGAATAATAGTCAAAACAGCCACTGGTAAGTCACCATTTGAAATTGTTTATGGTTTACACTCTAGATTGCCTGTGAATAATCTGTTACCTGTATACAAGTTCATTCAAGAAGAAGAGCTAGAAATTTTAGATCCAATGAAAGACAAAATATTGTAACTAGCTGAACTGGATGAAATCAGAAGAGAGGGAAATAAAGAGAATATAAAGCTGTAACTAAAGATGAAGTATATGTTTGACAAAAGAGCAGGTTACAGAAAGTTTATACCCAATGACCTTGTACTCCAGTGGAATGTGAGAGCAAGGGATAAGGGTAAGAATAAAAAGTTTGAATATCTATGGCTTGGTCCATTTATTATTTCTTAGAAATTTGGTAAAGATTCCTATATCTTGAAGAACATGAATGAAAAAGAATATGAATTTCCCGTGCATGGGAAATTTCTGAAGCCTTTCTTCAGTTGAAAAGATAAAAAAATTTATGCACAATAATTTTTGTATCATAGGTATATATGTAGGTTTCCCTTTTAGTTGTGTGTTTCCCTTTAGCAGTAGGTTAATGAGCGTCAAATAAAATGGTTTGCAACCAGAGATCTATGGTTCTTGACATAAACTTGTTTTTAATCATCCTTAGATAGAGCCACTGTTGGTTGTATCTCTAGTTGTACTCTGCCCTATAAAATTTTGAAGTTTCCTATCACTCCTATCCTCAGAAAGTTGAAATTCATGGTCAAAATTGCTTATATACCTTTGCAAATAAATGTTTTGGCATAAAACCTAGTTGAAAATGCTAAAAACCATAAGCCCTAGGGTTATTTCTATTTGAAAATTGCAAAAATCCCTAATTTCTCGATTGAGTGTCTATTTTGAAGTTACTTTTTCACACTTAAGTCCTGAGAATAGGTCATGTTCTTTTATGTTGGTCACTTAGTCTCTTGATATTATGAGAATATTCCATATGGTTATGAGACTTAGTGAATTGCCTTTGTCATGCTATCTCTTAACAAAAATGAATATGCTTCAATGATTACGAGACTTGGTGCAGATCATCCATCTAATGAAGATCTAACGGTGGTCGAGATATCTCCTAATAAAATTTGCAGTTAGTAAATCATTCAGTGACATTGAGTTTTCCTTGGTCACTAGGTCTCTCAAACAGGCCAAGGTTAAACATGGTTCAAAAGCAATGTAGTCTCTAGGTCTCAGAATAAAAGATGAGTTAAGAAAAAGGTCATGAGACTTGGAGATAGCCGTTAGATTAAGGTAAGGTCCAATGGATGGTTCGGAGTCACTTTTAGCATTTTAAAAGTCAATAGCTATTCAGTGATTAGGAGACAAGGAATAACATTGAGACACATAGCTAAATATGATAAAGATAAATGGTATAGTCACATGGTCTCTGATTAGTTTTTAATACAATAAATTTTTTTGGCGATTATGAGACAAAGAGTGTTGCCGCCAGGTCTCAAGATGATTTAGGGTTTACATGAAATATTAAGAGACTTAGCGGGAGCCATTAGATGTTTTCAGATTGAAGATCATTGTTTGTTAGGTAATATCCGAATAAGATGGCCAAGTGTATTTTCTTCCAGTGACTAAGAGACAGAAGGAAATAAAGGTTACATTATGCTTTAGTCGCTAGGTCTCAAGACAAATTAGGGTTTGGTATAAATAAAGATCAATGGTAGTCAAGGAGTCTCTTGATGGATTTGATAAATTGAAATCTATTATGCGACAATGAGATAGGTTCTAAGTTGCATAGCCTCTAAAAGGAATTAAATTGTAAAAGCGAAGATATTAAAAGCTTGGTCACTGAGTCTCTAGTTAAAATCTTTAAGGGATATTTCATTCAGCAATTAAGTGACACAAAGCTTATGTCACGAAGTCTCAGAACAATTTAGGGTTATACCAAAAGATTATGAGACTTGGCGAAGGGCGTCAGATCAAAAGGAAATCAATAGTGATCGTGTAGTCTCAAAATAAACCCAGAGTAAAGGAAATCTCTTAGTGACTTAGCTTTTCCATAGTCGCATGGTCGCAAGAAGGTAGTCAGGATTTGAACTGAAGTTAATAATTTCTTGTGTTGCCAAGTTTCAGAAAGTGATAACAGTTAAGGATTTTTTCTCAGTGACCTAGAGATAAGTTGCAGTTGCGAGGTCACTAATAAGGAAAAGTGAAAGTTAAGTCATGGTAAAAATTAATACAGCTACTGACGTGCTAAAATTGAAATTTCATTAGCCATTGAGGATTCAGAGAAGTTATGACAGCTTGGAAAGGTAGCTGAGGTGTATGAGGATCAACCAATCAAATCATAATTGACCTCTTGTTGAATTTAATAATGATTTTTCATCAATTCTGCACTCATTTGATTTTGATTTCCTATCATAATCAGAGGTTGTGGCTAGGAGAAAGCATTGATGTCACAGTAGGTTGAATTGAAGGTAGAAGTGATAGGATTACACAATTATGAGCTACGTTCCTTGATCATTTTACCATAAATAGATATCATTGTGCTTCATTTTCATTTACATTGATTTCAGAATCTAGAACAAAGAAATTACCAAGTTATCAGTGTCTAGAAAAAAAGAGAGTTGCCAGCTTTTGCAAAGTCAAGCAATCAAGATTTCCAATTCAGAATTCAGGGAAATTTGGTTGGTTTTCAAAACCTTTGATTATTTTTAGCGCATTACAATTAAGAAGTAAGGGTTTCTAGCGAGAAGATTTGTTTTAATATCAGTCAAAAGGGTGTGATAAAAGAAAGGATCCAGGATGAGTAGAGCAATGAGTGTAGCTTCCACTAGTGGGAATAGTGAAGAAATGGATGATGAGGCTAAGGGGAAAAGGAATTTCTTAGATGAATTTTTTACATTACTGCCAAGATCAACACATAACAAGAATTCAAAGGATGATATCCTGAGTGATGAAATAGCCTATATCTGATATGCCAAAACTCCAAGTTCATCAAGTTACTCTCTCTTTAATTATTTTTATAAAAATAGTGATGAAGTTGTACGTGTGTCAAACCATTGGACATGTGGGCTAGCTAAGTTAGTTGTGCCTGATGTATTCTTAGATACTAATCGTGTTCTAGCCTTGGAAAATAATTATGATGTGCTTTCTAAGACAATTAAGAGGAGTGATGGCACTACACTAGTAACCTTAAATAGAAATTCATTTATGAAAGCCTTCAACCTTTACTACCCTATGTTAATAGACATTAACCTTAAGAAACAAGAAGCTAGGTATGAAAAATAGGCTGGGGTGGTTAAAATTTTAATACAAAGGCATATTCCTATATAGATTAAGAATTATATTTCCCCCTTGCTAGGACTTGCACCTCATTCTTATAAGGATTTGAATCATTATATCAAGTACATTGCATTTGCACTCTGTAGAGTATTAGGGAGTGACGGGGGTACAGAGAGGATCACTACAGATATCCTGATGATTGTCTTAGACTTGCAGGATGTCTATTCTAGGACCACATATGATTATATTCAGTATGTAATTGATAGCATGCATGAGGGATTTATGGCCATCCAGAATAAAGAAAAGGATCCTAAGTTTTTGCATTACTCTATCTTGATGCATTTAATAATGCATTACAGTTACCCTGTGATGGATCTAAATAATTTGAGGCCACAAAGATTTCACCAGAGTCTGCCCAACCTTATTCAATTTTGGTTAAGGATTTGGAATTATACTTCTAAACATTGTGAGTTTTGTGCATTTGAGAACTGGATAGTTTATCCAGTATTGCAGTGTCTAATTACCAGCCAAGGTGCTGCAATTGTTGAGGCCTTGTGAGTATATAGACAAGTTTCCTGGAGATCACAACTAGGGTGATTTCTACTTGGAGGAGAACTTTACTATGATTAGAGTATATGGATATTCACATCCACCACACATACTTCCATTCCATGTTCCTGCCAGAATTGTAGCAATGGATTTTATCTGGCAACTCATTTTAATAGATAAGGAGCATTTGGCTCCTCACGTGAAAGGGACATTCACTCCCAGACAATTCAAAGTATATCAATTCACTATTGGCAAAAGAGCCATAGATTTAGTAAAAAATTGGCTAAGCCATTACATGATGAGTGTGGCATTGTATAGATACATTGATACAAAGGGATTTGTTGCAAATGCCAAGAAGCTTCTAACCCCAACCATTCCTTATACTTATGTGCATGGAAGAAGATGTCATAAGGAACATTATTTAGGACAAAGAAGTGATTCAAAAAGAAAATAAAATTAAATAATTAATGGACTTGGAAAGGCAGGTAAAGAGGAAAGGATTGTCTTTTGGGGGGTTCTTTCCTGATCTACCTTATTTAAAAAGGATAGAGGCCATGATAAATTCTCATGCCCTCCTGTGAAATCAATTAGAGGATGCACTAGTAGTTCCGGAGAAGGGCCAAGCAGAGCACTCTGAATCAGAATATCATGATGATAGTGTTGAAGGATACCCCTCACCCATTCCCCCTCTATTCAATCAAGCATTTGCAGAAGAACAAGTTTTTGAGGGAGAAAAAATTATTGACCTAACAAAGGTCCCAAAAATTGAGGTTACTAATAAGCCTCCATTCAAAAAGAAAAGAGTTGAACTTAGAGAGCATTCCCAGGAAAAAACCTATGTGATACAAGAGAAGAAAAAATATAATGGCAGTGCTCTTATTCCTGGAAATAGGCCATATGACCATTAGTTGAGAAAGGAGATCAGAAAAGGCAAAAAGTTACAATAGATGAAGAGGAAAATCTTGAGTTACCTCGTAGAACATGCATTGATGAAAGGTTGATTCATCAGCAACTATTCCTTGATGATGAAAATTTCATCAAAACCAAAGAATTCAAAGACTTCCTTAGATGGAATAAGAAACAAGTAGGAAAACAACTAAATTTGGATGGAGGAGAGCCTTTAACAGCTCAAGCCTTACAGGCTATACATGATTATGATCCTAAAACAGAGAAAATTACTCTAGAGGAAGCAAGGGAAATAGTCAAAGCCAGTGGGATGTTACTTTTTGAAGGCTGGGATTTAGCCTCAGTATTTATAATCGATCAAATTAGGAATAAACCTGACTTAAAACTATCATCGGAAGTGAAAGTTGGAGAACTAATCAGAGGATTTGGTTATAACCCAAATTCCCAAGTTGTTGCAATGTGGATCCTAGCTCCTAAGGATAAAAAACCAGCCTTGCTAAATATTAAAGAAAGCATGGTGGGTAGTCAAATGGTATGATCTGTTTATAATACAAATGACATGGAGATTTCATAGGTGTTGTCACATTTTTCCCAATTGAATATAGCTAAAACTGAATAGCTATCAGAAAGGTATGACACCCTGGTAGAAGAGACCAGTGCTATTGTAAAGGATAGGGAGCTATGTTACATTAAAATTCATGCTTTGGAGAAACCAATTACATATTTGACTCATCAATTGATGTAGAAATATGAGGTTATCCCTGCATCACCAAAAGAGGTTACACATGCAAAGGTCCAAACAGAGATAACAGGAGAGAGTGCTAAAATAGAGGAATAGATCATGGAGCATAATGAGATTTTCCTAGGATCATTAACGAGTATCTTTCAACATAGGATTGATATATTAAATGATAAAACGATATCATTTTAAATGCATATAATAATATTTTTATTTTGTATGCTGAGGTAACAAATTTTATTTCTATCTTAAACCCCTACTTTGGAACATGGTCAAGCAAGACTCAATTTTTTGAGAGGTTAGCATCTTTGCAAAAACATAAGAAGGATATTCCAGAGATAGTCACAGAGGTAGGTGAAGAAATTTAGAAGATAAATGTGACTTTTCCTTTCTTCAATTGTAAATTAAATTAAATCGAGGCCAGAATAAATCTCTTTGGATCATATTTCAATAGATTCATTCCTCCGATCAAGGAGAAGATAATCAGATAAAGGCCTTGGAGACCTGGAATGCAGAGTTTGATAGAAAACTACCTAATAAAGAGGCATTTATTACTGACACTGTAGAGCTAGACATGGAATGTTATAATAAGATTTTGGATGAAGCCATTAGGTTGAGACTGACATCAACAAATTTTTAAAAAATGTCAACAGCTTAATAGATGCTTAGTGGAACAGGAAAAAAGCACAACTTGAGAGAATTAAGAGCTTTAATTGGCCTGTTGAAGATGATGTGGCAGCATGGGATGCATTGACAAAGCCTAAAAAGAATAAAGCTGCTGCAGTGGACATTGATATCATTGATGAAGAGTAGAGAAACACTTGGCACCTACTCTTTGAGAACAGGAAGGTTAGTCATATTAAAGATAAGTGTAGGTTAGCCTATAATGGTGGTCACTTAATCTCATTACAAATATCAGATGCTATCCTCAACACATACATACAAAGGCGCCAAAGATCACAAGAAGACAAAGAAGAAAATCAAATTTCATTCTCCATTTTTGTCCTTCCACCGCTTCGTTCATTCCTATCTTTTGCCTTTTTTGCATTTTAGGGTTAGGTCTTATAACCATATGAAGCTTGTATCATCCTTACTTCTTAAGGATTCCAAGATGGTTTAAGCCTATAAATAGATCATATTGTAATTTTTTGAAGGATGATGAAATATAGTTGCAAGTCAGACTTCTAAATTTTGGTCTAATTTTTTTGAGCTTTTAGTCTTTATATGTACTAAAGCATGAATATATAAATAAAATATAGTGCATCTCTTATTCTATATTGTTTTTGTCTCTTTACTTATTGTGTATTCTCTTTTATGTTTAAATTGTAAGGCACTTCAAACATATCGGTTACAAGGTAGCTGTCTAACTACTTGCAAGTTTCTTTCAAGGAAAGGACTAAGTTTTGTGAGCAGTTTCAGGAAGTATAATAGTATTTGAGGATTTGATACAGTAGTGTGGGAGTAATAGGGTAGTTTGTAAGGAACTTTACCCAAGTTTCATATAGGTTGTAAGGCATCATATAGTATCTTTATTTATCTTTTTCTGTGGAATTGCATCTATTGACTCTATAGCTCAAGGATAAGGCACTGGTTTATAGTTAGCTAAGTAATTGATCATTATCCAACCATTATTTTAATTTATCAAATCATTCACATTTCAAAATAAATTCCATTCAAGTAATTGTGTTTAAGGAATACAATTTAGTTTACTGATTTGTTTAAGAGAGAATCAAACTAGGTTATCATTCCTGAGGTTCATAAGAACTAAAAAAAGAAGAAGGATGAGAATCCTTGTTATCTTACTAATTG
Source organism: Thuja plicata (assembly GCA_018584345.1). Taxonomy (NCBI): domain Eukaryota; kingdom Viridiplantae; phylum Streptophyta; class Pinopsida; order Cupressales; family Cupressaceae; genus Thuja; species Thuja plicata. Next base: position 6,203,939 of record MU227527.1, on the reverse strand, counting down.
TTGTTGTCAAATTACTAGTATGGATCATTAAGCTTTGTATCAGGATATTCATATTCATTTACTTGTTGATCCATTAAAAATAATTCTAGCAATTTAGTAAGAAGATAATCCACTTAAAAGATGTTGTCATTCAGTAATCATCCATAGGTAATACCTGCCTGAGTCAGTGGATCTCAAAAAAGGAGGAGGTAATAGTTTCCCCAGATTTTATCTAATACCCTCATCAATTAGCCTTTCTCTTGCATGAAATAGGAGTTTGTATTTAATTATACAAGTATACTGTCACATTAAGGTTGTGTTGCAAGAAAAACTGCTAACACCATGCACTAATAACATCTCAAAATATGAGGCATTGGTGAACGGACTTAAGCTTGCTATGGAATGGAAAATCATAGAGTTACATGTGTATGATGACTCTCATCTCATTATCAACCAAGTGAATGGTGATTATTAGAAAAAAGATGAGAAAATAATACCTTTCAAATAGCTGGTAGAATATTTGAAAAATTACTTTGTATTCATCACATTCCATCAAATTCCAAGAATGGAAAACAAAGCTGCAAATGCTATGGCTACGCTAGCATCCATGTTACAATTGGAAGAACACCAATTCCGCTATGAATTATTAGTGGAAGAATTATCCTTTCTATCCTTTGATACACCTAAATCCCGAGTGATTTGTTCCTTAAATGCCCAAGACCAATCCTAATATGCCAAAATAATTGCTTATCTTACTAATCAAACTATATCTAATGGCCTATCAAGGAATGAAAAAAAGATTTAATTATGACAACATCATGTTATGTCCTCATCACTACTAACTTCTATAGACAAAGTCTTGATGGAACGCTTCTTAGGTGTTTAGAACAAGAAGATTCTGACCACGCATTAAAAGAGGTTCATGAAGATGTATGTGGATCGCACTCAAATGGCTTTTCATTAGCTAAGAAACTGTTAAGAGTTGGTTACTATTGGCCAACAATGGAAAAAGATGCAGTGAAATTTTCTAAAACATTTCACAAATGTCAAACACATGGAAACCTTATCCATTCTTTAGCCAAAGAACTCATACCTTTTATAACACATTGGCCATTTCAACAATGGGCCTTTGATCTTGTTGGATAGGTTTATCCTAAATCTTCAAGTGGACACAAGTAGATCATTACGGCCACTGAGTATTTCACTAAGTAGGTTGAGGTCATGTCACTAATCAAAGCCATTGGCAAACAAGTTTCTATGCTCATCTTTAACTACATCATTTGTAGGTATGGGATACCCTCTTCTATTGTAACAGACAAGGGGGGTCTGTTCAAAAACCAAGATATCAAGGACCTTTGTACACATTTTCATATCACTCAATATTATTCTTCAATCTATTATCCTCAAGGTAATGGACGAGCTGAGGCTACAAACAAGAACATTTTAAAAATATTACATAGAACTATGAGTAAGTCTGGCAGAGACTGGCAGTTGCAACTAAATCTGGCACTGTGAGCCTATAGAACAAGTATCTGAACACCAACAAGAGCCACACCATTTTCTCTAATATATGCCACAGAAGCAGTGCTACCCATTGAAGTAGAAATTCCATCTTTGTGAGTATCTCTCCAAGGTCTTGTTACAGATGAACAATACCACATTGATAGGGTTCATGCACCAGAACTACTAGATGAGCACAGACAAAAAGAATTTAATCATCTCAAAGTTTACCAGAAAAGAATGTCAAAAGGGTACAATAAGAAGGTAAAACCATGACAATTTAAAGTGGGGGATCTCATTCTAAGAGAGAATCCTAAAAATTATCCAAATGGAGAACAAAAGGGCAAGTTTGAACCCAACTAGCTAGGACCTTATGTTATCACTGCAAATTTTGGGTCTGGAGCTTATCAATTAGCTACACCTGAAGGAGATGTTCTTCCTAATCTCATCAATACTCTACAATTGAAGTGGTTCAACGATTGATATCGGGCTAACAGAGTCATGCAGTGGAAATAGTTCCAGGTGTCACTTGTACTCTATGCTCCATCTATCAATGCATAGCTCACACTAATATTTCACTATCAATCATGTGCTATTTTTTGACTTTGAATCCTTAAAAATTTCCTATCCTTTCCTAGTATTTTTTTGCATTTGCGTCTTAGGAATAGTCATTATGCACTGGCAGCATCTTTGCTATCATGTTCAGTCTGCGTCTGCTAGGTGGTCCTAGGTTCCTGTCTAGGATGGTTTGCCTCTACAAAATGGTATTTCTCAATACTTTCATCAAAACATCACTATAAAAAACAAGGGTGATTCTTAAATACCATCCACCTATAACAAACATCATACTAGTGTTTCTCAACACTTTAATCATACTAGTGTTTCTCAACACTTTAATCGTACTAGTGTTTCTCAACACTTTAATCAAGCAGTGTTCCTAAACACTACATTGGATTGCAATTGCTAACAAAGTTAATCTCATTTACTCAGAGATAAAAACCATATTTCTTGATTCCAAGTTATGATTGATGATTTCTGTATTGTTCCTGAACAAAGAATCAATGGTATTTCCCAATACTACTTAAAACTCATAAAGACTGATCTTCATATTATTATGACTCTTTTATGTTCCGATGATGTTTTCCAACTAGGGGCATGTAAGAAGTTGTAAATTTTATATGATTGATTATCAATTGTTTATTTTTATGTCTTCCAAGTTACTCTATGACATCTATTCAAAGACAAATAGTCGCAAGGATAGGGGGGCATAACCTTTTCTTGGTTTTCTGCGTATGGTGATTATTTCAATGATCCTATACATTTCACTTAACTTGGATATTTATAGTTAGAACTACCAACATGAGTGGATAGCCACATATATATGGATCCTTGTTATGTGTAAACTACGGAAAGGTTGAAATAATTTCCTTGTTTGTTTCTACATCAGATTCTAAGTAAGGTGTACAACACATTATGTACCCAAGGATATGAATATTAAAGGTCATTACAGGTCACATATCTTACATTATACTTGAACAGAAGATGATTCTCAAAGAAAAAGGAGATAACTGACAAGTCTTAGCCTCTATGCCTTGATTCTTAGGTTATTTTTGATATTGCATCCAATAACCATAGTATTCATACTTTCATGATACCTTGTGGGTATTAGTGATAGTTGTACTATCTGATGATGTCCATTACAACAACACCCAATGATGATAAAAATGCTACAATGTATAAAAATCAGTGATAGTCCTAGAAGTCTGCATGTAGATGCATTTAAGATTGCATGATTCATTTTTATAACATCATAGGGACTTGAGCCCAAAATGATTTCCTGGTTCATTCAAAATCCAAGTTAACTACTTAATCTATATTCATAGTATATCAATTTCATTGCATATCCGTGACATACATTTTGCATTCATAAATGAGAAAGAGACAATAAAATAACAAAGCATTCAATCATTGCATTTGTTTTTACATCCTAAGTGCATCCATACATATATTTTCATAAAGAAAATCTAAAAAACATACATCTGCATATTCATCTAGAATCATTCAAAACACATTTATATATCAGTAATAAATCAAAGAACATAAATGATGTCATCACATGAATCTATTTTACATCATCACAAGACCAAGTACATAATCACATGTGCATTAATCTAAACATCTATCAAGAGAAAGAACCCATGAACATATCAGAATCAGAAACAACTATCTCAAATATATATCAGTGAAGGATCAGATCAAAAATGTGGAACTGTCTACAAAATAGTATCAGTATGATCAAGATGAAATAGATGATCTTAGAAGGATCAATATACAAAATATTTTCAAGTATCAAAAGTACAATATCAGGTATGACTGCCACTCTCTTCCTGATCTTGAGGATGAGGATGTGGTGCATAGACTCTAGCATGATGCACTAGTGGAGGCATCGCTCCCTTTGACTATTGTGCCACTCTAGAATACAATGGAGCTCTATGTGGCTCTAGAACCACAAAACAATATAAAGAAAATTAGTATGCATCTCTTTGGCCCTGATGAGTAGTTTTGCGGGTATGGACATCTCTCTCAGATCTCATAACATCTAATTGTTTGTTCTTATCTGCTAACAAAGTATCCAAACTAGTGATTCAGGCTTTGAGTTTCTCAAGCTCTCTCTAAAACTGTGATAAGGTATATCCATCTCTACCAAAATCCCTACCTATATCTTTGGGAGGACCCTGTCTAGGAGGTCCACCTCCTCTACTTGGCACATGTCCTGATTGCCTATACTCTATTGTTGCTTCTCTCTGGTGAGTAAAGGACCTGGATCTATCCATGGAGGAATGAACCTTAACCGAGTATGTCTGCCACTGGTGCCTTCTCCACTACCACCCACTCCACCACCACCCCTTGTGCATGCTAAATGTGGGCCTCTGATTTAGTAGAACATTTCAACATGGTCATTTCTCTTTAGTTGCTTACAGGAATGAATATGGATTCATTCAGCCTGCATGTATGAAAGAATCGACCTGTTGCCTTCTAGAAGGTAGGAGTATGAGCTTGCTCTACAGTCATTGCAAGCTCAGTGACTACACCGAAGACCTAAATGAAGGATTTTAAAAGCTATGATAATGCAAATCAATGATTAATCTAAATGATTATGCAACTTTGTTGTTCATCCAAGCTATTTAAGATTGATTTTAGAAGCACCAAATTGAAAGTGAAAGATTCTTTTTAAAACCAAAATTGAATGTGCTCTAATGATTAGATTTGCATGCTTGAATAAAATAAAAAACAATATTAAATAAATGCTATGAATGCAAGAAAGCTAAGAATAAAAATGCAGCATAATAACATTAAGCAAACATTAGGATCCTTTGTGAAGGAAAAGATTTTCTCTTTTATAGAAATTTCTCTTGAATCGAAGGTCGAGATCGAACAAAAAGAGTGGCTTAGATTCGATTGAAGAAGCACAATCCATGTGCGAGTGATTCAATTGGTCGAGAGAATCAGTTGACTGAACTAACTAATCAGTTATTTTGGAAACTTCCAAAATCAGTTTACAGTTAACTAAAATGTTTTTAAAATGATAATCAGTAGAGAATCAGTTAATAGAGTGGAACTGGATTGTTTCCATTTTGATAATCAGTGGAGAATCAGTTAACTGAGTGGAACTGGATTGTTTCCATTTTGATAATCAGTCAACTGAATTTGATGGTGTCATGTGCATTTTTAATAATTAAATTGATTTTGAATTCACATTTATGATTTTATAATTAATTTAATTCCTTTTTTATTTAATTGAAAATTTTGTAATTTTTATTTAATTAATATATCAGAATATCAATTAAATAATTAACATAAGATATATTTGCCAATGTAATTTGATTTTAGGAATTAATTAATTAATCAAGTACGATGATTGATTAGGAC
>MU227527.1:6133156-6186505 GCA_018584345.1 Thuja plicata | reverse complement strand
GAAGTGGCGGGTGGGGAGGAGTGGTAGGGAAATGAGTGGAGTGGAGGAAACAACAAGGGTGGGGGATGGATTAATCCCACATTCGTGGGGTGTTTGACATTTAGTTTCTTCTTATGCTAAGTTCTTGGACAGAGTATGTAAAGAGAAATGGCCGCAGGCTATTGGGGATAGGATTTGGCAGCCACGGTTTAGGATTGGACGAGCTCGAAGATGTTAGAAAAATAGACACTGTAAGGTAAATCACATCGCTTAGTTAATGGCATAGCTCAACAAAAAAATTTACAAATTTGAAACTAACTATGCAGCGTGTTTCGATACGAGCACCAAATAGAACCTGCCTCGATCCGCATGCAAAAGGTCGTACAACCTTCTGTTTACAAAAAATTTTTGTGACAGATTTGATTTTTCTTGGACATAGACAAGTTTTTAGTCATTTTTAATTGAAACGACATTCCAGACACAACCGTGGAGTTAGATTTGACTCAAAGTAAATAGAAAACAAAATTAAAACCAAAGTTTATAATGAGGCCAGAAAATTGATTTTTTGGCCCCACGGTGGGCGCCAAAAATGTGCATGCTAAATGTGGGCCTTTGATTTAGCAAAACACTTCAACATGGTCATTGACCTTTAGTTGCATACAGGAATGAATATGGATTCATTCATCCTACATGTATGAAAGAATCGACCTATTGCCTTCTAGAAGGTAGGAGTATGAGCTTGCTCTCAGGTCATTGCAAGCTCAGTGACTACACCGAAGACCTAAATGAAGGATTTTAAAAGCTATGATAATGCAAATAAATGATTATGAAACTTTTTTGTTCATCCAAGCTATTTAAGATTGATTTTAGAAGCACCAAATTGAAAGTGAAAGATTCTTTTTAAAACCCAAATTGAATGTGCTCTAATGATTAGATTTGCATGCTTGAATAAAATAAACAACAATATTAAATAAATGCTATGAATGCAAGAAAGCTAAGAATGAAAATGCAGCATAATAACATTAATAAAAAATTAGGATCCTTTGTAAAGGAAAAGAGTTTCTCTTTTATAGAAATCTCTCTCGAATCGACGGTTGAGATCGAACAAAAAGAGTGGCTTAGATTCGATTGAAGAAGCACAATCCATGTGCAAGTGATTCAATTGGTCAAGAGAGTCAGTTGATTGAACTGACTAATCAGTTATTTTGGAAACTTCCAAAATTAGTTTACAGTTAACTGAAATGTTTCTAAAATGATAATCAGTAGAGAATCAGTTAACTGAGTAAAACTGGATTATTTCCATTTTGATAATCAGTGGAGAATCAGTTAACTAAGTGGAACTGGATTGTTTCCATTTTGATAACCAGTCAACTGATTTTGATAATGTCATGTGCATTTTTAATAATTAAATTGATTTTGAATGCATATTTATGATTTTATAATTAATTTAATTCCTTTTTTATTTAATTGACAATTTTGTAATTTTTATTTAATTAATATATCAATTAAATAATTAACATAAGATATATTTGCCAATGTAATTTGATTTTAGGAATTAATTAATTAATCAAGTATGATGATTGATTAGGACCTAGGGTTTAGCATCAGATTAGTTCAAATTTGATAATTGCCTACTTGATTTAGGACTTAGGTTTAATCAATATTAGGGTTTCTTGAATAATTGTTGAGATTGGGGGTCTAGGGTTTATGTGACTATTTTTAGGTGATTACACCCCTATCATCTCCATCATCTCCATTCTCTCGGCCATGTCAATGACTTCTGTCTAGAGGAGGACGTCTACCATCTCTCCCACCCCCACCTCTCCCATCTCTTTGAGATCCACCTTTGCCTCTCATGGGTCTATCATCCACAGGATCATAATCTAGGCAATCCTCTATGCGGGGTGCTACCTTGTCCGGTGTTGTAAATCAAGGAAAGGGATACTGTAACAATTGGGCAAGATATCCATCTGTACACCCAACATCTGAAGCATTAGCAAGGTAATCCCATATGACTATGACCATCTAAATGATCTCCAGCTGTGCAATCTCATATACTAATCAAGCTCCCTACAATGGCTCCTTATCACAAATGTGTGAATACATTGTAAAATCCTGTGACCTACCCTATATACGGTCATACTACCTCAGCACACGAGTAACAAGAAACCGCTCAACAATGTATTGGGTTTGACCAATCAAATATCTACTCTAAAAAAAGTAAGGCATTTTCCACCTATCTAAGGTCCACTCCTCACAATCCAAGTATGGCCTCCATATGACCAATGTGATATCATCTAGAACACGGTGCCAATACTCCAACTTACCTAGATGGGGCTTCTATATGAATCATGAATACATATATACATATGGATGCTCTAGTGCTCTTTGTCTATCTACTATCAGTCATGTAACTAAGACGTACTCCCAAGCCCAGATCTATAATATCATAATCCCTATTGTCATACTATGGGAGTACTCATAAACAATCTCATGTAACTCTATGTACATGTGGGCTAATATAAAACTGCATTGGCCAAATATGCATGATGAGATGACTATCTTCTCTAAGGTCTCAACCCAGCCACACATAAATCCATGTTGTCCTTTGTCATGCATGAGAATACCTCTAATAAACCTAGCAAGATACATAGGTAAATGATCATAGTAATCACACATGTAGTCCCACATCATTTATCTATGAACTATAGTTAGATCTGCAAAGTACCTCCATGCAGATGCAATCGCTATAGCAGAGCGCAACTCAAACTGAACCTCTTGACCCATGACTCAAATCCACATAATACACCACACATTCTCTATTGTGACGGTCATCTCACCAGTTGGGAGATGGAAGGTGTTATGCTCTGAATGCCATCTCTCAGCAAGAGCAGTCAACAACCTTCAATTTACCCTAATATTAGGTAAATCTATCAGTGACATCAATTTGAGACGTGTTATGATCTGTAGCTCAGTAGGTGTCAATAACCAGTATAAGGCAAGGAATCATCCTGGATGAGGTCCTTAAAAGGATACTACCTCAAATTCAATATGTCAAAATATTACAAGTACGTGTTCAAATCAGTATTCTAGCTAATGAAAGAACATCTAACAATTAAGTCTTTTTGGCCTTCAAAACAAGGAAAAATAGTCAAATTGGAAAAAACCTAACTCCTAAACTGAAAATGACTCTATTTTTACTGGGTGTGATCCTAAAAACTAGAATCAATGCACAATTTCCAAGATATAATGGGGAATCTGGGAAACGAACCTGTTGTCACAGGATGCAATGCGGGACGCGGGGTGCGATCATGTTTTCACTGGATGGGATGAAATTTAAAGGCTGAAATTTTTTTTAAAACATGCAATACAAAACCTCAAAATAGGATGAGATCCTAAATTGATGGGGTGTGATCTGGAATTTTGTGTGAAAATCGGATGCAACACGGGGTCGACTAGAGGCGACCCAGGACACGGTATGCGATTGGAAATTAAATGCTTCATAACTATTGTAGAAATTGACAAAATGAAAAACATGAAGCATAATCTAGTAGGTATCGATGTACTCACCAGTGGTGTGTAATGGGTCAGGCATTGATGTCGACGTGAAATCTTGAATTGATGTTTCTCCATGGGGACCACCATCTTCTCTATAGAGCTCTAGATTTACTAAGGGTAAAAGTGAAAATGAATGAGTAAAAAGTGACTTTTGAGATATATATTAATCTTTTTGAGCTATTTAGGAGCTCCAGAACTCTTCCTGGACTATCAAAATTCAATTTTGTTCTTTTTAGATCAATTGGGAATGAAATCAAATGCTCAGACAATGGTTTTTACATAGCACGGTAAAAAATTTGTGACAGTCTTCAAAAATGCAGAATTGCTCTATATGTTCCAAAAATGATTCACAAGCTTTACATAATCATTTTTATGGGTTCCATATCAATTAATTGCACATTATTCATCAAAACCTTGGTCCTACATCATTTTATCAGACTCAAAATTTACATTTTCAAGTAGTCACCTTGGTTCAATTATGTTTTCTCTTAACACACCTTCGCTTCATCATTTCTCCTAATTGATTTTTTCTTGATTCAATCGATCTGTTCAAGTGATATATCATTCTACAGAGGGATTTTATTCTTTTTCCTTTGATTTTATTCCTAAGGGGGCATGATCACACTTAAAAATCTATCAAATTCATGCTCAAAAATCAACAAAATGACTTCATCATCAAAAGACTAGGGGCATGACAGTTTCCTTTGATCAAGTTGGGACTGTTGGATAGAAGGCTTCAGCACTAACAAGCCAGATATGTATGTCTACATATTCTCAAATCTTTATTAAGCTCCTAGAAACTTCATACTGGCCTTCGTTTGATCAAGTCTGGAGTCATTATTATCAATTCTCATTCAATCAAGTTCAGAATTGATACCTTAGAGCTCCTATTAGCTTCATATTGACCTTCGTTCGATCAAGTTTGGAGTAAGTATTATCAATTATCATTTGATCAAGTTCAAAATTGGTATCTTTAAGATCTTTGTTTCATTGACCTTTGTTTGATCAATTTCAAATTTGATACTATTAGTCTTAGTTCAATCAAGTGTGAGACTGATCTCATCAAACATTTCATTCAATCAAGGGAAGAATTCTCAAACTTTTTGAAGTCAACATCAGATATTCTTTGAATCAATGTGTTTCTTGCACATCAATTCAAAGAGGGGAAAATGCAACCACCCTAATTTGGTCTACTCTAACCAAAGACCCTATTTTCCCTAAGTGTGATCATACCCCTATTTATGTCAAGACAATTGCTCAATTAATTAGCATAATTAATTTAAATCAATTTAATCTTCTAAAAATCAAAGTGATCTTATCACTAATTCACATTAATTGCATTGGCTTATTTAAACCAAATCAAAATAATTAAATACATGGCTAAAGTAATTAATTAAAAGGAATTAAATAAATCTCATAATTACAACTCCTCACTTGCAAAATGGAAATTCAATGCATTAGTCAATGAGAGTTAAATCACTTGGATCACCTCACATGGATCACCAAAGATTCAATCTCCACCTCTCTTCACAACTCAATCTTGATATCTCATTCCTCAAATTCTTCTATAAAAGGAATGAATTTTGAGCTCAATGGCCCCTAATTTTAGAATTTCATTTGCAAACTTATGTTTTCCTAATTTCTTAATGCATTTTAGCTCAACATACTTAGAATTGTTATAATCTTTCATTTGGAGCATTAAAATGAACTTTGTTTTTTCATTTAGCTTGCATTTTACTTAAATCTTCCAATCTAAGCATGAATGTGTCATTGATTTATGCATAATCTAAGGGCAAAGTATAGCATTTATCATACTCTTCTTAGATAGGATGCAATATGTTAGTTTTCATGATTTCTATGTTCTTTTACTCTCATATTTCATGTTTTTCTCACTAATGTAATGACATATTGAAGTGTTGTGTTGCATCTTGCAGGTCCAAACAATTCACACATGTTGTTACTACACACTCCACAAAAGAAAACAAATTTCTTTTATACAGTTTTACAATAAGCAATTAGGTCAGCCAATTAAGACTTCCCCAATGCACAAATAGTTACATAACCCCTTGCTAAGATACACAAAGTACCTATTGTTGGGATTAATGGGAAGTGGTACTGAGAGGGGAGGGGTGAATCAATACCTCTAAAACTTTTAACACTTTTCACAATTCATCATTAGTAATCATTCATTACTGCATTACTGACCATTACAATTGTTCTTTCTTATGCATGTAGTATTATTCCATTATCTTTAATTGTTTGCAACATTCATAGAAACATTCATGAAAGTAATAAACACATAACACAAGATATGATATTGTAGGAAACTCCTGTTAGAAAGTAAAAACTGCAATGGGGATGGCACCCACAAAACTTCACTATCTACAGAATGGAAGGGAGCCAGTAATGGCTTACAATTGATCACTTCTGATGATATACCTTGTTAGGAGTATTAAGTTGGAGACCGGTTAAGTTCTACTCTGTTAAGAGCTTTAGCAACACTAATTTAAGTGTGCACTCAGTTAAGAGATTTACAATAAGACTATTAAGTCCACCTTTCTTGAAAGGATTTTTTGTGTGTACTACACTTGTTAGAATGAGTACAAATGTTGACTTAAATATATGAAATCTACAATTTATAATTACAGATCCATTAAATCTCTCATAATTATAATATCACCTTAAGTGACTAATTAATACCTTTGTCTACTTGTTGGTAGCCTGTGTTCCTGTTCTTAAAACTGATTCGATTCTTTTCTGTTCCTTTGCACAAATTCTTTTGTCTGGTCTCTAGATGCTCTCCGTGGCTACAATCTTCATTGAACAAAAACTATTCTCAATAGATTGAGCATCTATTTATACAAGCATTTGACCTATCTTTGATTCATGCATTACAATGTTAACTCTTAGATCCAAGGTTTACAACTTGACCTTGATCTTTAGTTTGCATATTTTAAATCAATAAAAATAATTAAAACAATAATAAATACATTGCTTCCTCTGCACATAATGGATTTAAAAAATCAAGAAGCTATAAATACAACTTCAGTGATTTATCTGACATGGAAAGTCATATCCACTTTTTGTGGGATGTAACTGACTGACGGTTCTTGGTCGTCGGGTTGAACTGAAAGTCTGTCGGTGTTCCTTTGTTTGAACTAATCATTGAGTTCCCTTCATCTATTGGGTTTCTCTCTTTGTTGTATTGGGTAACCTTAGTGTCGAGTAGTGCTATGCCCTGTCTGTCGGTGTAGTGTAAACCGATGGTGCAGATCATGTTTTTCCTTGTGTATACTAATGGAAAAATATAATGGCTTTAATCTCCCCATTTGACATTAGTATCAAAAAATGATATGTGCACAATACTAAAGTGTTTAGTATGTATTCCATGTCTATGTCCTTGTCATTATATGACTCCCCCTAATTGTATGCATCGGTATAGTATAAGTATATATGTACATATGTATACTTGCCTCTTTACTATACATTCCCTGTTCTTTGCTCTTTCATTTGTATGACTGCACATGTCATTTCCTTTGTTCATTTTCCCCTTTATACTAACTAAACTATACATATCATTTCCCCCTTTATTTGATACTCATGAAAAAACTGTACAACTTATAAGATGCAAAAAATTGTGACAAAAATGTGTAACTTACAATGTGTCAAGAATATGAGAATGGGTTGTCTTGATGTCTTTGAGAAATTTCTCCCATTTTTCTTGTAGGAGTTCTAGTGCCATGTGCTCTAGCTCTAGTCTTCCATGCATATCATAAATTTTGTCTAGGACATAAATTTCTGGGGTGGCAATTAGTGTGTTTACCTCTGTCACATATTGTTGCAATAGTGAAAGTGTCGGTAAGAGTTGAGCTTGAAGCTCATTTACCTCATCTCTGTACTTCATCTCTATAATCTGTATGTCCTATCTCAATTTTTGAGCCTGTTTGAGTTTCTCATAATGCAATTTGATTGCTTCTTCATTATTTGTTAGAATTTGTGCAATTTTCTTAAGATCAACATTAATCTGCGCCATCTTTTTAGTATACTCCTGTGTGAGTTGATCAAGTGTGCACAATTTCTGTATCAAAGTAATAGCTTCTAAGATGGTTGGATCAATTGTGCTCACTAATTCAGAAAGCTTTACCTTTTCAATGCCACTTTTTGGCATATCTTTTCTTCTATCTTGAACTCATAATTCTATTCAAGTCTCTCTTCCATGACATTCTCAACATCTATGTTATGAGATGTTATTGCATCTGTGAGTACCACCAATTGATCAAGCATTGGGGTTGTCTGATCAATGTCTACATTTGGTATGACTTGTTGAAGTATCCCTCTTTCAATACTTCAAGTACCTTTGCCTCCTTTGTGGCTTTCCTTAATTTATCTTGCATTGCTTTCCTCTCATAGAGTCTTGCATACTTGGTCAATTCATTTGGATCCAATGTCCTCAGGTCACAAATTGGAATCTCAATGATTTCATCCAGTGTTACTAGATTCTTATGTTTGTTTTTCTTCTTCTTTGAGACTTGTAGGGATGCATATGTGTGAACTACATTGCTCATTCATTTGTTCTCTTTGAAGTGCTTGGTGAAGGCTTTGTAGAAGATGCTTCTTGTGTTTTCTGCTTGGGGTGCACTTGTCAGTTTGGTGAAGATGTCTCTCCATCCACCTTGGGTGTCTCTGTAGTTTTTTCTTCTATTTTCTTCTCCAGCTCATCCTTCTTTTCCTATTCACTCTTATCTTTCTGCTTGTCCTCCTCTACCTTTTGTGTTTCTTCTTTATTTTGATTAGTAGATTTATCTTTCTGATCGTCGATAGCAGCTTTCTCTGTAGTAGTGTCCTTTGTAGTATCTATAGTGTATGTTTCTTCAGCATCACCCTTGTTCTCAGGTGTGCTTGCATCCTTTGCAATAGATTCATCATTACCCTCTAAAATATTGATTACCTTCATTAATACAAGCATATTTCTTTGAGTGGTAGCTTGGGTTGTATCCAGAGTGGTGTCCTACTTGTTGGTTTGATCTTTTAGAGAAGTGACATCCTCATCTTATTGTACTTTCTCTACAGGGTCTAGTTCTGTTAATTCCATGACTGAAGTGTCCTACACTATCTCATCAACAACATTAATTTCTTTTCCATCTAATGTCTGCAATTCTTTTTGTTGTCCCTGTTCCTTAAGTGTTATGAATATAACATCATCTTTCTTCCGTGGATCTTTATCAGAGTCATAATTTGTGATGTCTTGAATGTAAAGATCATCCATGACTTTGTCCAAATCAATTTTCTCCATATATTCACTTTTGTCCAAAGCAATGTGCTGAGGACTTGCCTCTCCTCCTCTCTATAAGGTGTGTCGGTGAGAAGTAACTGATTCTCACCACTTTTTGACTCTGCCGGTAGAACTAGGAGTTGTCTCCATTTTACTTCAGTCATTGTGTCTAGCTCTATGAATTTGTCCTCTAATACTTTGTATGCCATTATTTTGGCTACAAATTTACCTAAATGCTTCTTCATTGTCTCTTTGATTTCTTCAATCTTAGATTCGGGAGGTATTAGTTTGACAAGTACCCTTTCCCTTGCTTCTCTCTCAGTTTGTAGACCATATGACCACTATTGTGATATTCTATTGCCCAGCCCTTTAGGTATTTGGATAATGAACTTAGCTAGTACATATTTGTACTTGACCATTGCCCTTATTGTGGCATCTTGTATCTTTTTTTGGTCCTCTGGTGTGAGTGTATCCCATTGTCTTATTCTTTTGTCATGCATTGTGTCAGATGCAGTAATGGATTCAGCAGCCTCATCAATTATTTGATTCCTGTAATTCTTCTTCACTACATCGGGCTCATCTTCTTTAGAGTCCTCTATGTCAGCCTTAATTCTAACCATTCTTTTTCTCCTCTTTGGGGGTGTGGCCTTAACAATTTGCTACTTAGTTTGTTTTGTTGGATGCTTCCTCTTATAGGTCCTTACTTGACCTTTCTTAAGAGGTGTGGTATTGGTCATAGTAGTTTTACTCCTTGTCCTCTGCTTCTTTGTAGGAGGTGGAGGTGTATCAGATTCAGTCTCCTCATAATCTAATTTGTGTTTATCATGCTCTTCTCTAATGGTGCCATGTTCATCGGTTTCCTCTTGTTGTTCCTGTTCCTCCTCTATAACTGATAGAATCTTCTTGAGATTCTTAACCATCTTATCCTTTTTATTTACAGTCTTCTTTATTTCTAGGCCTCTTTTTATCTTAGATCTATCCTCTTCATAGGTTCCAAACCTTGGTTGTTTTCTATCAATAGGCTCATTGATCAAATCTTCAATTGCATTTGTAGCCAGATCAATGTTGATTTCATAATCTAGTGGTGCTAACCAAGCTATTTTTGGTACAACCAGTTTGATGTGGGTGAAATCTGTGTCCACCATGAAACATATCTCATCCCTATGTTTTTCAACAAGTTGTTTAGGGATCCTTTTCCTTTCCATCATCTTTTCCTTGAATTCAAGGAAGTATGCAGTCATGACAGATTCAAAATTGTCTCCTAGTGACTTGATTATTTCACTGATCTATAATGTCACTGGTTTTGTAGAGTCCCACTTTACTTTTCCTACTAAAGGAAAGTACTCTTGAAAATAGAAAAAGATACACATGATAAGTGAATCAAACTTACATGTGTTGGTATTTATGGACCTGATGGTGTTCATGTTTTCATCAAGTTGTTTCAATAGGATCTCACATAGATCCATCTGTATGCCCTTGGTTACAATCTTGTAATCCGTGCTTACTAATGTTGTAAATATTTTGTTCAACCTACTTGCTTGAAAGATTTTATAACCAATCACACATGCACCAAACCTTAGTTCCTCATCGGTGATTGTGTTTACTTTCAGACCTCTGTTGTCCCATTCATCTTTTGTAAGTTTTGTGACTTCCAGCCTAGCGGGATGCTTGTGAGACTTAGGCTTGTCGGTTATTGGATAACCAATGATGGCATGAAGGACATCCTTGGTTATTTGTTTGGTTTGATCCAACCACAACTTCTGGTCATGCAATCTGCTAAGCACCAACCTAATTCAGTCGGTCTTGAAGTCCTTCAAAAAATATAAGGTATTAGTTATCCCTTTGACCTCTAAGTGTTTGTACTCTTCCTTTAGGTTCCCTTCTACATCAAAAAGCTTCTTATAAGCTTCATCCATCTCTAGATCTCCTATTTTTGCGATCTTGCAGTGAATATAAGACCTAATGTCTTCTATGAAAAAGACCATAGGTGGAATTTTAAAGAACGTGCCAGTTTCATCGCATTGCGATGCAATCTCTGGGCATATCTTATATTTGGTATCTACACATGTGCTATTCTTAATCAACTTAACCACATTCCCTTTATCACTTTTGATCTTAGCTATTCTTGACATGGTTGCCATCATTTTTCAAGTTTTAGGGCTTTCTAGAAATTTAGGGTTTTCTTGTAAAATAACTATAAAGATCTTTTGATGCCCTTGGTACTTACTTTAATCCATGATAATGATGAATGTTCTATATGATATGTGCTTGGATCAATTTTGAGGACGCTCTGCTTTCTATTCTTTAATTGCTCTATTTTTGCTCTTGCTTTCTCTTCAAATCGTGGGTGCAAAATGAAGTCCCAACGTCTATTTATAGCCTTTTTGCCCTAAGTCTTTGTCATAAATTCTCAATGACTCATCAGGTCATGAAGATGGAGTTCATCGGGAAGACTTTTAAATTCATCATCGGTGTTGACATGATGCTCGAGACTACTATTAATAATTTTTCTTTTACTGACAGATATCGGTATTCTGTCGTGACAACTTTGTAACTTTTATTTCTTACCGACAGGTGTCGAGTTACATTAGTAACTTAACCATTTTGTGTATTGACCGAACAATTTTTGGTAAGTGTAAACATCTCATCCATTATGTTCACCGATGATTTTTGGTATGTGTATACCGACGGGGTTGTTTTCTCAAATTTGAAATAAGTAACATAGTATGCATCTTTATTATGTAGATTATGACTATCCATCAATTTGTATAATGGAATTGATGCAAAATATGACTTGGTGTTGTGCAGTTCCATACTTACTTGTTTAGCTCAACTGGGGGTAGTGATGTCACTGGATCCATTGGATGGGGTGTCACCATTTGCATTGCTTGGTCTAGCTTCATTATTTCTTAAGGCTTTTCTCCAAATTTTGTCTCTAGCCCTCTGAATATCTTCAATGGTGTTTCCATTGGGATATGTGCTTCTCTCTGTCATTCGGTCTTTGCAATCCTTTTTGAGGTGACCAACTTTGTGATAGTGTAAGCATGCCATTTCAGGATTTGACCAGCCTCTAGATCTTTTGGTCCATGCTCTCAAGCAGATTGTGGCAATGTGACCACATCTACCACATGATGTATAGTTTTTCCATGTATTGTAGTCCCAAACATATTGATTATCGATTATCTTTGGTTGATAGGGATTTTCTTGACCTTTTGGCTTCCATGCTTTCCTTTTCTTTTTCCAGCATTCAAAATTTGTGTGCCCATTCATCTTGCATGTAGGATAGCATTTATCCATGTAGGTTTCCTTCTTTGGTTGTTCTATCTTAGACTTACATTCATATTATTTATGTCCTTTCTTGTTACTTTTATAACAGAATCCTATGAATGAAGATGTAGACTTAGGAATACCTTTCATTTTGTCTTGGCATACATTTGATGTGTGGCCTTTCTTTCCATAGTGCTTGCATGTCAGCTTTCTTTGTCTTGGATTTTCATAGACATTCTTTGGATTGGCTTGATTTGATGATTCTCCATTTTTGGTAAAGCCTAAACTGTGGTTGTTGTTGACTCTTCGTTGTCCTTCAAGAAAATAATCTATTCTCTTATTTCTCTCTTTATCCTTTCTGATAACTTCATTATGTTGTTGTTGAATTCTAACCTCATGCTTTAGTTTTTCATTTTCTTCTCTTAGTTCACTGATAATCTGTATAATTTCAATGAGTTAAACATTCATTCCATTTGCTTCTTGACTCATAAGAATAATCTAATTTGTGAGATCATGGTGATGCTCAACATGTCTTTGAATTTCCAACTCCTTTTCTTGTAGTTTTTCTATAATCTTCCTCCTGTCATCAGTGGCTAGTGTTGTTTATGTTTTATCTTGTCTAGCATAACTCATCACATCAATCATTCTCACCATCTGGGTCTCTTGACTGATTTGTAGCATCTTTATTTTCTCTGTCAGATGTTTATTGATCTCCTCCAGATTTGTGATGTTCTCTTTTGATGTGTCTAATGTATTACTTGCATTGGATCCTAAAGATTCAAAGAAATCTAGAATCTCTTCTTCTTGATAATCCTTTTCATTGCTCTGGGTTGCCATACCTTTCCTCCTCCAGAATCTCTCTCATCTTGATTCTTGCTTCTTTATACTGTTCATAGAACATCTGTATCTCAAGCTTTTTATTCTCAATATTCTTATCAAGTTTATACTTCTCCATTGTATGACCTTTGCTCTTAAGCCTTTAAGATTTTTCAAGAAGAGATAGAGCTGTGATACCAATTGTTGGGATTAACGGGAAGTAGTACTAAGAGGGGAGGGGTGAATCAGTACCTCTAAAATTTTTAACACTTTTCACAATTCATCATTAGTAATAATTCATTATTGCATTACTGACCATTACAGTTGTTCTTTCTTATGCATGTAGTATTATTCCATAATCTTTATTGTTTGCAACATTCATAGAAACATTCATGAAAGTAATAAACACATAACACAAGATATGATATCACAGAAAACTCTTGTTAGGAAGTAAAAACTGCAGTGGGGATGGCACCCACAAAACTTTACTAGCTGCAGAATGGAAGGGAGCCAGTAAAGGCTTACAATTTATCACTTCTTATGATCTACCGTGTTAGGAGTATTAAGGTGGAGACCGGTTAAGATCTAGTCTTTTAAGAGCTTTAGCAACACTGATTTAAGTGTGCACTCGGTTAAGAGATTTACAATAAGACTATTAAGTCCACCTTTCTTGAAATGATTTCTTGTGTGTACTACACTTGTTAGAATGAGTACAAATGTTGACCTAATTGTATGCAATCTACAATTTCTGATTACAAATCCATTAAATCTCTCATAATAATAATATCACCTTAAGTGACTGATTAATACCTTTCTCTGCTTGTCGGTAGCCTGTGTTCCTGTTCTTGAAACTGATTCGATTCTTTTCTGTTCCTCTGCACAAATTCTTTTGTCTGGTCTCTAGATTCTCTCCCTGGCTAAAATATTCATTGAACAAAAACTATTCTCAATAGATTGAGCATCTATTTATACAATTATTTGACCTATCTTTGATTCACGCATTACAATGTTAACTCTTAGATCCAAGGTTTACAACTTGACCTTGATCTTTAGTTTACATGTTTTAAATCAGTAAAAATAATTAAAACAATAATAAATACATTGCTTCCTCCACACATAATGTATTAAAAAAAATCAAGAATCTATAAATACAACTTCAGTGATTTATGTGACGTGGAAAGCTAGATCCACTTTTTGCGGGATGTAAGTGACTGTCGATTCTTGGTCATCGGGTTGAACTGAAAGTCTATCGGCGTTCCTTTGTTTGAACTGATCATCAGGTTCCCTTCATCTATCAGGTTCCTCTCTTTGTTGTATCAGATAACAAGTAAATATCAATTACAATCTATCAACTATAATCCAAGATCCGTAATCCATGCTCGCCATCCATAATACACGCTTCATCTCCGAAGTCGGCCCCAAATAGGTCTTCTCCAGAACACATGCCATAGTTGACATCACCAAGAGTCTTGCAACCCAAGAATCATAAAAAACATTCCTCAACATGTCTTCTACCATTATTCAAGCTCACATAGAATGAATCGATATCGCACGCAATTTATCCTCAAAACTTAGAGACTAGCTCTGTCATAGTTCACTGTCATTGTTTAGTACCTAGTCTTCTTTAAAATAACTGTAACTTACTTCATCTGCAACATTAAGCCAAGTGACCTTAGACATAAGATCACAACACATCCCTATATAAATCCTCACCTTCACATGCTCTTAATCAACCATACAGTTCATGTACACTTCTTTCAGTCATCTTAGTAACAGTAATAACCAGACAGTTATGTCTCATCAGAAACATATGTTGACATCAGTGAAAAAACTTTAATGCCAACAACTACAATAGAAACCAATTCCAACAGTGACTAGTACCTTTTTCATTCTCACCTTATTTTTATTCAATTTTTACATGCACATTGGGGAGGATACATCATTAGGTTTCCAACTTCCTTCTTCAACAAATGAAGGATCAAATCTTCTATTTATTCAAAGCTTAAGATTGATACATTTCATAGGCATCTTTTCCTTGCTACAAATTAGTTTGAAAATAGTATCTTTTCTTTTGAGATTTGATTTTGTAAATTATTTGAATCTTGTACACATCCTTTTTTCTAAAAATAAAACTAGGACTATATGTTACTTGTTCTGAACATTTTTATCTATTGAGAGTATAATAGAATAGTGTTAAGTTTCTAGGTGTTACAGTTTGATATCTTAAGTTGTATCAATTTTCAGATACAATGACATTTTTGAATCAATATAAAACTATACGTTATATTTTTGTCTCCAAATCATACTTAAATATTCTAAATAAATTTAATATAAAGCATATTTGAGGTCATTTGTCTATTTTTAATAAAATATGTTAATGTTTTTAGGATTTCTTTCAAAGAAGGGATTAAATGCTTGAAATAATTAATAGTGAGTGTAGAGTTATGATTTGTATTTGTAAGATTAAATTTTGGCATAATGAGTTTAGATTTAAATGCTAGGCATTACATATTAACTTGAAAATAAATTATTTTATAGTGTTGAGGGAGGATGAATACAATTTATTTCATTTGACTCTATTTTCCAATAGAATGGGCATTGAACTTGGATGTCAAGTTGGGGTATAACTGAGAAGCAAATTCAATGTTAAAACAATTTTAATTTCTATTGTAGGAGTAGGTTTAGTATAGATTCATTCTCAATAACATTTGAATTCATTATGGGATTATGCATTGAAATGGTGAAATAGGAGCACCTACTGTATATAATCTGAGAATTATCTACTTATAAGGTCTATACTTGTTACTGAAAAATGTGTCTAGCATGTATACAAAATATTTAAATAGCAATACTCCCTGAATTTAGTGTTGGAGCTCAAAGAGAAGAAGACTTTCATGCCTTCTTCGTTACTTTTTATTATCTTTCATTTATTGGTATTACTAAATATATGGTCTATATTCTCAATCTCGTGGTCTATCTCTAATGTTTTTTCCCTTAGGACTGAAGGTAGCAAGAAAAAATGCTAATAGATTGGTGAATTTGTTAGGGAACTATCAAGTATTTTTTGACATAAGTATGAAATATTGTTTGGTTGCAAGATATTATGATTATTTTTCATGAAGATAAATTCCTTGTAGCGCATCCAAGCTCAGGCTGACATTAGGTTGAATAGACAGATATAATTTCTTAGTTAAACACTTTATCTTGGGAAAATAGGAAGAATGTGGATGACTACAATAGGGTAAATGATGTCCTAGACTCTAAAACTCATTATATCCAGAATCTCATCATAGTTTTTGAAAGGGTGGTTGATAGGTGATAATATATCCATGTGGAGAGAAATCTTGTTTTAGATTTTCACTAAGTCCACCTCAATCAATATTCTATACTTAAGCATTTCAATTTTTAGTAAATGAACATGAACCATAATGGTACTCCCTCATGAGGATATATTTCTTGTCCTCCAACCAAATTTGAATGGGAAACAAAGTTCACAAGAGGACATCATATCATAGTTGGGTACATTGGCTTGAAAAAACAAGACAAGCTATGTTGAATATAGAGAGGTGACTATTTTTTTAGAGAAAGAAGAAGAGATGGCTCAAGTTCCTAATGAAAATATGCAAATATTAAGTTGTAGCCAAGAATCTAGACCTCAAACATCTTGTACCATTTTTTATGCAAATGTTACAGAGCCACATTATTATCAAGAAAGAAATGCAATTTATATATTGTATCATTTTACTTTATCTTCCAAAGAAGATTGGCGACTCTGAAAAACAAGAAGGTCAGTGTGTCATAGGAACACATCATACATTTTTATAACAAGAGAAAGGTAATAGATAGGGTTCAAGTCTTATGAGAAAGATCTTTGGATGTTTGGATTTTTTCATTTTTATTCATGAAATAAGATCATTGCAAAGTCTCCCTCTAAGAAGTGTTCAACTAGCTAGAGAGAATAGGTCGATAGCAAAGGATAGAGATATTTTTTATTCTAATTATTTTTAAAATTATTTTATAAATAGGGTTGAAAATAGGTCACAGATTCTCATTTCTTGGGAACCAATTTTGACACTTGTATTTTCTTCAGTAGAAAAGAGAAAGGGGAAATTAGATATCCATTTTAGTAACTCAATACCTAACCCTTTGTTTAGCCATTATAATTCAAGCAGTGAAGAGTCTTTGTCTCCATATTTGAATCAAGAACCTAGGAGTATCCCTAAAGTGAATCAACCTAAAAATATGTTTTCATTGTAGGGAAACCCATAGATGAATAAATAATTGTTTGATTGGATAGGATAATAAAAAATAATTAGCTCAAGATATTAGAAAAATTGAACAATAAATAGGTAACTTACAAGCCAATATCTAGCGGAATCAATATGCTCATAAATTCACTACTACAATGTCTAATGAGATCATATTTGAATATTACCCATAAAAATACTAAAATGTGTTGCCTACTTTAATTGCTCATTTTTATGATGCAAATACTTGTGCAACATCTTGTCAAAATACTTTGACTCAGGCATCCTTAACTATGGATTTTTGATGGGATCTGGTGCACTAATGTTGGTATGATCGCACCCAACATCAAATTATTTCACCCTATTAGCATGTACATTAGAATGAACCCTATATAGCACTCATAATTTACCTTATCCAACACTAATAATGTATGAGCAAGAAAAAATCACTCTATTATTAATAATGCACCTTACCTAGTACCCATAATACACCAATAGGAAGACAAACACAAGTGTCTATCCAACACTGAGAATGCAGAATTAACCTCTTATAATTGTAAGGTTGAGATACCATTTCCCTAACACATGCAAGAAAATAAATAGGCTCAAGGGACCCAAAATGGACTTGAGGACTGAATCAAGGTTTGAGACAAAAAATAGGGAATGAGAGAAAAAGGGCGATATATTATTGAAAATGGGTTCCAAGAACCAAAATAGTAGTGAATAGTATTAAAATTCCCCAACCAATGACTAAAAGGGGTGAAACACTGGGAATTATTGGGAGGTCACCCATTGCAGTACTACTACGCCCCAAGCATATTTAACTATGGAGTTTTGATGGGATCTTGTGCACTAACGTTAGTATGATAGAACCCAATTTTAAATCTTTCACCCTAACCTTAACATGTGCATTATAATAAACCTTATCTAGCACTCAAAATTTACATCATCCAACACAAAGAATGCATGAGAAAGTAAAAATCACTTCAGCATCAAGAATACACCTTATCTAGTACTCAAAAGGTATCGATAGGAAGATAGACACAGTTGTCTATTAAGAACTCAAAATATACCAATAATTTTTTATTATTGCAATGTTAAGACACCATTTCCATAACACTTGCAAGATAATAAATAGGTTCAAGGGATCCAAAATGGACTCGACGATCGAATCGGGGTTCAGGATAAAAAAAAATGTGAAACAAGGGGAAAAAGGGGGATGCTTGATTGAAAATGGGTTTAAAGAAACAAAATAATAGTAAAAAATATTAAAACACCCTTCCCAAAGACTAAAAAGGGTGCAACATTGGTACTCTCCAAGAGATCGCCCATCTCAGTACTACTCTTGCCCAAGAGCACTTAATTGTGGAGTTATGATGGGATCCAAAACACTAATGTTGGTATTGATTAAACCCTCAACATCAAATTTTTGCACCTTGACCTTAGCACGTGCATTAGAATGCACCTTATATAGAACCTATAATTTACATTATCCAACACTAAGAACACATGAAAAATTAAAAAGCACTCCAACAATAAGAATGCAAGTTATCCAACACTCAGAAGGCACCAATAGGAAGAGAGACACGAGTGTACATCTAACACTGAGAATGCACCATTAAATTTTTATTATTGGAATATTGAGACACCATTTCCCTAACACCTACAAGATAATAAATAGGCTCAAGGAACTGAAAATGGGCTTGAGTAATGAAGCAGGGCTCGAGATAGAAAATGGGGAACGCAAGCAAAAGGGGGATGCATGGTTGAAAATGGGTTCCAAAAACAAAAAAAATGGTAAACAATATTATAATGCCTTGATTAAAGAATAAAAAAGGTTTAGCAATATAAATAAAGACAAAAAATTGTGTAGCATTGGGACTTCCTAGGAGGTTAACTATTCTAGTAATCCTTTGGCCCAAGCATGCTTAACTGTAGTGTTCTAATTAGATTTGGTGCACTAACTATAGTATAATCACACCAAAAAAAAAATTCTCTCACCTTGTTAGTTCATATTTTTTCCCTTCAAGAAATTACTTTAATATGACTCATAATTCCTAAAATGAAAGACAAACTATAACTAATAGTTGGACAAATTTGTGTTAAACGAATGATCTTCCTCTAAAATTTAGAGGTTCAACTCCCTCTTATGATATAATTTGATTTTTATGGGGTATGATTTTAACCAGAAAAAAGAAAATGAAATCTAACACCTGAGCATAGGCATGCTATAGATGCAATTAATAGATTTTTGAATAGAGGGAAAATTGAGAAAATGGCATAAAGTCCATCTCCTTAACGCATTAAGTGAACAAAAGGAAAGATTCTATGGTTTACTTCAGATAGATAAATGTTTCAAAAATCAAAGTTTCTAAGGTGAGAACGTGCATAACCAAATTGTACAAGAAAACACCATAAGGAACACTACAATAATACAAAGCTTAATTTGTAGCTGAAAAAGATATAAACAAACACAACGTCTTGAAAGTATCTTTCCTCCCATAAATGTAAAGAAAATGACACATAGTCCACAACGCCATGTACAATGACTATGCCTAAGATAGAAAAATACCCCTTCCCTTCCCTTTTTAAAAAATTAAAATAAAAAAAGACCCCCTCTCTGGAGCATAAGCTACAGAAAAGAAAAATCACCCTACTCTTAACTAACTCTTTTCTCCTTCCAAATTTTACAATAAATAAGCTTCGGTGACTTTTCGGTTCCCATAACCGACTCTTCAAAAATAAATACCTTTAGTTATAAAATTCCCCTTTCTTATGTCCTTTCACCTTTTCACATATTTAATGTTTACTTCAGTTCCAATAAGTTAATACATTATGGTAAAAAAATTATAAACTTATTGAATGTATGATATCATATATTGATAGGTGGAAGTTTCATCTAACAAGAGAATTAATATAAATTTCAATAGTGATGCCTTGATCTCAATTTTTGTAGAATTTTCCCTTTTCAATTCTGAAGGATTAAACTCACTAGGATAATCTCTTCTAGAAGGACATTTAATATTTTGAAATGTGAACTAGTGAGAATTTGTAAAATCATTTCTTCAACTTGAATACTATCTTGTTCGGCCAAGAAGATAGATATTTACCATTGTGAAACATTCCCTCTTCAAAATTGGGATTCGTGAAATAGACTTCATGTAGGAGGATTTGGATATCATGGAAGAGACCTCAACAGTGAATAAACCATTAAGCATGATGACTCCTTCATAACTTCTGTTGGGTTGTGTAGCCCAATCAATCTTGTAACTTCCCTAACAAGAATATATTCTTTGTCTGAAACTGTAGGTCCTTGTCAAAAATGGCTGACTGTTGAGGTTCCTTAGTTTTCATTATTCAGAAGTAATAGAAGGGCATGGTTGGGGCATTAATATGCATGTGATTGAGTTGTTGTTTAGAAGAACAGGGTACTGAATGTATATAATATCATAGAGATATAATAAATCAGAGAATCTCATTATTGAGAGTGGATGTAGCCTGTTTACAGGTGAACCACTATCAAATTTATGTGTCTCTGTGTTTGAACTTGTTTCTTTTAATTCTGCTTTTTATTTCAATTTGAAATCAACAATTGGTATCAGAGCTGGGAGTCGAAGCTTGGTGTAGAATTTGGTTTTGGAAAATGGTGAAGTTTTTTTGAAGCCATGGAAGAAGCAGACAAATGGAAGATTGAGAAGTTTGTTGGGTAGAACTTTGGGTTATGGAAAGCTCAGATGGAATCATTGTTAATTAAGAAGGATCTCTCAAATGCATTGGATGAAAAAACCAAGGGTCAAGGTCTAACAAAGATCAGGATAAAATGGATAAGAAAGCAAGAGCCACTATTTTTCTTTCACTTTCTAGCAACGTGCTCTTCAATGTCTTAGCTGAGAAGATCACGAAGGAGTTGTGGGATAAACTATCTTCCCTGTATGAGATTACATCAGCTTCCAATAAGGTATTTATCATGAAGAAATTATATAATTTAAAAATGCGATAAGGGGGAGTTATGTCGAATCATTTAAATGAATTTGATGCACTAGTCACCCAATTAATTTATGTGGGTATTAACTTAGATGATCAGATCAAGGCTATTTTATTATTGTGTTCTTTATCGAATAGCTGGGAAGGTGTGGTGATGGCAGTGAGCTTTGGTGGCTGCCAAAAGCAAGTTAAAATTTGATGATGTTGCACCCACTCTTCTCAGCAAAGACATGAGAAGAAAAAACCAAGAGCCCTCATCCAGTGATGACTTGAGTGCTGTAAGTAATTATAATAAAGGAAGGGGTCAAGATAGAGGCAAAAATAATGGCAGAGGAAGATCAAAGTCTAGGGGCCAAAATGGTGAATATTGGTTTTGTGGCAAGCCAGGTCGCATAAAAAGGAACTATTAGAACTACAAAAAGGCTCAAGAAACAGTGATCGATAATGAAGCCAACACAACATATCAAGAAGATGTCAGTTTTTTATTTTAACGAAAGAATAAATTCCAACTAATGTTTGGGTGCTTGATTTAGGTTCATCATTTCATGTCACTCCGTGCAAGGAGTATTTCCAAAATCTATAAATTGGTGACTTCGGTAAGGTTTTTCTTGGTAACAATGAATCTTGTGATGTGGTTGGAAAAGGGGATATTTCATTAAAATTGAAAAATGGATATACTTGGTTGTTACGTGATGTTAGATATGTTCCCTAGCTCAAAAAAATGTAATCTTAGCTGGACAATTGGGTTCTCAAGGTTGTGAAATTAGTTTTGAATCAAATAGATGCAAAGTTACAAAGGGGCCTGGGTAATTGCTAGGGGTAGAAAATTAGGCACCTTGTATGTAACAGAGAGTCATTTTGAAGTGGGAGTTGTTCATCCTACTTCAGATTTGTCATTGTGTGAAATATGGAATGTCCAACAAAGTTCTTTGGATCAATTAGATGTTGAAACATATTATGTTATTAATGATTTTCTTCATATGCTTGATAATGGAAGTTTAGGGGATCAGGTAGCTCATAGTGAGAAGGTTGATGCCAAAGAACCTCGAGTAGATAAAATTGATGGTGCTTCTCATTTGGGGAAGATTTTAGATTGTGATCAATATTTTGGACTAGAAGACAAAGGACTTTTGCAAAAGCTTGTGACTCTGTTGTTTTTAGTTGTTAGCGGTGAATTTGGTTTTCTTTCGAGCATTTTTGGTTTTCACATGTGGGTGGAAGGAGGTGTCCTTTCTCAATATTTGAATGTCATTGGATGGGGTCAGGTGGATGCTTTGATGAAGATCATAGAAAGGGAGAAGTTTGAGTTTTGTAGAGCTTCTCTTAGCATTTTAAAGAAGTGACCATAGCATACTATGGGGGATTTCTCTGATATCTTTGTGTGATTCTTTCTCTGCGATTGATTGGCCTTCAAGTGAGAGATTGTTGGGTTGTGCAGCCCATTAAATCTTGTAACTACCTTGAAAAGAATATATTCTCTATCTGAAACCATAGGTCCTTGAAGAAAATGGCTGATGGTTGAGGTTCCTTAGTTTTCATTATTCGGAAGTAATATAAGGGCATGGTTGGGGCTTTAATATACATGTGATTGAGCTATTGTTCAGAAGAACAGAGTATTGAATGTATGTACTATCAAAGAGATATAATAAATCAGAGAATCCCATTGCTAAGAGTGGATGTAGCCTATTTACAGGTGAACCACTAAAAAAAATTTGTGTCTGTGTGTTTGAACTTGTTTCTTTTATTTTTGCTTTTTATTTTAGCTTGAAATCAAAAATTGGTATTAGAGCTGGGAGTCGAAGCTTGGTGCAAAATTTGGTTTTGGAAAATGGTGAAGTTTTTTCAAATCCATGGAAGAAGCAGACAAATGGAAGATTGAGAAGTTCACTAGGCAGAACTTTGGGTTATGGAAAGTTCAGATGGAATTGGTATTGATTAAATAGGATCTCATTGGATGGAAAAACCAAGGGTCAAGGTCTAACGACCAAAGATTGGGATAAAATGGATAAGAAAGAAAGAGCCACTATTTTTCTTTCACTTTCTAGCAATGTGCTCTTCAATGTTTCAGCTAAGAAGACCACAAAGGAGTTGTGGGATAAACTATCTTCCTTGTATGAGATTGCATTAGCTTCCAATAAGGTATTCATCATGAAGAAATTGTATAATTTAAAAATGCGAGAAGGGGGAGTTATGTCGAATCATTTAAATGAATTTAATGCATTAGTCACCCAATTAATTTATGTGGGTATTACCTTAGATGATGAGATCAAGGCTATTTTATTATTGTGTTATTTATTGAATAGCTCAGAAGGTGTGGTGATGGTAGTGAGCACTTCTATGGCTACCAAAAGCCAGTTAAATTTTGATGATGTTGCAACCACTCTTCTTAGCGAAGACATGAGAAGCCAAAATCAAGAGCCCTCATCTGGTGATGCATTGACTATTGTAAGTACTTACTATAGGATTTGAGAGACAAATCCACAGAACCTGAAGAACACCTGCATGCAAGAACCTGTTACAGAAGAGTAGGAAGAGGGAAAGAGAAGAACTCAGAAGTTGCTTAGAAAGTGAGAGTGAAATTATAATCTGAATTAATGAAAAAGAAACTACAAAGTTCAACCTATAAAGGTGAATGAAACCCTAAAACTAGAAAAGCTAGGTTGCACATTAATAATTAATATAAATATTAATTATAATACACCTAAGAGATATCTTAAGTAAACTAGAGTAATAAACAACTTAATTAATTAAATCAAAGTGATCTAATTAATAAGTGTAAATAGATAATTACTCTAACACCCCCCCTTAAGCAAAGCTGAGGTAAGCTAACCTAGAAAAACTATGAAAGAAGGAAAAAGAGGGTCACGATAATAACGCCTGATTAGGTACCCAAGCACAACCAAATCTTTGTAAAGAGGAGAAATAGAGAAAACCACATGGGAAAAATCCTACTCCAAGAAGAGATAGAATAAAACACAGAAAAGAATGGCTCAAGAGACTCTCTCAAAACCATAAGTATAATCAAACCCCCCATGAGAGAGGGATGAGACACCAAAGCCCCCCCAAAATGATGGAACCCTTGTATGAATGATCAAACCAATAGAACTCCAATGTGGAAGAAATAGAGGTACAGAGTAACAAGGAAACCCCTAAATGAGAGGTGAAACTGGAAGGCCGAGCTGGTGCTCAAAGGAGAATGAATGAGACTCCTGGAATGGAATCCCTAATGAAGGTGGGCTAATAGATGAGCTAAATCTATCTGCTGGGAGGAGATGAATGTCCTCGGATATGCCCTCAACAACTGGAGGGGAAGGCGTGATGCAGGGAGTGACCATAATAGGGACTGCTAAAGAAGAATCATGCTAAACAAATGTAGGCGTAGTAGGAGGAGGAGGTGGAGAACCCACAACAATGATCTCAGGAGAAACACAAAAGTTCAGGTGACCTGACTTCATCTCACTAGGCACTTGTGAAGAGGGAGAGATATTCTTCAACACTGGAGATGGTGGCCCAAAATAGGAGAAGGATTATAGGCGGGTGGAATGATCAACTATCCCTGTAGTAATAATGTAGCCAGTCACACTATCTCTGATTTGTATAGAATCTATAGTGAACTCAACTGTCTTCTCTATCCCGCTGTGAGTAATCTGATAAATGGAGAGAAGGTTTGATGACAAGGATGGAACACATAGTACATCATGGAATGCACCACCAATGATGTCAATGGAACCCTGACCACACACAAGCATAACAGTGTCATTCCCCATCAAGATGTGTGGGGTAGGAGAGGCCACAAAAGATGAGAAGGAACTCTGAGAAGATGCCATATGATGTGAAGCACCGGAATCCAACAACCACCTAGAAGATGGAGCTATAGAAGATGCACATAAGGCATGACCCTTTCCATTTTATGACCCATCTGCCTGAGATGATGATGAAGAAGACCATCGAGAAGAGGAAGAAGGAATATCAATGTTGCTCTTATGAAGAAGAGCTATCAAATTAGCAATGTGTTGGGCATATCCATCTACCTTCTTTTGAAAGCACTAAGACTCATCATGATTGAACTTATTGCAATAAGTACACTTGGGTTTGTCTATCTTTGATTTCCCTTTAGGTGAAGGAGGTGGGCCAGAGGAATGCTGAGAAGGAGAATCCTTCCAAGATTCTGTGGATGATGATACCTGTTTCTACTCTGGTTTCTATGGAGATGGGTGAGCAACCAAGGCATGGCTCATAGAACCTGAAGCATCATGCAACTGTTGAATCTTTGACTACTCTTGAGTCAACCGATCATAGAAGGCCGCAAAGGAAGGCATATTATGCCTAGGACCCAAGGCATCTATAGTGGAATAGAAAGTGGAGGAGAAAATCTGGAACTCTCCATGAAGCTTTAAGAGTATCAAAAAGATATACTCATCATCTGATTTGGTCTTCCCACATCCCAGTAAAAGTGATCAAAGAGCATTAAACTTCATCAAGGTCCTTAATGGATGTCAACTCTACATCAAGCTGAAGTGCCTAGAATACATTCATTGTACCAAATAGATCTGCAAACTTTCCCCAGTAGGCGCGAGGAGTGGTCAAACCATCCAGATGAAATAGAAGGTTGTCTAAAATGTGCAGTGCAATCAAACCCATGGCTTCATTGATCTTATTTATATGCTGAATAACGTCAAAAGGACATTGCAAGATAGGTTGGTGTTCATATAGACATGACCATAAGCCACGTGACATGAGTAGCCTGGTCATGTGTGCTTTCTAGGTGTGATAATTGTGTGGTGTCAGCCGGGCAACAAAGGGGTCTGACATTCAGAGAAGAAGTAGATGGAAGTAGAAGGGTCATTTCTAAATTTAAAGTATAGAAAGAGAATGCACCCCACCCCACAATGTATAAATCTAACCCCCATACAGAAAAAAAACAATTATGGAAAGCACAAAAATTGAGAAGAAAAATTGGATGCCAAATGCAGAGAGGGAGGAAATTGAAGCCTCTACTTCAACGCCAAAAATGAGAGCTCAAACGGCCTAATTAGAAGGTGAGACTAGCACCATCGCATCTGGCTCGGAAACACCTTTCTGACGATATTTTATTTTTCAAAAATGAACACCGTATGCACAAGTTACGGCCAAAAAACCAACTATGCCTCTGAAAATATATATCTTTGGAAAAAAATAGAGATGGGAAAAAATTTGACAGTCAAACGACCGTCGCAGCACCCGGGAAAAAATTTGACGGCCATGACCATGACATGGGCCTGTCTATCAGAAAATTTTTCCGGTCACTGAAAATTTTGAAAAAGTCACCGGCAAAGTGACGTCACTCCATGGAATGATGACATCACCAGGGAGCTGGCCGGCAGCGGTGCTGGAGCAATGCTCTAGGTGGCGGTGGCGCCTGGGTGGTGCTCCGGCGGCTCCTGGGTGGCGCGCCAGTGGGGTGGCACTCGAGAGGCCTTTGAGTGGTGCTACCGACGGGGGCCGAGTGTGGGCTAAGCTAGGGTGGCGTGGTGGTGAAACGATGGTATTATGACTAGCTGTGCCCCAAAGGTTCCCTAAAAGGGCCTTTTTCTAAATTTTTTTTGAAATTTTTTCTCCGGAAGCGTGTCGTACAGCCTAAGGGGAAATTTTTTTTTCCAGAAGCTATGGTGGCCAAATATGGCCAAATTTATATGAAAAGTTGATCTCTCGGGCCCTCTGAGTGCAATGACAACATCCATTTTTGCTCAAAATGCTCCAGACAGAAGTGCCTCCTCTAGATTGAAGAAAAAACCCTAGAGAAGCTATGGTTTTCTTCTTCAAATGACGGCTTCAAAACCTTCAGACTAGGTAGTAGCAAGGAAGCTCTAATAGCATGTAGGATTTGAGAGACAAATCCATAGAACCCAAAGAACACCTGCATGCAAGAACCTGTTATAGAAGAGAAGTAGGAAGAGGGAAAGAGAAGAACTCAGAAGTTGCTCAGAAAGTGAGAGAAAAATTATAATATGAATTAATGCAAAATAAACTACAAAGTTCAACTTATAAAGGTGAATGAAACCCTAAAACTAGAAAAGCTAGGTTGCACATTAATAATTAATATAAATATTAATTATGATGCACCTAAGAGATAGCTTAAGTAAACTAGAGTAATAAACAACTTAATTAATTAAATCAAAGTGATCTAATTAATATGTGTAAATAGATAATTATTCTAACACTTACAATAAAGGAAGGGGTCAAGATAGAGGCAAAAATAATGACAGAGGAAGATCGAAGTCCAAGGGCCAAAATGGCGAATGTTGGTTTTGTGGCAAGCCAGGTCACATAAAAAGGAACTGTTGGAACTACAAAAAGGCTCAAGAAACAATGATCAATAACGAAGCCAACACAATATATCAAGAAGATGTCAGTCTTTTTATTTTAACCCAAGAAGAAATTTCAACTAATGTTTGGGTGCTTGATTTAGGTTCATCGTTTCATGTCACTCCATGCAAGGAGTATTTCCAAAATCTATAAATTGGTGACTTCGGTAGGGTTTTTCTTGGTAATAATGAATCTTGTGATGTGGTTGGAATTGGGTTCTCAAGGTTATGAAATTTGTTTTGAATCAAATAGATGCAAAGTTACAAAGGGGGCCTTGGTAATTTCTAGGGGTAGAAAATTAGGCACCTTGTATGTAATAGAGAGTCATGTTGAAGTGGGAGTTATTCATCCTACTTTAGATTTGTCATTGTGTGAAATATGGAATGTCCAAAAAAATTCTTTAGATCAATTAGATGCTGAAACAGATTATGTTATTAATAATTTTCTTAGTATGCTTGGCAATGGAAGTTTTGGGGATCAAGCAGCTGATAGTGAGAAGGTTGATGCCAAAGAACCTCGGGCAGATAAAATTGATGGTGATTCTCACTTGGGGCGGAGTTCAAATTGTGATCAATATTTTGGACTAGAAGACAAAGGACTTTTGTGGAAGCTTGCAACTCTTTTGTTTTCAGTTGTTAGTGGTGAATTTGGTTTTCTATCAAGCATTTTTAGTTTTTTCATGTGGGTGGAAGGAGGTGTCCTTTAACAATCTTTGAATGTCATTGGATGGGGTCAGGTGGATGCTTTAACAAATATTGTAGCAAGGGAGAAGTTCAAGTTCTGTAGAGCTTCTCTCGGTATTTTGAAGAAGTGACCTTAGCGTACTACAGGGTATTTCTCTGATATCTCGGTGTGATTCTTTCTCTACTATTGATTGGCCTTCAAGTGGGAGATTGTTGGGTAGTGCATCCCAATCAATCTTGTAACTTCCTTGACAAGAATATATTCTCTGTCTGAAACCATAGGTCCTTGACGAAAATGGCTGACGGATGAGGTTCCTTAGTTTTCATTATTCAGAAGTAATAGAAGGGCATGGTTGGGGCTTTAATATGTTAAGAAGAATAGACTACTGAATATATGTAATATCAAAGAGATATAATAAATTAGAGAATCCCATTGCTGAGAGTGGATGTAGCCTATTTATTGGTGAACCACTAAAAAAAATTTGTCTATGTGTTTGAACTTTTTTCTTTTATTTCTTCTTTTTATTTTAGTCTGAAATCAACAACTTTTATGTCTTGTTTTTAAAACTTTGATCAGGCTTCAATTGGCATCAATTCTCATGATTTATCAGGCCCCTATATCTTTTAGATTTTCTCTATTATAAATGAAGGCAAGTGGGGGAACTTTTTAAATTTGACTGGGAGCTGCAACGATTTTGAAATATGTTCTATGTGCTACATAATCTTCCATCACCATCGAAGCCAAGGGAAATATAGTGTCTCTTTGAAACAAGAAGAGGGGAAAGACTAAGAAATCCAATGCTTGGAATCTCTCTTTCAATTGATTAATGTCTTTGTTATATTTGCAATGAAAGCATCCCACAAGCAACTTCAATGGTGGTTTCGATATACTTGAGAAGATTAGAATCTAATGTCTTAATATATCCCACACTTTGTACATTAGAAACTTTGAAACCAATTGAAACTTTAAAACCAATTGCACAATAGAGTGAAATATGTCATTTATGTACTTTAGAAGGTATAGTCAATCCCAACAATAACATGTGGTTAGCCATTTGATTCCATGGGATAATGCTAACATTTGTTGATAAACATTTTGTGAATTGACACTCTCTTTGTATACATATAGATTCAAACGGGAATGTCAAGTCTAGAATGGCAACTCAAGCTTCAAAACTGCCCATATTTCTTCTGTTATCTAACGAATGATAGTGATTTTTATCAGAGTTCTTTCAGTAAGGTACAAATAAATCTACTCTTTGTAGACCCATATAGCCTATGGAGAAGGTTTTGATGGAAAACCTTAGTATGGGATATTCTCTTCCTCCATGATTCGATGTAATTCCAATGAAGCTGTATGCATTATTCGGCCAACAATCATCAAATCAAACTGAATCTACTGGCTTCAAGACATTGGGATGTTCTAAATACAACTTTAAAAGGGTCACATGTCAACAAGGATAGGTTAGGAACTTCATTCACATTGTGCATGCATCTGTAATGAATCTTAATGTTGGCCTTGTCACTGGTTACAAATGCATTGAATATTTTTGTGAGCTCAAAATCCCTTGTGTCAAGTCAGGCTTACCATGTAGATCATGATAGCCTTTGGACCTAGTTGGGAATTCAGGATAGCCTTTGGACCTAGTTGGGAATGCATTTTTTTCATGATTTGGAGGAAGGGTATGACTTCTTGATTCCACATGGACTTCAAATATTTCTTAAACCTTCTTTAAAAATAGCTATTGGGCCTGTTGAAAGATTAAACAGTTCATCTCAATAATCTGGGGGGTCGGGAGGAATTAGAAGATTTTGGCACACTTGAACTGGTTAGGAGCTATAATTAATCTCAAGCTTTCCTAAGTGTCCAATAATATAGAAAGAGGAGTTAATAAAACCTCTCTTTATTTTATTTAATAGAAAAGTATTATTTTCTCGAGACATTATTCTCTTTCTGTTGCAATGAGTCATTTTTCATGGAATCATAAAGTTTTAAAATTTTAAAATTGCGCAGTTTCACAATTACAGGTAACAATAGGCTCTAGAGGGGGATGAGGATTGCAAAAGACTAAGAGAATCTAGAACATAGAAAATATACTAGTCTCTTTTCCATTGGTCTACAGATTCAGAGAGGCAGAATACAGGGGGGGTTGCTTGCAGAAGGGCAGAGGGGAACTACGCAAGAGGCAAAAACTGATTGCCAAAACCAACTATGCCTACAACACATCAAAACTTTATTTACAAGTATATGCATGGAATAAATCCCCTTACCTTGAGAAAGCTCTAGGCTTCTAATTCAAAACCATCAACTGGGTGGGAAAAATAAGATCCCCTTCAAAAAAAGGGACTGTGACCTTGTAATGTGGCTAAAAATACTACCACCTGGCAACTACATCACTGCCAATTTTTACACTAGTAGCATGTAGAAATTTATTGTAAACATGTTCATGCCCAAAAAGTCAGTCTTCATCATAAATTTCTGGATCACAATCTGCCTCCTTCCTAGCTTTATGTATGACCTTTGTGAAATGACCAAGCTCAACATGGACTGTGAGTTTACAGATTTCATCAGCAAGTGGGAAATAAATATTAAAAACTTTGATCATAGAGTAAATCAATCTCCAAGCATGCACTTGTTGGTTGTAACCTCTAGAGATTACATTCTTCAACCATGGGATCAAATTTGATAGAGATGTCTTTTTTTTATACAAATAAAATCATCACCGAAAGTACAATATTCTTTACTCATACCTTCATTAGACTTCCTTATCAAATCATCATATTCTTGAATCTAAACTGGAGCTTCTTGAATCCGCATAACATCTCTTTCATGAAAAGAGTTTCATAAATGGGAAGGACATATTACCTCTTTTTCTCCACTTCATTGTTCGAGAAAACTAAAATATAAATATTCAGGTTGCATTGTGTGAAAATCTGATTGATTGGTTTCTTCCATATCTACTAGATTTCCAAATTTTCTTTCAATATCATCAGGTATCTGAGCAGCATAATTAAAAATGAATACTTCCATTTATGTACTATAATCTAAAGATTCTTTTGCAGCCTTATGAAAAATAGTATCATTTTCTTGATCCTTTTCATCAATGTTAAAAGTAAAATTTTCTAATTCAGGAGGAAATGGAAGTGCAAATACAACAACATTTATACATTTTTTTTTGTATCACCAAAGTTTCAAATGAATGTATTTATATCAACTTCAATGATATGGCCATCTTTATCCTCTATCCCACACTAGAAATCATCATTTGAACCCTTCAAGAACCAACCTAGAATAAGGTCACTCTTATGCTTGTCTAGTAATGTTTCTAGTAATGTTTCTTGTTTAGGTTTCTCAATTTGTTCCATTTGCATGCATGTCAAAGAAGGTTAGGGCTCTTTAATTTCATCCTGATGTAGATTCCATGGTACAATATTTTGTTCATCCATGGTGGTAAGATTATGGGAGTGATGAAGATATGAAGAAATACAACACTCATCATTTCCAAGCTCCTCTTTAATCACCTTCAACTTCTCCATTGTTTTTTATTAAGGTAACTACAGGCTTTGAAGGGGCCCCAAAACCCTTTAACATAGATAAGAAAAGATAAGCATAGAAGACCAAAACAACAACATTCTCCATTGTTGTTTGTAACTGATGGGTTTCTTTCTTGAGGTCCCTGAGCAGATAATATCTATGATGCGTGTTCTTCAATAGTAGTGCACATTTGTGGTCTTCAGAAGGATGTAACCCTTTTTTCTCCACTTTGAAAATGATTTCTTTAAATACATTTAAAAATGTTTGAATCATCTCATCATCTTCAGCCAATATTTCTTGAAAATTCTATGTAGGCCACCTTTTGGGCAGGGGCTGATTTCTTTGTTTGGTATAGCCTTGGACCATCATTCTGGGATCTTTAAAAATATATAGAGTTGTCATCCTTCATTTTTGGGAAGGCATCATTAGGTGTTTGAATCGATAAAAGGTATTGGCCTTTCTTTATTCCTCCCTAGTGGAGCCGCCAAAAATCTATTAGTTAGAATTTTTGTCCTTTAAGAAATGACTTTAAATCTGACTCACAATACCAAGAATGAAAGACAAACTAGAACTAACAGTTGGATAGATCTATGTTTAACGGGTGATCTTCCTCTGAATTTTAGAGGTACAACTCCCTCTTATGATATAATTTGATTCTTTTGGGGTATAATTTTAACCAAAAATCATAAAAAAAAAAGCTAACACCTAAACATAGGCACACTACAAATGTGATTAATAGATTTATGAATAGAGAAAAATTTGAGAAAATGACACAAATTCCATCTCCTTAATAGATTCAGTGAATGAAAGGAAAGATTCAGTGGTTTACTTCAGATAGATAAATGTTTCAAAACTGAAAGTTTTCAAGGTGATAAAATGCATAACCAAATTGTACAAGAAAAAAACCATAAAGAACACTTCAATAATATAAATCTTAATTTTCATCTAAAAAAGATATAAATAAACACAAAGTCTTGAAGTATCTTTCCTCCCTTAAATGCAAAGAGAATGACACACAGTCCATAATGCCCCTGTACAATGATTATGCCTAAGAGAACAAAATACCCCTTCCCTTCCCTTTTTATAAAATTAAAACCACAAAAAGACCCCTTCTCTAGAGCGTAAGCTACAGAAAATAAAAATCCATCCTACTCTTAACTAACTTCTTTCTCCTTCAAAATTTTACAATAAATAAGCCTCGGTGACTTTTCAGTTCCCATAACCGACTCTTGAAAAAAAAACTTTGATTACAAAATTCCCCCTTCCTATGTCCCTTCACCTTTTCACCTATTTTATGTTTAATTCATCGCCAATGAGTTAATGCATTATGGTGAAAAAATTATAAACTTATTGAATGTATTTCATCATATGTTGATAGGTGGAAGTTCTATTTAACAAGAGAATTGTATAGATTTCAATAGTGATGCCTTGATCTTCATTTTTGTAGCATTTTTCCTTTTCAATTCTGAAGGATTACTCTCAATGGGATAATCTCTTCTAGAAGAACATTTAATATTTTGAAACGTGAACCAATCAGAATTTGTAAACATCATTTCTTCAACTTGAATACTATCGTGTTCACCCAAGAAAAAAGATATTTACCATTGTTGAACATTCCCTCTTCAAAATTGGCATTCTTGAAATATCCTTCATGTAGGAGGATTTGGATCTCATGGAAGATACATCAATGGTGAAAAAATGGTTAGGCATGGCGACTCCTTGATAATTTCAATGTCTTCTTTTCAAAACATTGATCGGGCTTCAATTGGCATCAAATCTCATGATTTATCGGTCCCCTGCATCTCTTAGAGTTTCTCTATTATAAATGAAGGCAAGTAGGGGAACTTTCTAAAGGTGATTTTTATCATAGTTATTTCAATAAGGAACAAACAGATTTAATCTTCATGGACCTGTATAGCCTATGGAGAAGCTTTCAATGGAAAACCCAAGTATGGGAAATTCTCTCATTCCATGATTCAATATAATTCCAATGAGATTGTATGCATGATTCAGGCAATGCTTATCGGGTGGAGTTGAATATATCAGCTTCAAGACATTGGGATTTTGTAAATACAATTATAGAATGATCACATGTCAACAAGGATAGGTTGGGAACTTCATTCACATTGTGCATGCATCTATAATGAATCTTAATGTTGGCCTTGTCGCTGGTTACAAATGCATTGAATATTTTTGCAAGCTCAAAATCCCTTGTGTCAAGTCGGGATTTCCATGCAAATCACAAGACCCTCTGGACCTAGTCAGGTCTTTCAAGATGTTGGAAAACATGAGTATCCCCTAACCATATCATAGATTTGATATTTTGATTTCTCATATCCGGAATATAGTTTGGACTCTTTGGTTGACCCATGTAGAGCCTCCCTCATTTCCCTGTTATGATTGACATTCTAAGGGGCATGGATTGAGTTTATTATTTCATTTTCTACCTTGTGGTACCCTCGTGAGATTGTACCCTTGGGGAAATCCATGCCTACCTAATTTTTAAGACCTTCCTTGGACTTGAGATGCATTATGAGGTTCTGATATGCCTGGTTGAGATGGTCTTGTGATGTTGTGATAATCTTATTAGAGTCATTTATGTGACTCACTCGGTCCAATTTAGCCTTGTTCTTATTTTGTGGCTATCCCCACTGTTGTGCTTGAAACTTTAGAGAGACCCTTCTTGGGTCAGCATAGTAATTCCTCTATCCTTAAGGACCTAATATGTGAACCCTTTATGATACTTTATGGAATAATATATTTTGAGATAAGACTGGACTTTGATGTACTCTATTTCTTCTTACTCTTGTTAACTATTCAACAAAAACATTATGTTGCATTAGGGATTATCAATTTACTGATTTTCATGACCAGCAGTTAAGTGTCTGAATAGTGTGGATTATATTAGAATAAGGAAATTGTGTTCACAATGGATAAGTTATGATTTTGATATATGATAGGTACTTATTAATTATTTTCATAAGAACAAGAATTGTTCATTTGATTTGAGTCATGATTGTATGTAGAGATGTTCATTTAATGATTAAAAGGGGTATTGCATTAAATATTAGATTGGTTAAAATAAAAGGCTAACATGAAAACGTTATGATGGATTATCTTTATATGCATTGTCTTTAGTAGGATTACATTATTATTATGATGACACAATTAGGATTAGCTACACTAAGATATGAATTTGCATTCTGAAGTGAAATTGATGTCAATTAGAGTTGTATGATGATTCAATGTGAATCAATGTTCTCATTAGAGAATTGATTTGTGAATATTGTTTTGGAAATTTTGGTGAAGGTTGTAAATGATAAATGTTGGAATGTTTTTCATTATGTATATCAATTATATATATGATTTGTTTTCCTTGGACTACAGATATTTGATTTTAGTGTGCAGGTATGAGACACATGGTATTAAATTTGGGGAACCAAACATTGGTATATGTGAATTCATTTTTAAGCCAAGGTCGCATCTATTGAGAGACAGGACCTCCTTGTATCGTGATTTATTTTGTAAATGTAATTGTTTGAATGAGTGTATTAAGTTCATTAATGTAATTTCTTATTTAATTGTGTGTTTTTTTCTCAAGTGGATATACCATGTGTCTAGTGATGTGTAAGTGTTTATATGTGTCACTTGACACTTGTGTATGTACTTGGTACCATGACATGTCCACTTGGGGATGGGTGTCCATCTACCTAGGTAAGTACATTAGTGAATCCCCATATGCATACCTTGGGTTTGGAGATGGAGGTGTGGTCAATTCATTTGAATTTCGTGAGTACTCTTTTAGTGGACTTTTAGAGGGTTTAAAAAGTACCTAGGGGTGTGTTGGGGTCATTTTTAGGTAGCCCACTTGTTATACCATTGGGTAAGGGTCATTTTTAACCTTGGAATAACCCTTAGTTGACCAAGAGACCCTCCCAAAAGTTAGATTTTCAAGTTGGACGAAAATCAACTTTTGTAAGCATGAGCTTGGATAAACCACCCTTCCATTTTGATGCCAAGACCTTACTCACATTTTTGAGTTTCCTTTCTAAGATTTATTTTTGGAAAGATGTAAGAGACTTAGGGAAGAGAGACCAATTGGAGGCTTTCCTTTTCCCCATGAGTTCTAGTGGCCTTTTTAGTGGGGACTCTCCATGTTGGAGAGTTAGAACACCCACTCTCTAACTTAGAGAGTTAGCTAGAGTTGGTGAAATTGGAAAAGGAGAAGGACTTAGGTTTAAAGGGAGATCTTCTACAACTTTCTTTCCATAAGCTTGGATCTAGGTTGGTGGACACTTTTCATCTCAATTCTTGTTGTTCTAACTTTGTGTTGCAAGAAAGATGAATGTAGTGTGGTTTTGTGTTGAGAAATGTAGTTTTGTTCTTGTATTCAAGTTCAATGTTTTGTGGAATATGTTTGTATTTCTTCTTTTCTTGTTGATGTTGTTAATGAGAGTCTCAAGGCTCACTCACCGTTGGGAGGGAAGAGTATCCTTGGGGGTGAAGGAGTTTTTGAAAGCCCTTGGGTGTAGAGTCTCTCCTCAAGGAGGAGAGGGAGAAATTCATGGAGTATGGGCTCCATGAAGCCATCCTTGTTTTTTTCTTGGGGGTCATAAGGGTTGTTTTGGCTTGTGGCCATGAAGGATCTAAAGGGGCTTTTGGTAAATGTGGAAAAATATTATGGATGTCATTTTGTAGCCATGAGAAGGATTTTTAATGCTATTGGGATTGGCTTTCTCCCCTTGGGTACTTGGTCCACTTCACCCAATTTTAGGGTCCTTATGAGACCTATTGTGATAGCCTTGGATTGGGAGTATTGTGTGAGTTTTGCATCCTTGTATTGTTGTTTGTTAGTATGTTTGTTACCACCTTTGTTTTGGTTCCCCAAGCTCGGGGTGGCCTCTTAGAGGCCTTGGTTGGGAGGTGAGCATCCCATGGTCTCTTGTACTTTTCCTCATTTTATTTTGTAGATTTGTAAAGCTTGGAGCTACATTGAAGTGATAGAGTTAACCTTGGAAGAAGATAGATTTTTTTTTTTTTTTTGTATATCTCTATATGTACATGTAAAGGCCTTTGTGGCAATGATAGAAAGTATCTTATTAGGGAGAAAATATGATGAGCCATGTGGTTGGAAAAGAAAATCTATACTTGTGATCATTTAGTTATGAACTTTTAGATTTTAGATTTTTCATGTTCTTGAATAAATAATGGTCTCTTATTATGAATAGAACTATGTTGTATGAAATTTTGTTATTTGTTTTCAAAAGTTATTATACATAAGAATAGTTACATATGCTCATCTTATTTTCTAAATGGTAATTATATTGAGTTGTTGCAGGGATAAAATAAATAAAGAGAAAAAAAATTGAATAGAAGTTATTTTATTATCTATATGCAAATGTTAGTGGAGAAACAAGGAAATCTCTATGTAGTGTATATATTTCTTTGGAAGCTGTTTATAGGAAGAAAATAAAATGTAATATTCTATTATTTTCTTTTGTTTGGCAAAAAAAAAGGGGGGAAAAATCTGCATGTTCATTGTTGTACATATGAAGGGATAAAATGATTCATAAAAGTAAGTATAAAACTATGTACCTTAAAAGGAGGTACACATGAAAGTTTTATATCTCCTTATGCTGAGTTGTTTTCAACATAGATTAGTATTCAAACATATGTTACAATACTGCTAGGAAGGAGTTAAATTAATGTTAGGAATACTCCTTAAAAGAAAATATATTGTATCACTAAGTTGCTGATTTGTTTTTATGTGATAGCTGCCTTTCAAAATAGAATATGTTCATAGACTCAAATCCATAACAACAAGTAATTACTGTAAAAAGAAACCAACTAAACTACCTTAACTTACAATAGTTAGATGTGTGTTTTTCTTATATAATGAGATATGATTAGTACATATATAACATGTGTTCATACATAAGCTCCTAAAGAATATTATAAAAAAAAGCATTGGTGTGTTTTCTTAGTAAAAGTTTTGGGCATTACATTTGGTATCAGAGTCATGTTCAAAAAATTGGGAACCTTAAATCCATTACGCTTTAGAAAAAAAAAAGATGTGTATATACATATACCCGCCTACATTTGTTTTTAATAAAACTCTCCATGAATACATATAGTTATACCCAATGTTTCATAAAATATAAAAAAAATAAAATAAAGTAAAGAGAGCCATTGCAAGTTGAATCTGCTTATGTAATAGATATCATTTAGAAGAAACATGTTAGATTTATCGTAAACATAGATTTATAAAAAAAATGAGGGGGGGAGATCTATACATAAATAAGTCCATGTAGGATCTATGTAAAGATAAAAATATATACTTATAAAGATATATGTGCTGATATAATAAAAAATTATTATAAAATTATAAAATAAATTTAAGAAAAACTAATGAGGGGGGAGGGAAGCCGATAACCCTACCCCTGCAAAGGGGAGGGCTCGGCCCCCACCCCGCCATGGGGCATTGCGGCCATGGGGGCGGAACACCCGCAGGGACCACCCCTGCCATGAGCGGCTTGGTCGCCACGGGGTGGTGAAACCCTCACGGGATCCACTGGGCCATAAGCAGAAGGAACGCCATGAGTGGAGGATAGGGGGAGGTCAATCAACCACCACCGTCCAGAATAAAACCATCGCCACACATAGCTAAACTGCC
Organism: Thuja plicata; assembly: GCA_018584345.1. NCBI lineage: Eukaryota > Viridiplantae > Streptophyta > Pinopsida > Cupressales > Cupressaceae > Thuja > Thuja plicata. Next base: position 6,148,146 of record MU227527.1, on the reverse strand, counting down.
ATAGAAAGCCATATAAAACCATGGCTCTATATATATGTGTGTGTGTGTGTGTGTGTGTGTGTGTGTGTGTGTATATATATATATATATATATAATGTATATACATATCTTCATCTCCATGGATGCCTTCTTAAAAAAAAAACCTGCAACAAAGAACAACATGCACAAACAAAAAAAAATTAGAGATATACAGTTAGGGTTGTAGAGGAGAGAGAGGGGAGAGAAGAAGAAGGTAGAAATAAAATAGGGTTTTCAATCTTGGAGTTGCATTTCAAACCTAACCCTAATTTCAAATTAGGGTTAGGGTGAGTCAACTTGGAGGATTTTAAATAAATCTTTTTGTTCTTAAGCTTTAAAAATAGCATTATTTTATTTATATATGTATCTTCATAATAGAGTGATTTTAGTGGAATTTTTAAACTTGAAATTTTAAAAATTTAATATGCTGGTTTAGAGACTCTTTATGGAGTTAATAAATTATAGAATTAATAATGGCAATAATAATATGTTTTAATCTCTTATCGTTTATTAGTAAATAAACGTCATTAGGAAGGTTAAAATATCAATATTTCTTAATGAAATTTCATCGATTAATCAAATGAGATTTAGTAGGAGAATTCTTTGATTAGGATAAATGTTAAAAATACACTGGACCGAATATAGTCAGATTGGAATACCATATTTTAATAATCAGATGACTTATACATAATAAAGTTAATTGTGTATATGAGATTGCAATAAAAGAGTTTACGACATTATTTTAAATAGATTAAAAATTATATGGTTTAATTAAAAGAAATAGACTATATGGATGTTATATTTAAGGTGGTTCAACCTAAGGGTATGACTTAACTATAGTTAAGTATGGAAGATAAATAATTTTTATCAAACTTTATTAAATAAGGTTTTAAAGCTATATTTTAATGGTGATTTAGTACGACAATATTAACTATTTTGATTAAAGTATTATTATGAAGGGGTGATTTAGTACAACAATATTAATTATTCTAAGTAAATGATTTTAATAGTAGTTAAGTGATTAATGTATTATTAAGCTAGGTGTTAGAAGATAGAGGTAAATTAGAGTATTAAATTAATGATTAATGATTCTATATTAAACTTACAATATGCAAGTTTCTTTAGTAAAACATAATTAATTTAATTTAATTAGATGCATGTAAGAGTAACTTAAATGATTAATTTATTGAGTTTTAAATGAATATGATTAGAAACTTGTGGAGCAGAGTTAATTAAATTGTCTTATAAAACACATGAAGATGTATTTGAATGTTTAATATTATATTTAGAAGATTAAGGCGGTTATTGTTTGGGATTAAGTTGAATTCAAAATAAGTTAGTAACTCAAGATTGGAATACCTCCTTAGATTGGTTAATGCCCTTGTGGGGGCATCTCTTTTGAGCTCTTTGGATTGATTGGATAACGTGTGCCTTGAAGTTTGAGGGTATAGTGATGCTTATTTGGTCAGTGGTGTGGATGATTTAGCCATTGTGGTAGTAATGCCACTCATTTAGCTTGATAACTTGTATTATTGAGTGGACCCCTTGTTGACTGAAGTGCTTAGGACCCCTTGAGTAGCTTGATTGCTAGTGTGACTGTATGAAGTCCATTTTATTTAGGGTGTCCCTGTGAGGCTCGAAGGACTAATGAATTTCTATTTAAGGAGTGTTATGGACTACACATACTTTGTTATTGCATTAGAGTGAGTGGAATTAGATGAAATCAATTTGTACTTGGACACCTTAAATTTTTGTATTATTAAGTTTTCCGCATATAGGGAAATGTGTGTGCCCTTCAGGAAATAACAAAAAGAAAGATACATATTATGATGGATAAGTGTTTATCTATGGTGGTAGGTCATAGTGCTAATGATCATGGACCCCAAAGTTCTTGGTAAGTCTAAATTTATGGGGAAAGAATGTGTTATTGTGCAGATGTGTGACAATCCTATGGGTTACTCCTATTCAAGGCATCGTGAGATCCTAACATATTTTCTTATTACCCCACTTTTAGCACATGCACTAAGTGCAATGAGACCCTTGAGCATGACAAAACTATCCTTCTTGTGTGGAGTAGAGTTTGCTATGAAAACCTTAGAGTTTTAAAACTATTAGAGCCAATTTGGGCTTGTATAATGAGTTGTACCCTAGCATTGGGAAGCACCCTTATGTTTGTTGTCACCCTTTCTATGGATATGATCCTTTGGCATAGGGTTGGGATGATTATATACTATCTAGGGGAAAGTATTGGATGCATGTGCAAGATAAAGGAAACTTGTATTGGTCTTTATAATACTATAATTACTGAAAGTATAATAGTGTGTAGTTGAGGTACGTATGGTATCATTATTAGATAGGTGAGTATAGAATGTGTGCCTTAAGGCTACTAAGAAGTGTTTCCCTTAGAATCCTTGGTGGATACTCCCTCTTATGTGTTTGATTTCAGTTGTATTTTTTTGTGAATGATTTTCTTGATTTATTTATTTTCTTAGTGGAGCTTTCCACATGTTGTGTGGGCTAGCATCTTTTAGGTATTTTATTATTATTATTTAGAATCAGTCACCAAACTGTTATATCTAACCCTTATGATAATTGTCGCATTGGATTTATTGTTGAAATGAGCTCACTTTAAAATTTATTGTTGGAATTTATTTTCCCCTACTGGAACTTTTACTTTTCGATTATGGTGACTATTCTGAATGTTCTTCTTATGTTGGCTAGTCCTATGTTTTGTGAATTCTACCAATCCCAATGCAGGCTTTTGATAGTGTGTATAAGGGAGAACACCAAGGATAGTGTGCTATTTTTCCTTTTCAGGTAATACTAAACTTAGGAGATAAGATCTCGACCCTATTTTGAAGGTGTAGCAGGGTTTGGGAATTTTATTTATTTTGACTCGAAAGGGAGTGCCAACTAGTAATAATGTTAATGTATGGTGGCACAAGTTATTCCAAAACATATGAATTGAATTTGGCAATCAATGGGAGTGCATACCACATTATGTGATTTTTGGTAAGAATGTACCATGAAAGGACTCTAGTGGCATGAATTATTACTTTGAACAATAAAGGATGATTGGATGTTTCAACTACCTCTGTGGTGTGGAAATTGGAAATGGTGTATAGATGCTACCCCAAATGATGACCTTGTATACCTTATTTGGTATTGGTCAAGTATTGAAAACCTGGCATTAGGACTCTAGCATCCATGCTCCATGGAGTCCCTTCCTTCCCTTGATGCAAGTTAGGACTTGTGAAGTACTCTTTTCTTAGAATATGATGGTGTATAGATGGGAATGATGTAGTCCACTCATGATTTTGACCCTTGTGGTGGGCCTTGATGATTCTATGATGACGTAATGATTACACCTTATCTTTAATTTGGATATGATAAAGTGTTGGTTAGGTTTCATTTTCACTCTTGGTGAGATTTCATGTTAGAGATTTGGGGTACTAGAGGATAAATTGTTAAGAAACATTCCTAGCAGTGGGATGGAGGAGCACAAAATCTCTTAGGGATAGTTTAACCCCTTTTGATTTGGGTGAATATGGGAGTAAGAGGATGTCCTCTTTATGGATCCATTATCACCTAGTATAAGGTAAGACTGGGATCCAGTAAGGAAAATGATCATGTTCCCTAGAATTAAAGATCTCTCAGCACCAACAAATTCACTTTTCTCCTACATTAGGGAGATTCATTTGTGCCCTATTTATTCCAACGAATGGAAGGAGTGCATTTGATCTCTAATTTGGTAAGAAACCTTGTGCTCTTGAGAAAACCTTATTTGTGTGTATTTTTATTTAGGACACTAGGTTTGGGGAGAGTTCGTAAGGTTCTATTGGGATGTAAGGGGTTCTCTAAGTGAATATGGTAGTGCCATACTATTAATTTAGATAATTATGCAAAGATTGTTTTGAGTCCATAACTCAAAATTTCTTAACACTACGAATGAAGGAGATTGGAGGATAATGTTCATCTTTGGATGCCCCATGATAAGTAGTGAGAATTGCTATGTGCCTTGGTTTAATGGGACCTTAGAGCATTTGTTTTTTTAGCTAGCATTGTATCCTTTAGTATTTGACTATGTCAATATCCTGGAGCTCTTTTAGGGTGTGGTAAATTCATCAGCTAACATTAAACTTGCAGGTTAGGAAACCCCTAATTGTGTACTGACATTTGGTTTAGATATAGTCACCACACCTTGATGCGTTACCTTTGATTTGGTGCATCAGCTTCCAGGAGTAAGCCTAGTCCTTGGGGGGGATGATGTAGAGCCTCCCTCATTTCCCTGTTATGAATGGCATTCAAAGGGGAATCGATTGAGTTTGTTATTTCATTTTCTACCTTGTGGTACCCTCGTGAGATTGTACCCTTGGGGTGATCCATGCCTGCCTGATTAGTAAGACCTTCCTTGGACTTGAGATGCATTGTGAGGTTCTGATATGTTATAATATGCCTAGTTGAGATGTTCTTGTGATGTTGTGATAATCTTATTAGAGTCATTTATGTGACTCACTCGGTCCAATTTAGCCTTGTTCTCATTTTGTGGCTATCCCCACTATTGTGCTTGAAACATTAGAGAGACCCTTCTTGGGTCAGCATAGCAATTCCTCTATCCTTAAGGACCTAATATGTGAAACTTTTAAGATAAATTATGGAATAATGTATTTTGAGATAAGACTGGACTTTGATGTACTCTATTTCTTCTTACTCTTGTTAACTATTCAACAAAAACATTATGTTGCATTAGGGATTATCGATTTAGTGATTTTGATGACCAGCAACTAAGTGTTTGAATAGTGTGGATTGTATTAGAATAAGGAAATTGTGTTCACAATGAATAAGTTATGATTCTGATATATGATAGGTGCTTAAAATTTATTTTCATAAGAAAAATAATTGTTCATTTGAGTTGAGTCATGATTGTATGTAGAGATGTTCATTTAATGATTAAAAGGGGTATTGCATTAAATATTAGATTGGTTAAAATAAAAGGCTAACATGAAAACATTATGATGTATTATCATTATATGCATTGTCTTTAGTAGGATTAGATTATTATTATGATGACACAATTAGGATTAGCTACACTAAGATATGAATTTGCGTTTTGAAGTGAAATTGATGTCAATTAGAGTTGTATGATGATTCGATGTGAATCAATGTTCTCATGAGAGAATTGATTTGTGAATATTGTTTTGGAAATTTTGGTGAAGCTTGTAAATGATAAATGTTGGAATGTTGTTCATTATGTATATCGATTATATGTACGATTTTTTTCCTTGCACTACTGATATTTGATTTTAGTGTGCAGGTATGAGACCATGGTATTAAATCTAGGGAACCAAACATTGGTATATATGAATTCAGTTTTAAGCCAAGGCCACGTCTATTGAGAGACAAGAACTCATTGTATCATGACTTGTTTTGTAAATGTAATTGTTTGAATGAGTGTATTAAGTTCATAATGTAATTTCTTATTTATTTTTGTGCTTTTTTCTCAAGTGGATATGCCATGTGTCTAGTGATGTGTAAGTGTTTATATGTGTCACTTGACACTTGTGTATGTACTTGGTACCATGACATGTCCACTTGGGGATGGGTGTCCACCTACCTAGGTAAGTACATTAGTGAACCCCCATATGCATACCTTGGGTTGGGAGATGGAGGTGTGGTCAATTCATTTGAATTTTGTGAGTACTCTTTTAGTAGACTTTTAGAGGGTTTAAAAAGTGCCTAGGGGTGTGTTGGGGTCATTTTTAGTTAGCTCACTTGTTATACCATTGGGTAAGGGTCATTTTTAACCCTAGGATAACCCTTAGCTGACCAAGAGACCCTCCCAAAAGTTGAATTTTTAAGTTGGACGAAAATCAACTTTTGTAAGCATGAGCTTGGATAAACCACCCTTCCATTTTGATGCCAAGAACTTACTCACCTTTTTGGGTTTCCTTTCTAAGATCTATTTTTGGAAAGATGTAAGAGACTTAGGGAAGAGACACCAATTGGAGGCTTTCCTTTTCCCCATGAGTTCTAGTGGCCTTTTTAGTGGGGACTCTCCATGTTGGAGAGTTAGAACACCCACTCTCTAAATTAGAGAGTTAGCTAGAGTTGGTGAAATTGGAAAAGGAGAAGGACTTAGGTTTAAAGGGATCTCTTCTACAACTTTCTTGCCATAAGCTTGGATCTATGTTGGTGGAAAGTTTGCATCTCGATTCTTGTTTTTCTAACTTTGTGTTGCAAGAAAGATGAATGTAGTGTGTTTTTGTGTTGAGAAATGTAGTTATGTTCTTGTAGTCAAGTTCAATGTTTTGTGGAATATGTTTGTATTGCTTCCTTTCTTGCTTATTTTGTTAATGGGAGTCTCAAGGCTCACTCACCCTTGGGAGGGAAGAGTATCCTTGGGGGTGAAGGATTTTTTGACAGCCCTTGGGTGTAGAGTCTCTCCTCAAGGAAGAGAGGGAGAAATTCATGGAGTATGGGCTCCATGAAGCCATCCTTGTTCTTTTCTTGGGGTTTATAAGGGTTGTTCTGGCTTGTGGCATGAAGGATCTAAAGGGGCTTTTGGTAAATGTTGTAAAATATTATGGATGTCATTTTGTAAGCCATGAGAAGGCTTGTTAATGCTATTTGGATTGGCCTTCTCCCCTTGGGTACTTGGTCCACTTCACCCCATTTTAGGGTCCTTGTGAGACCCATTGTGATAGCCTTGGATTGGGAGTATTATGTGAGTTTTGCATCCTTGTATTGTTGTTTGTTAGTATGTTTTTAACCACCTTTGTTTTGGTTCCCCAATCTCAAGGGTGGCCTCTTAGAGGCCTAGGTTGGGAGGTGAGCATCCCATGGTCTCTTGTGTTTTCCCTCATTTTGTTTTGTAGATTTGTAAATCTTAGAGCTACATTGAAGTGATAGAGTTGAACTTGGAGGAAAATAGATTTGTTTGTTTTTTTTGTATATCTCTATATGTACATGTAAAGGCCTTTGTAGCAATGATAGAAAGTATGTTATTAGGGAGAAAATATGAGGAGCCATGTGGTTGGAAAAGAAAATGTATACTTGTGATCATTTAGTTATGAAATTTCAGATTTTAGAGTTTTCATGTTCTTGAATAAATGATGGTCTCTTATTATGAATAGAACTATGTTGTATGAAATTTTGTTATTTGTTTTCAAAAGTTATTATACATAAGAATAGTTACATATGCTCATCTTATTTTCTAAATGGTCATTATATTGATTTGTTGTAGGGTTGAAATAAATAAAAGAGAAAACTAATTGAATAGAAGTTATTTTATTATCTATATGCAAATGTTAGTAGAGAAACAAGAAAATCTCTATGTAGTGTATATATTTCTTTTGAAGTTGTTCATAGGAAGAAAAAAAAATGTAATATTCTGTTGTTTTCTTTTGTTTGGCGCAAAAAAGGGGGGGAAAATCTGCATGTTCATTGTTGTACATATGAAGGGATAAAATGATTCATAAAAGTAAGTATAAAACTATGTACCTTAAAAGGAGGTACACATGAAAGTTTTATATCTCCTTATGCTGAGTTGTTTTCAACACGGATTAGTATTCAAACATATGCTACCATATTGCTAGGAAGGAGTTAAATTAATGTTAGGAATACTCCTTGAAAGAAAATATATTGTATCACTAAGTTTTTGATTTGTTTTTATGTGATAGCTGCCTTTCAAAATAGAATATGTTCATAAACTCAAATCCATAACAACAAGTAATTACTGTAAAAAGAAACCAACTAAACTACCTTAACTTACAATAGTTAGATGCGTGTTTTGCTTATATAATGAGATATGATTAGTACATATAGAACATGTGTTCATACATAAGCTCCTAAATAATATAAAAAAAAAAACATTGGTGTGTTTTCTTAGTAAAAGTTTTGGGCATTACAACCCGGAATATGAGCGGGAATATGCATTTCGTCCATTTGGTTCCACATTTTGAAACTGGAATTGGAATTTGAGTATGAATTTTTTTTATTTTTTGAATTGTTTCAATATTTTTTAATTTAATAATTTATTTGTATTAATTAATTTATTTATTTATTTATTTATTTTTATTTTATATAGAAAATCTTGAACAATTTTATTTTTGAAAAATGTAATAATTTTTTAATTTTTCCAATTTTTTTTAATAAGGTTAATTTTTAATTTTGTTTAATTTTATATAGAAAATTATAACCAAGTCATAAACAACAAAAAAATCATGAGTTTACCAAAATATGTCTAACGTATCTACATGAAATTCTAAAAAAAAATTAGTGTTCAGAATAGCCTTTTGTTAATCACATTTACGCATATGGTCCCAACAAAGTAGTGTGATTACAACACAAAGAAGGCATCGCAGAAACATTATTTATGCTCTCGCCATTGAAGCAATCTCAGTGGCACTAGCTGCCTCTCAAGCTTTGCATAAGTTTGACTTATTTTCTACATCAGGTGTAGATGTAGATGGGGTTTCATTGACCCACCAAAAGTATTGACATCCACTATTTCCCTGCAATACCAAATCTACAATAGTTCTTACTAAAATGATTAGTTGTTACATTATTTTTAAACATAAAATATATTTCCATTAACGACCTTTTTCCTATTTGGGAAACCCCACAATTGACGCCCAGGATTGCTTGTTGTGCTTGAGGTCTTCAACACGCAGTGGCCAGCACCACATTGACACAGGCACATTGAGTGAAGTCATCGACGCTATTTCAACAAATATTGCAGTGTCATTCCAACATATAATTTTGTTAAGTTGATTATTTAGTTCATTCATACTAATTATAATTGCAATAAAACGCAACATACTAATGTAGATAGCATCTCAAATCAGATTGCAACATGAGAAGGTTCAACAAGCCTGGTACTTTTATTTTCATTTTTATTATGAATTTTTAATTTATTATTTAATATTTTTATTGTTGGGGTGGAGCGGACGTTACTTTTCTCCATCTTCCTTAAAATTCCTCTCTTTACTTCTCCACTTCAAACAATTGGAAGTTCCCAGGAAAGATGATTGTACTCTACTATACCCTTTTCAGGCCAGGAAGGATAGTGGTTTTCAATCCATGTCTTTGATTTCCCTCGATTCAAGTACTTCCTACATCATCATTTGCAACTATTGTGCTTCTTGGTCGTGGTCACTTCCTGCGTAGCTAATTTCTTCTCTTCTATCTCCATTTCCCTGCATGCTTCATCCTTGTTATATTCCTTTTTTTTTCTAAAACCCTATAACACCACTATTTTGTTTACTTGATTATTTTGTTTCATAGTGTTTCAGAAACAAAATAATGGTTTTGTAGGGTTTCATGAAAAAAAGGAATATGTAGAGTCGACTTGAATCAAGGGAAATCAAAGGTGTGGATCGAACACCACTATCCTTCCTGGCCAGAAAAGGGTATAGTAGAGTAGAATCATCTTTCCTGAGCACTCCCAATTGTTTGAAGTGGAGAAGAAGTATTGAAAGGAATTGTAAGGATGATGGAGAAAAGTAAGGCTCGCTCCACCCCAACAACAAAAATACTGCAAATTAGTTAAAATAAATTTAAAATTCTTCACATATACAAATATGTGACATTTACAATACCAATCTTCAAATCAAGTGTTCATATCTAGTTTGGTGATGACAGAGCTAAGGGCCTTATCTCAAGTCAAGTGGAAGTCAATCCTTACAAATGGTTTTCACTGAGTCCCAATTCTTTCTCACGGATCCCTCTATATTTCAGTTTATATATAGAATATGATATAATGAAGGCTATAAAGACTTGGAATTAAAAAATTATTCCTCCACAGAATAGTTGCTAGCAGACATCAGTATCACCATAGTGACACGGACCACATACCATCCACATACCCAAAAGGCCACAATTTCTTTTGACTACATTCAAATACATATAATATAGTTGTCTCCTTATTCATTTACTCACACACCCTAATTTGATTGGTATTCCTATCTCTTCACTAGTACCTCTACCCCTGATTCTCCTGGTAATTATGCTCCACACATACTGACCTCTGCATTAAAGTGGAATTAGGTATTTAATTAACCAAGCCATTCTATCTAACACAGACCATTACACAATAAATTACTTAGGAGGAAGTTGCATTATAGATTTGTAGTGCTTGTCTTACTAATTGTAGAGGGGAAGAGAACTCATAAATATCCATAATATCATAGAGGCACAACTTAACGGTGCAACAATAGATCTTAATAATATTATGCCCATATAGTATAAACCAAGAAACCTATTGACCAACATGAGTTGTATATGATCCCATATAATATAAGATCTCACTACATTCAAACACAAATATAAAAAGTGTAATTAACTTGGACAAAACTCCTAAATCATAATTATTCATCCTCACATATGCCCCATCATGTAGTCATAGCATCCAAATTATCACATCATAATCAATTTAAATTTCACACATTCATTCTTTAGAGTTTAACAATTTATCAAGATAATGTGATATTTCAACAGATGCAAAGGGTTGGTTTGTCTTCATGCAAACCACCCTAACAGCCATCCTACCTATAGAAATAGTGATCTTATGTTGATAGAAAAATAAAAATAGTTGAAATCCTGACACTTAGTATTAGAAGTAAACCCTCTAAATCAAGGCATGAACCTTGTACAAAAATAAAATTGAAAAACATTATGGAGATTTAAGAGAAACATTAACTTACCGTGCCAATATGTGGTCAAATTGGGATGGAAATCTTTCTGTTTGCCCTTGACCAATGTAGAATTGTATCATCTTTGGGAGACACTAATTTGGATTTTATGCTTCAAATTTTTCAATTTAAGTCCTCCAACAACCCAATAGCCCTCCTTTGGTTGTATTTCCCTATTTTGGGGCATTTACACTGCAAAGTGGCTCTGTTAACTTATGTTATTTTAGACCATTCCAAATATTAGTCAAGCCATATGTGTGCAAAACCTTATCCTTTTTGAAGCCTTGCTATATGACCCACTCTCTTTATTGGAAACACTAAGACTGACTAATGGATTTTAAATGGAGTATTGCTCTCTCAATAGGGAAAAATAATATTAACATCTCACTTATATTATCTAATCAAAGCTACAAACATAAAAAAAAATCACTAGGTATTATAGTGGAGTCAATGACATACAAGCTTGCTCAATACAATTGTGACACATTTCCTATTTTTAATCACAATTAAAATACAATCATCTTGCCTTTTTTCTCCATTATTTCTTCTCAAGATAGCCTATGAATAATAAGGGACCTTGTTCCATTGTCTAATGAATCCTGTATAGTTTTGGAGGATGATCTAGCTTGTTCTTCTAGGCTGCCAATTTGTCTTTTGCACGCCATGCCAAGGCTAGAGCACCATAATAGAAATCTGGTTCAAACATGAGAATATCTACCTACAACTCCTCTTTGAGAGCATTGATAAAACAATTGTGAAAAAAAATTGATTCCTTCAAGTTACACTCCTATATGGAAAAAAAAATTAAATAGGTTTCTTTGCAATTTTATATCTCTATGGATGGGAAATGCAATCAGTTTCTTCAATATTTCACTTTCTAGGGAGTTATATGTGGAAGATTAGGCATTCTACTAGACTAAGAAAGTGAAAATTTGATGCAGAGATCCAACCACACAAATCAAAACACTATCATAATAACTACAGATCTAGAAGAATACTAAAAGTGGAATGCTCTACAAGGAAAACACTAATAACTGTAGAACAAATTTTAAATACTAAACTGCCAAGAAAATTTGATATGACCATATTCAAGACAAACAAAACACAGATGGGGATACAAAGGGAAAGCACTACAAGGTGTGTCTAGTCTGCGAGCTCACCAATATACTTATCCCATTCATAAATAGTGTCAGCCCAACATTTCAAAACACTGACAATAAAGGGTTAGGATCATACTTGTAGCCCACTATTCCATCTTTGAGGTAGGTATGTGGTGAGTAACTTCTTGAGGCTAACTAATTACTGATGCATCACATAATACAAATAGTCAAAGGTTACCAGAGTTAGGTTGTGAAAAAAAACTTAGGCCTTCTAACATACCCATGGGTGCATGGAAGCTCACAACCTTGTATAGAGGTTGTCTGAAGCTTGGGTATTGGAGCTAAAATACTCCTCGCTTTTATAACATCCTTCATTCCAATTTCATTTATGATTCTATGATGTTCCAGATTTGTGATAAAATTGGAAGTTCTCTATTGTATTAACTTATGTTAGATGCAAAGTATCATTTCAACATATATGTAACAATGTATGTGTCTTGAGGGAATCTATGATAAAGTATCAAAAAATAATATATTTATGCTAGGAGTTTACCAAGATTGTGAAATCATGTCTATTACTAATATACAAAGTGCTAGTAGAAGTGTTGTGCAGAGAACTCCTAAGTGACAGGCACGTCATGGATACCAAACAAGCATGAAATTACATGAGAATCCTTACGATCTGTCATGTCATGATAGTTTAATATTCCTAACCACTAGTACAAAACAAAAAGTGCTTCCTATCCAAAACAGTCAGGGAATTTGGTTATACCAAAGTGGACAAACCTTATAAACAACACCACATCTTTGAAATGTTTATTTAGGAAAAAAATCACAATACTCAAACACATGAAGCTTTCCACATAAACACTTAACACTATTCAAACACATGCAAATTTCCATGTAACCAAAACTGCATTTTAGAATCTCATTATATAACTACAAATTCATTCAAATACACTTCATAAAATGTTAGAAACTTCACATAATCAAATCTACTTTAACAATCCATGGCTGATTAAAGAGACCTTGCATGCTATAATGAAAGGATCTACTAAGAAAAAATAATTTTAACAACCTCTATGTTAGCCAACCATTAAAAAATATCTTAGTGTAAATGCAGTAGTGCATAAGGAAGATCCAAAATGGAGTAGTGCAATGTCTACTATAAGTCATTAAAATATAATTTAACATCTATACCAAGAGATAGAATATAGGGAAGAAAAAAATCCAAGAACAAAATGGTGGTGTGAAAACACATCGTTAAGTAAAAATAAACATAAGTCAATATCCAGCTGAAGCTTCTTGTATCCTAGTCATAACATATCATCCAACAAAGTTCCCATAATAAGTGTAATACACCAAGGAGTAACATCACAAATATGTTTAGTCATTGGAAATATGGACTGTAAGTTGAAATCATGAACAACATATGTGTACTCTCAGAACTGTCCATTTTGAATTCTTCATGAACACATGTATATATAATGCCAAGCAAAAAAAGTGGGTGTTGGAGAAATGTACAAAATCTATACAAGTTGGAGTACTATTTTCAAAAACTACTCCAGCTTGTAGTTTTTGTGAATTACTACAAAAATTTAAGCCTCTCTATATGAAATACACAAAATTTGTTTCTCAACTGGTATAGTAATATCAAAAACTACATCTGCTCTATATATGGAAACAAAATTATAAATTACCTATATTTCTTATTATCATAATAGTTCAGATCTATACTAATTGAAATAACGGTAAAAACTAATATGAAAAACACAAAAATTGGGATAGTTTTGAAGAATTCAAAATGTACAGTTCTAATACTTTACAATAGAACAACATAATTTATCACTATAATTGATATTCATCATGTGTTACTCCTTGGTGTATTCCATTTATATTTTCTAATGCAACAAGGCTAACCAAGTCAAGAGGTATAAACATATAAAATGGAACAAAATAATGTCAATCAAAAATAATATACAATCCTCACATATAGATATATTACATGTTTTGACTATAACAATAATATGATGCCAAGCAAAAAAAGGTAGATATCAGAGCAATCTACAAAAAGCGTACAAGCAAGAATAACAACTATATCCATTTTTAAGTAAATCATGAATGCAATCTGTAATGCATGAAATAATAGTAAAAACAATATCATCATGGCTACATGTATATATGATGCTGAGCAAAAAAGTAGGTGTTCAAGTGATCTACAAAAGTTTTACAAGATGGAGTAGTGAGTTAATCATGAATGGTGACTTTGGAAGAGATAAGAAATATATACTATAGCATATATAGTAGAGAAGCCATATATAGTAGAGAAGCCATATATAGTAAAGAAATGTTGATTTGGGCATAGAGAATTCATAGAGACCATCCATACATGAAGAATCAAAACACATGATTTGAGTTTCAGCATTAGAACACTATATGTAAATTTGGTAAAAAAAAAATAATGTCACACCGACACTAGTACATTTTACCCTAAATTTCGACCAAAAATTTTGACCATCAAATAAAAATGTTTAGTTGGTCGCATTAGAGAAGGAAAAAAAAAAAAAATTAATACATGCCCGTGTTGGTCTCAATTTCGACCAATACCGTTGGTCTCAATTTTGACCAACACGGTATTGGTCAAAATTGAGACCAACGGTCATAATATAAAGTAAAAAAGAGAGCTAACACTTCATTTTTTTATTCCTTTTGTGTTTGCACCAATTTGAAGGTACACACCGATGCACCAGCATTGTCAATCGGGTGCCAAGACAAATCGAAACCGGCCCTAAGTGCGATGCCCTATGAATTTCAACTGAACCCAAGGAAGGGAGGATAACATCGAGCCAAGTTATTTGATTTCACCGAAAAGAGCTTGACCAAACAGCGGGCTTTCACAGTGACCAAATGGTATTGCAGAGGAGGACGGCTTTCACAGCAACCAAACACTTCATTTTTTTATTCCATTTCACCGAAAGGAGCTTTCACAGGGACCAAACCGAGGGCTTTCTGGTACATTTTCTCCACAAACCTCCAAAACTTGTTTTCTAGCCATTTGTTTCTATTTTCCTCTCAAAGGCCATGGATTTGGTTCAGTCATTGTCTATGCTTTAGACGATTGCAAATAGGGTTGTAGAATTGAATTTATTGCAAGATAATAAGCTTTTACATGTTGTTAAACA
>MU227527.1:6083859-6100059 GCA_018584345.1 Thuja plicata | reverse complement strand
TTGTCTCCTTTGTTGTTTCTTTTGGTGTATGCTCTAAGGATTAGTTTAATTCATGATAATCTTCCTTTTTCCTAACTCATTTGGATTAATATGTTCCTAGCTCAAATTTGATTATCCATTCTAACAGTGATTTATTTTTACCATCTATGTATATCATTGTTTCGGTGTCTTCACCTGTAAATAACCATTTGCGTAGATCCTTTGTCTATGGCATGTCACTCTCGTGTGCCCAGATTCATAGTTTTCATCATTTCCAATCATATTTTTCATGTTACTAATCTTTTATGAGGTTTTACAGCACCATTTCTGAAGACCAAAAACATTAAACTACTAACTTTGTGTGTTGTAGGACGTTGAGAGAAGACAAAAGAATTCAAACTACTCACTTGTGTTCTTGCGAGTTGCCTTATCATTTGACCAAACAATCGTGCTTCTTAGCATATTATTTTTAGGCACCTAGATTAATTAGAAGATTTTTTGTGTGATTCAAGGTAAGCATTAGGGGAGTATTCTCTCTTCCTTTTGGAAGATCAAAAACCTAGACGTGTTTATTTTGTTTTAGACAAATAAATCTTTTGGGAAAGAACAAAGTGTTTTATGTGTTTGGGAGAAAATGACATTGGGTAGGAGACTATGCTCATTTCCCCTTGTGGGAAAATCATAAATCTAGACCCCTCTCGTCACCAATCCATTGTTTTATGTTAATCCTTTAGAGGGCCTGTCAAGAGAGCAATCTTTTGGGAATGACCCAAGTGGGGAACAAGAAGGCTTGGCTACTCCACCCCACTATAATCAAAATCTTTCTTCAATCCAAAGAGAGGAAATACATGACTATTTCTATCTCTAATGTTCCTTCATTTGTAAGGCCTCTCTACTTGAATCTTGCTACGCAAGACTACACTTTACTGGGCACTTGTAGGGCCATCTTGGTCTCAATCTTGTTTACAAGACTACAAAGGGGATACATTCAACTTGTGTAGGGCTGAGAGGTCTAAATCTCACTTGCAAGACTATACATTTTGGGTTCTTGTAGGTCTATAGGCCTTAATTTCTCTTGCAAAACTACAAGGGGTAGCCACAAATGGAGGACCTTACTAAGAACTGTTAAACTATAGGCCCACCCAGTTCACCCCCTAAAGGTGATAATGTTTGTGCAAGGAAGATAGTAACTTTCCCAAGATCACTCGTACATTCATGCCACCTTGAGCACTTGGAGTCGGCTAATACAACATCATGACTGGAGCCACTACATGCTTGGTGACGGGCATATTCTGATTAGCTCTTGTGTGTGTACCTATGTTTATGGGAAAATATTTTCATGCTACGCAATTTCCTTAGGTAGGTTGTGTTTGAAGTGCTTGAAAATAATTAACAAATCAAAACTTGAATGAAATTCTCAACAAACAAATTTGTCACACTTGCTTGTATCCTTCAAGGTTGCTTTGTCCATTATTGGATTGTTTTCCAGACACATGCTTGTTATTTTCTATTTTGACTATGATGAAACTAGTTCTTGTCATTGAAAAAATCCACTCAAAACCATACTAAGATCAAAATTTGCCAAATCACCAAAATATTGTCCTGCTTATAGAATGTCTCCTCCACTCTAGCATTGTCATCTGCAAAGATCATTGTCTATGTAGTTTTTCCATCTGCGACCTGAAATTATCATCTGTGTCTAAGACTATTGTCTCTGCTTCAAATATTCAGCTTAAAAATTTTCCAAAACATTCAAAATTTGGTCTTTTATGAGATCCTAAAATCATTTTTCCTAAAACATTCAGTTGCTCTTTCCAAATCAGATTTTTCACTATAGGACATGACCGATTCCAAGAAGCATGAGAAAGTTAAGCTTTTGATTCCTTGA
Organism: Thuja plicata; assembly: GCA_018584345.1. NCBI lineage: Eukaryota > Viridiplantae > Streptophyta > Pinopsida > Cupressales > Cupressaceae > Thuja > Thuja plicata. The sequence continues at coordinate 6,098,192 of MU227527.1, read as the reverse complement.
GTTTATTGAGAACAGAAAGAGACCAATCACAAATCCAAGGAATATCAGCACATTACCCAATTGATCAAGCAAGAAATCAAATATTATGAGAAAATTGATGCTATCATGTACAACAACAAAGTTTGCAACTTCATGGCCAAATATCTCATAAATCTTACTTTTTTCACCCTTGAGAAATATGACTAGATCAACCTCTTGTTTCTAAAATCAATTTCTCATTCTCCCATCATCATAAAACATCACCATCTCTCTCATCAAACCTCTTTGGAATTCAAATTAAATCAATCCTTTCTTAGGTTGGATGACCTTAATCAAAATTATTGCAGACCTTCATCCTTAGACAAACACAACATTTCTTGTAGACCACTAGTCTATCTCAAGTAAATTAAATCCATTGGTAATGTCCTATTTTTCTTGAGATCACAACTCTATCTTCAAGTAGGAAAATATATCATCCAATTTAATGATTTTGTGTTTTTATCATCACAAGGTTTTGTTATACCTAGGTTTTGTTCTAAAACCTTTGAATCAAAATCAATCATTAAATCAATCCTTAATCAAGCATCAATCAATCCAATCCAATCCAATCCAATCAATCAACATCAAGTCAATCCAAGAATGAGATCTTTACTCCATCCACTTTCATCGTTAAATCTTGTGTTTCTCATATTTAATTCTTCTAAGCTTACCCTTGTATGGTAGTTACTCAATCCCAAGCTAGAAACATGAGGTGTGCAACACTCAACACTTCCTTTGATGAGGAGAATCCTTTTGCTAATAAATTCTTTCAAGGCTATGCAGCATGAATCGATGACATAACCAATGTGCCCAAAGAAACTAAGTTAGTGTATCAAGAAGAAATAACTACACAAGTGATTGATTTTCTTAGGGATCCATATAACTTAGAAATGGTTGAAAAGGCCATTAGTCAAGACAATAAAAAAATATTCTTAAATCTCATTCAAAATGGTGTTACGGTGCCCACTGATTTTGAAAACTCACTCATAACATCACTAAGGCTACAACTGCTTCTGGTATGAACATGGCCTCTAATTCAAATGCAACAGCATCATGTGACACTGGTAAGGCAACTTCTAGTGGGCCTTCTACATCAGTTCCCTCATCAACACCTATATCAACAACTACATCAACAGTTCAATTGACCAATGAACAAATCCGACAGATCCTAAGTATTTTTCCCAACATTACTTCACACAATAGCACTCATACAAAAATGAATACCTCTCAAGGTGCAAGTGCCAATGTCAACAGCATAGGGCAGATCTCCATGCCTTAATCTATATCATCTACATTCCCAACAATTGGCATGAAGACATCTACAGTCATTACATCTCGAGCTTACCAATACATAAAACCTCCTATAGTCGGTATGACCTCCACTAGGTTTATGACTGCACAATTTGGAGGAGGACAAGCTTATGGGCCACAATACATTCTGCACAATGGTCCAGATTTAGCGCAGCAAGTTAACGATCTCAAAATTATTGCGTATGGTTTGTAGAATGGGGGCAAAAAGGATTTTTCCTTTGACAAGATTTGTCCCTATCCATTTGACAAGTCTATTAGGATGCAACCATTCCCTCCAAACTTTGAGATTCCTAAATTTGATAAATACAAGGGAGAGACATGTCCTCTACAACATCTCAAAGAATTTTACATTGCATGTCAAGAAGTTTCCTACAACAAAAATTATCTAAACAAAATTTTCACTAGGAGTCTTGGAGGCGTAGCTTTAGAATGGTTCATGGCCCTTCCTTACGGTTCAATCTATACTTTCTCTAATCTCACAGAGAAATTCATTGGACAATATTCATATAACATTGAACATCAAGTGACACTAAGTGATTTGTGCAATACCAAGCAATAGAATTGTGAAACCTTTGCTATTTTTTTACAATGATGGAGACATATCATAAATTGTATGTCATGAAAAGTACCAGATAATCACTTGATTGAATTCTTCACAAAGAACTTGGTCTCTGAGATGTCATTCCAAATGAAAATGGCTTCACCTATGTTGGTGTTTAAAATTGTTACACTACAAAAAGAGACCAATATATCTTAAGAATGATGTTAGGAGTGGTTAGCTCCAAGTATGAAAGCTCTGTAAGATAACTAGACCAACTATAGGGTCAAGACTACCCTTTGCACTTCTGGCTCTACAAAACCAAGGTGGGTACACCTAATCCAAACTAAATTCAATTCTTTACAACAACTTCTACTTCTGGATTTGAACAACATGTAAGTTGTAAGTACTAAATGTCAACCTAGCATTTGTTGACTCTCCACTACCATTGGTGGAATAACAAGAACAACAACTGTAAAAGTAAAGAATTTTGGTAATGAGTTTGGTTATATTTAGAGATAGAATATAGCCAGACCTATTAGACATATATCTCCATAGAATATACTAGTTCTAGATCAGTGCCTTATCCATTGGGTAAACTCCTAAATACAATATTGAAGTTGAAACACCTTATGAGTAAAGATTCAAAGCCATAAATATATAATATCTCAGACTACATGCTACAAGATCCTCAAATAGATATCCAGGTAGAATCAATGTAATATCCAAAGCATTTTAATTTGATCTAAGAGAAAATACTTGTGGAATACACATATGCATAAGCAAGACTTATACAGTAAGTCAGAAAACCCACAACTCAATAGATAACACAAAGAAGAGACTTAATTCTGAGAAAACATATATTAAGTATGATGAAATATTTCTTTTGCAACAACATGAAAAGGAAATACACAGTTCAATAATATGCAAAATATCATACAACTTTCTACTCTACTTTAATATAGTCTGAACAACATCTGCTACATCCTAGACTGGAAATAAATATAAGCCTAATGCCTTACAATATTTCTCCCAATTCTCCAGCCCTTACTAAATGGTCTTGAATATTCTTTTATAGGAACAATAATGCTACAAGCTTTGGACCATTTAGGGTTAGGTTTTACAACAAATCATGTCAAGCATTCAATTATTATGTCAAGTTGAAACCCTATCTCTTCTCTTCTCCCTATGCCAATCGGATATGAAAACATCATTCATGCTCGTTGGATGTGAAAAAAGTACCCTATGGTGTAAGAAATTCAAAACAATGACACTGAGAATAGCTGTCATAAATGTAGAAAAGATCAGGCAACTTTGTATGCACTTATCCTCTAATTATAAAACTCTATATGTCAAGTCTAGACATAAATGCATCTCCACATATCATATTTCAATTCCTACACCTTTCAACAGTTGTGCATAGTCGACCCACAAGATCAGATTGTAGCATTAATGGCCCTAAGACTAAATATTAGTCAACCGCCATTAAAACCCTTTTTAAAAAGATTTAAATATTTAAATTTAAAATATAATGGCTACAAGTGGCGCAAAACCAAGCATCGATGGCTGAGATTCAAACTTTATTGGCCTTCAAAACACCATCGTCGATCTATTTTAAGTTATTCAGGCCTATGATCAGATCTGTCATGTGTCGCACAAGCATGATGCCTCAAAGATTAGATTTTTAGAAACTTTGTTTGAATTCTTCACACCCACCGTTAGATCCTTACTAACTTGACTGACCTTTACTTTATCCTTGGCTTCATAACAGCAAGTCCCACTTAACTGGGAAGATACATGGTTGCTAGGTGTAATGCCTCAAAGGTTAGATCGTGCACATCTCTGCATCAAGGCTTTATGCCCACTGTTGGATGAACCTTAAGCTGCATTACCTTTATTTCATGCTTTATTGCTAAACTCAAATCTAACCCAGACATGTGTCATCAAGTTGCAATGCCTTGATGGTTAAACAACTTCATCTTGGTCATCAAGGGATTACGTTTTCCGTTAGATCTTCTCAAAATTGTTGTGTCTTTACTGCCTTTCTTTGCCTGGGACCCATGACGTCATTTGTGCCAGATGTCACCATGGTGTAATGCCTTAATGGCTAGATCTTGATTACATTTTCTTTGAGCCTTTACATCGTCTGTGTTAGTTCATTTTCTTGCTGACATATGAAATACTCTCAATGAGCTTGCTTTATTTATCCCAGACACTGATCAAGAAATATATAGAATGACAGAAATAGGGTTTTAAACCCTCTACACTTTGAGCTCCTTAAACTCGGGTGGGAAAACCCTTCTGAATTAGAACAATTAAATCACAAAATCACTCTAGTAGATATGAATGGAATTACAAGGATTAACCTCTGTAACATTTATTTGGCAGATCAAAACATTATGACAAGGATCAATTTTATAATGATAGTCACCTATTTCAATGGAAAATAGACTAGTGCTTTGTCGTAGGGTATGGAGTCACTATGAATATTCATAACAAATTTCTCATGAATAAGAACTTAAAAAAACTATAGATCTAACATAAAAATAGATATACCTTGTATATCAACCTTCATACATATGGAAAGCTAATTCATTAAATTCATTAGATACTCTAAACTTCACTGAAATAACCCTAAGGCAATTTTAATCTTTCCTTGAAAGGACCCTAAAACAATTTCAAAATCTCCCTAATAGATGCATAAATTGAACATTCCTTGATCATTCAATTTAAATAAAATTTAGAACACAATAATGAAGACAAATACTCATCATATGTTTCAAAAACTATTGATGGATTTCATTTGTATTCATAATCAAAATTGCTATTACATTCAACAATGAACTTTCAAAACCCTACTCAAAATATATTGGCCTTAAACCAGAGTTTATACAATTCAATTTTGTACTCCCAAATGAAAAATGGATATCCTTTTCCCAGTAGTCTTGGAATCCTTTTATAACTAAGGATGCAACAAGCTATAGACTACATGGGAAAGATTTAAAAAATCTTTGCAACAACTTTTACAACTAACAGAAAAAACAAATTTAAAATAGAACATGGGTGGCACAATGTATGTGAAGTCTGAACAAAATTTATTGTTGCACTTGAAAATATCTCTCTTATCCTTTTAGATTTTCTTCCCACCTATTCACCTCCTTGGTGGTGGGCCAATCAAAAGTCTTCTCCTACTCTAGATTAGTAACAGCTTTCATCTACCTGGCATCCATGGTTGTTCTAACCTCGGCAACAAACTTTGTCATATCTATTTCAACCTTAAAAAGGTTATCAATCAATTCATTACAATATTCTGCATCAGTATCCTTTTCTAGGTGTTGTTTCATTTCCTCATCCTTGCATATTCCATCCAATTTTTCTTTCCATTTTGATTGTGGTTTTAACACACCTGATTCATCATAAATTTTTAGAACTAATGGAGGGCACTGATCACCAAATAATTGCAATTTTTTATCTATTAGCTCAACTTTTCTATTGAATAAGGCATAAGTATCATTCACTTCATTAATCATCTCAATATTATCTGTGATTTTATCAGGAAAATCATCACTGTATAACATTGTTGTCTTCAATTTTTCCATTATCCTATCTCTTCCTGATGAAGTTTTGAAGGTAGGCTCTAGAAATGTCATGGCTTCAACCACTGTCTTTGAGGCTTCTTGTAGTGAGCCATATAGTGTATACACTATTTCAGTCTTTTTCTTTAAAACATCAATCTGATGTTGTAGTTTAGGCAATACAATAGACATAACATTATTATTTTGTCCTTGTGATAGCTCCTTAGATTGGCTTTCTGTCAGTGCTGAGTCCTCCTTTGTTTCTATTGTAGCATCTATTTCATCTTTTGATACTTCATGGAGGGTGTATTTTTCTTTCTTTCTTCTAATTCTTCCTTTAATTTTTCTATTTTCTCCTCCAAGGTGTGGTTATGAATCACAACTTCTTCATGTTTCTTGGCCAGGGCCATCATTTGACCAAAATTTGTTTCATATCTTTTGGACAAGTCATCCACTTTTTCCAAGTTCATAAATGACACTTGGGTCATAAGCTGGGCTATCTCGATATCACTTGTGTTTTGTAGGTTCCAAATCATTCTATCAGCTCTTTTTTCTTCTCTAATAGTCATGACCAAAGGCTTTTGTGTAGTAGGGGCCAAGGACCAAATGGCTAAAGTCTTAGACTTAGGATCAAATCTTGATCCTTTTAACACCTCATCTATTTCAAATTAAGTTTTCGACAAAGGGTCTTCTTTCCTTCTAATTTTATCTATGATGAAAGTGGACTGCAAGTCCCAATCAGGCATTAACAACACCCCACTATTCTGTACCAATAATCTGGCATGCTCCACAGTAATCAATTCACTCTCAGGATCATAATACTGGAGTTTCTTTACAATCTCCTCATTCTTTTCCTCTTGTCCTTCACTTGTGATCAAGCTTTGCCTCAAATCCTTTTGTTTTAACTTCATCAATAAATTTTTGAATTATTCAAATTTTATGAATTCATCATCCTTGATGCATTCAGTTGCCATCATTACTCTCTCATTAGTTTCTGGAAACAATATCATCTGATTATATCCATGGCCTTCATCTTGAGGCTCTTTCTGCCATTGCCTTTTCAATTTCCTAAAGTATTTTCCATGCTCTTTTATCATAGCTTTAGCCAATATTTTTCTATCTTACACCATCTTGTGCTCTATTTTCTGTTTCTTCTTAGGTGGTTCTCTGGTAGAAGTAGCTTCTTCACCAACCTCTTCTTCTTGATGTTGTTCTTCTTATTGTTCCAAATGTTCCTGATCATGTAGTGCAATAGCAAGAGGGGATCCTTGGGACTGTGCATCCTCAGCACTAAACTGTGGTATTTGTGCCATTAAAGTGTCATATGACTTCAACATTTCTTCCATTCTTTGCAAGTATGGACTATCAGGAAAAAAAATAGAAAATGTTTTGTCAGATTCCTTCCACTCTTTTTCAGCCCTCAGAAGATCCTTCCATTTTCTTCTTCTCTCTTGGACCTCAACTCTATCCAACCTGTTCCTCACAACATCTTCATCGTCTAATGGCTCATGATCTCCGATTGGTACCCAGGAAACCATAGTTTTCAAAGCTATCTTTATGAACTATTCTGGGTCACAAAATCTAGCAATTTTTGTGGACATCCTATATTGTTTTAAGAAATCATTAACCAAATCAAAAAATCTCTTCCCAATAGAGAAATCAAACCCCACTTATAACCTAGGGATAAAAGTACCTCTCCTATGTCCTTCTAATAATTCTTTATCCACCCAGGTGATTTTCCAAATGGATTCTAAAAATGCAACCCTAAGAGGAACAAATTTGGGAAGAACATGAGGTGGTTGTGAACAACCATATACCCTTATAATAGTGAATTGGTCAAAGAAGAAAAATTCACCCCAATTGTGAGTAATTGGCCAATTTTGAACAAAATGCCAAGGTCTTAAAATCCCTCTAACCTCAATTGCTAACCTCTCCCTATCCGCTCCCAATAAATCAAAAATTGGATCCACAATCTAATTACAAAAACATATAAAAGATGAGTTCAGAGAAGCACTATCTCATACATGGGTCCACCTTTGGATTGGAATACTGACACCATATTCTAAGGTAAACTGCTCCAGCTCTTTATCCATGGATGCCTTGTTGTAATACAAAATCATAAACATTAGATGTGAGTAATTTTTAAAAGTTGGTACAGGAACATTTGACTATATATCTACCAGTGTAGTATGTATAGCTTCAACTATGTACCCCACATAATCATAATCTGAATTGACCTCTGGGTGCTGGATATTCATGGCCATCATAAGTAGGTCTAGAGCAATAGTAGAATTTCCATCAAAACCTAAAACTCTGCTTAGGCCATACACTATGCATTTCACATAATGGTGGAAAAGGGATAGGTCGAAAGGTGGTTGAACATTATCTGGGATTATCACTAGATTTCTATCTACCCTGGGCATGAATCTAGGCATCTCATACTTCTTGATCAATTTTTCCCTCTTTTTGTAATCTGCCTGTATCTTTTCCAAGTCAATTTCTGTGCATAATGCACCAATGATTCCAAAGACCTCTGCTACTGATCTTCTATTTATATACACTAGGGCTTCTTTGTTCTTATTTCTAATTACCCTAGCTACTAGGAAATAATTCTTAGCTAATCCTTTTATAAGGTCTATATCAATATAGACATTCAGGCACAATTAATTTTTCCATATTCAATTCCCAAGGATTGCTAATAGGAAATGATTTAACCCTATTATTCTAGAAATAATGGAAAAGAGTATTACCAGAGAAATTGGGAGCAACAGGATTTCTGCACTGGCACCATCTATCCTTCCATTCATCCCAATTGGCACTATTTGCATTTGAAGTTCCAGGAAACAACTCAGAAAATTCTTCCACATATTTCTTCCTTGCAACCTTCTTCTTCTTAGACCCCTGTGAGGTTGCACTGGTAGTAGCTTGGCTCATCTTTTCTTTTGGAATGTAGTCTCGAGAAACAAGCTCTGTCACTATCTCTTAGAAAATTTGCAAGGGTAGAAAATGAGATTTGTGTAGAAAGTAAGCACAATCATTCATATTTATAGCCATCAAATTGGCGTCTTGTCCACTTGAATGCAAATTCTCACACTTGCAGTGTCATACAGTTAACTTTCTAAAAATAATGCTGCCATTAATTCACACTCCTTCATCCTTGCTGGAACAGAGTACGCACTTTTCTACCTTTTTGTATTTTAGAACTCAGGAATGGGCCACTTGACAACTTATTACATACTCAGTGTACAAAACTTACACTCAAAAATTTTCTTGCGAGTGAGCGATAAGACCCTTTTCTAGCTTGTCTATCTTAGTAGTCACGCACTCGCAATATATTTTTGTCTAATCTTTAACCTTTCACGACTGACCGATGACTCAAATGGAAACCTACACATTCACTAATCACACACTCACAATCATTTCATTAGTTATATTTACACCTACATGAGTGAGCAGTAGCACACTTCCTTTTATCAGTCACAGACTCGCTGCTTAAAATTTCACTTTCTTCAAACCCGTGTTAGTGAGTGAGTACAAATCCATTACTCAAGCTTTCCTTTGTCGTGCACTTGCTAACCTCTAGCTCATCATGTTTGAATATGAGCGAGTGAGTGATGATTAGAACCAATCATGAATTATTTCCTCTCGCACACTCACTATGCATTTTTAATTTTCTCTTTTATCTTTCCGAGTGAGTGATGATCCATTTCTTATAGCATCTTTTAACCCATCGCTTACTCACACTAAAAAATACATCAGCCCAATACTATCAGTGAGTGAGCAATGATCTATATTATCCATAGTCGCGTACTCACACATTGAAGTTTTTTATGAGAAAACCTTGCGTGAGTGAGTGAGTACCTTCAATAATCCTTCATAATTCATCAGTCGCATACTCACTGATTTTTTTTGACTTGACTTTGTTCATTAGCGAGTGAGCGACAACTTGCCTTTTTCCCTCATCGCGCACTCGCGAGCTCAAAAACTTAGACAGCAAATCACCGGTGAGTGAATGATAACAAACTTGATCTTTTTTTTGCGTACTCGCACACCTTAGAACCTTTAAATCTTCCAGCATGACTGAGAGACAAGAACCACTTAATCATTAAAATATATTGCATTGTCTACTCGCACAGCAAAAAACACATTAGACAAAAACCCTAGCGACTGAGCAATGACTTCAAAAGAACTCAATTCGCACACTCACACACTAAAAGATGTGACCCAAATATGTCTCACAAGTGATTAACTGACTCTTCTACGCTGTGCTCGCACACTCGTGGGTTGAAAATTTAATAACATAAAACAACCGCGATTGTGCGATGTGCTAAAAACTAACCGCTCCCTTACTCGCTGAGCCAAAAAATGACAATTTAAGACCTCTAAGATTGAACGATAAACAACAAACCTCACAACATTATGAAGTCACTAATAAAAGACTTGACTTCTTATACATGTCGTTATTGCGTGATGAACCTTTTAACCACCATGTCGCTAACTCGCATAGTAAACTTACCTAATTCCAACATGACCGTGATTGCGCAATGACAAACCAAATAATGACTAGCTTACTCCCAGACTCAAAAGACCACTCAAAATGAACAGTACGACTGTGCGATTAAGATTAAAACAAGACAAAATGAAGGCTTAACCAATTTTGAACCTTTTTCACAAAAAAAAACATAGATTTGAACCAAAATACGTGGGAAAAAGGCCAATGTCAAAATTTTGAAAACTTTCAATATATAGTGCTAACAATGGCTCTAACCGGGGAAAGTTAATTGCAAGATTAACATTAGAGACCAAAACTTTGGGACATAGACCACACTCTAAAACAAAATTGTACATGCACACACAATAAAACCAGAACTTAAAATAGGGAAACATATCCTACTGTGCATGGAACAAAGAAATTTATGAGAAATAGTGCTTTAGGAATTGTCCATGCACTGGTAATTCCTGTATCTCACCATCAGAGTCTTCCAGAAAATATGAATCTTGACCATGAAACTCTTGAACTACAAGGGGCCCATCCATAATGATTCAAACTTACCATGTTTTCCCTTTTCTTCTTTTCTAGTATTCCATTGAAGCACCATATCATTTATCTAAAAATTTCTTTCAGTGGCTCTTTTATCAAAAAGGTATTTAGACTGCTATTGGAGCTTCATATTTCTTTTGTGTACCTCTACTCTTATTTCTTCTAATTCCACCAATTGATCCATCCTCACCATCATGGGTTCTTGTTCTTCAAATTCTTCTTCTTGTAGAAATTTATATATGGGTAACAAATTATTCAAAGCAAATCTTGCCTGAGTTCCATAAACCATTTCAAAAGGGGATACCCCTATTTCTCTTTTCACTATTACCATGTCAGCCCAAAGGGCTAACTTTAACTTCGAGTGCCAAGATTTTTTTATTTTTCTCCAAATTCCTCGTAATGATCTTCATAATGCTTTTATTGCTGGACTCAGCTTGTCCATTTGCTTGAGGATGATATGGTGAGGAATAAGATACAATAATACCATAGTCTTCATAGAACTCCTTAAACTCCTCAGACCTAAAACACATGGCATTTTCCATGATTAACTTAGTAGGCACACCAAATTTTGTCAAAATATTATCCATTCATAAATCCATTACCACCTTACTGGTTTCCTTTTTTGATGGGATTGCTTCTATCCATTTGGTGAAATATTCTATAGCCACAATAATCCAACTGTGGCCTCCACTAGATTTTTCTATAAACTCTCCAATAAAGTCAAGACCCCATTGGGAAAAAGGTGCTTCAACAGCCATTGGATTCAAAAGCAATGCTCTTGAAAATTTTATTTTAGAAGAGAACCTCTGGCAAGGTTCACATCTTTGTACAAACATCTAAGTATCTTTAAAAAGAAAAGGCCAATAGAATCCAGCTCTGATTATTTTGTGAGTTGTGGTCTTGGCATAGTAATGCCCCCCACACACACACCATTATGCATTTCACCCAAGACGTTAGATTGTGACTCATCCAAACAGAACAATAAGATTCCATCCCTGTTCTTCCAAAATAAATCACCTTGTATCAATACATATCTTTGAGCCTGCAACTTCAGAGTCCTTTTTTGATTATCTGACATGTGTTCTAAACACTTACCATTTTTCAAAAAAAACACAATATCAGTATACCATGGCTGCAATTCTATGTTGGTATAACTCATATTCACTGCTTCTACATTGTTGACTTCAGCCAATTCCATGTTTGTGTCAGTCATTAACTTGGCCAAACCCAAACCCCTAACCAATTTGGTAACTTGAATTTCTAGATTGAATTCTTTAATCCTGTTGATCCATCGACACCTTTTTCCAGTGACCTCAGACTGAGACAATATATCCTTTACCATAGCATGTGGTACATAAGTAGTTATTTTTGCACAGACTAGATAAGGTCTAAAAAATTTGACTGCTTTGACCAAGGCATAAGCCTATTTCTCCATTATCTCATAATTGAGTTTTACTGCCTGTAGAGACTTACTGAAAAATGCTATGGGATGTTCAAAACCTTCATCATCCTTCTACAAAAGCACTGCAGCAATGGTATGAAATGAAGCAAAAGAAAATAGAGAAAAAGGCTTTTCATAATCTAGAGATCTCAACACTGGTGCTTGCTAAATAGCCATCTTTATTTCATCAAAAGCTAACTGAGCTTCTTTTTCCCATTCAAACTTATAATTTTTCTTCAGCAATTTGACAATGGGCTTCACTATCTCAGCAAAGTTTGCAATGAACCTTCTTACAAAATTTACTTTCCCAAGGAAAGACTGAACACCTTTGATATTTTTGGGAGGCAAGACTTTATTAATGGCTTCCACTCTTTCAGGATCAATCCTAACACCTTCTTTTGACACTATATGTCCCAACAATTTGCCTTTTGTCACAAAAAAGTGACATTTCTTTGGATTTAATGAAATCCCATACTCTAAGGCTTTAGTAAAAAATTTCTCCAAGTGTTTACAATGATCCTCATCCTTTTGAGAATATGCAATTAAATCATCTTGATACACCACCATAATTATATTTACAAACTCTTTAAAATCCACATCCATGGCTCTTTGGAAGGTAGCTCCTGTGTTCATCAGGCCAAATGGCGTCCTCACATATACATACATACTCCATGGGGTAGTAAACATTTTTTTAAATTGTTCAAACTCTTGAACCAACACCTGGTTGTAATGACAAAAACCATCCATCATGGACAACAGCTCACAAATAGTAACCCTTTGTAGCATTGCCTCCATGTTTAGAAAAGAGTAGTTATCTTTTAAAGAAGCTACATTGAGGTTTCTGAAATCAACACATAGCATGTTGTCTCCATTTTTCTTTTTGACTGGGACTAAGATGGACACCCAAGAAGAATTTCTTATTGGTTTTATTATCCCAGCCTCTTTGAGCTTTGTGAGCTCTTGGTGCATTTTGGGGGCCAACAAAGGATTGATTGGCCTTTGTTTTTGTCTAAAAGGATTAATATCATCTTTTAATGGGATTTCATGATGGAAGAGATCTTTGATATAAGCCTTAAGGTCTTCATAAGACCAAGCAAAAACATGTTTAAACTTCTTCAGCAAATTAATCAAATTCATTCTCACATGAGGAGCCAACTTCTTTCCAATATATACAATCCTAGGAGCACACTCTGATCTCAGGTTTATCTCCTCAAATTTATCTGATTTAGGTGGAATTTTGGCACATATGACTATCATTATCCATAAAAAATCCCTTGAATCGAGTTAATCCTTTAGGGATTTCATTTGTCTGCAATTGTAAAATTTCATTGCCAAATATGGTTTCTTTCCCATCAATAATATTTATCAAATTATTACAATCAATGACTTGACCTTCATAATTACCCACATAATGAATGATAGTAAGGATATCTTCATCATTTTCAAAAACCTACCAATTATATATTGTTGGCAAGTTGACTTCCTGAGGAAGCATGACTTATTTTGTGTTGTCAATCATGGTAACAAAGTCATACTTAAGTTCTATCATGAAAGGAAAATGACTAAGTGTGAAAACAGAGTAGACAGACACATACAGAGATCAACACATCAGTGCACATGTTACATATCACACTAGATCATGTGTGCTTAGGTATATACTCTATGGTGTATATACATGCTAGGTCCAGATGCACAGAGTACGGAAAAGTTACAGGCAGATTAGTAGACCTGCAGTCTAGGAAACAAAGCATGCAAGCCGACTACAGTTTTGATCAGCGTGAATAATTTTGTAATGTAATGGCTAAGCATCTTTAGTTATAATTTTGTATTAATTTAATTAATGTTGTAGTAAACATGCTTAGGCCAACTTGTTTGGAAGCGTTGTATATTTTTTTTAGGGCCGACAAGTGATTTGTTTTGGGTCACGCCTATTCAGATTTGAAGATATAAGTATGTAATGTAAAGGTATGTTACAAGTGTTGATTATTATGCAAGAGGAAGTTACAGAGGGATAGTACTATGAAGTCAATAGATGATATAGCTCTTTAAGAGAATAAGAGCATTCACACATACACAGAACTGATCAGACAACAATGTCATTGCAGCAGTTCATTTTGATATAGTGCATATCAACATTCAGAGGGTTTTAGCCTTCATCTTATTGGGAAGTAAGCCTAGGAAATGAGCCATATACCTTTAACAGGGTTTTTTAAAAGACTCCTAATAGGGTCAAACCTTTAGCCAGGTCATTGTACTTAATTTGTAAAGACTACTTCTAATAGGGCAAAGGAACTTTAACAGGTTCATTATACCTAGTACAATATTTGTGGGTACTAATCCCCATCAAAGTTTTCCTCTGATCAAGGTTCTCTATAATCATATCATGTGTTATGTGTTCTTGTGTTATGT
>MU227527.1:6053595-6073790 GCA_018584345.1 Thuja plicata | reverse complement strand
AATTAATAGATAAATACTGATTCATCCCCCCCCCCCCTCTCAGTGTTTCTAACATATACATTATCAGGAATGGCAGGCCTGGTCTTGGTTTCCACAATAAATACCCCTACTAGTGTTAAGTCATTACTTTTCAAGGCCACATTAGCCAAAAAATCTTCCATGATATTCTTATATCTTTCTATCCAATCAATGGAAAATGCATCAAAGAATTCAATGCTATCTCATACAGCATGTTTATACTATTTTAGCCTATCATTTTTAGTAGCATATTTTGATCTAATTTGGGATATGGCTAACTCTAAATCTCCAAAAACTCTTGACAACTTAATTCCATGCTTGACTGCTATTTCTAAACCCAACAACAATACCTCATACTCAGTTGTATTATTTTTACATTAAAAGGACAGCAAAAATGAGTACTTGAAAGTAATACCTTATGGAAATACAAATAATACACCAGCTCCTGATCCTTCTTTTGAGCATGCTCCATAAAAATATATTTTCCACAATCCATGCTATTGCAATTCCACTTCTTCTATTATGGGATCTGTATTTTTCAACTGTGGTTGAATCTTTTCAACCCTAAAATTATGCATATCTACATCCACAAAACAATTTAGCATGTTTGGATTAACTTTCTCCACTAAAATAGGAGCCTTAGGCTTTTGAAATAACTTAACTTCATTTCCATTCATATAAATGGTTGTAAAGGATAGATCCAACTGTACATGTCCTCCCACTACTACAACCCATTATCTTGATAGTAGCATCCCAAAATGGGGCTAAGTATCTACTATTACAGTGTCCATTTTGAGAATAGTTTCAGGGAATGTAGCCAACTTGACCTCAATACCTTTCAAAGTCCCAATTAAAGGCACCTCCCTGTTATCCATGGCATAGCATCTACCAACAGCAATATCAACCTTCAATCCCAATTCTTTCATCACACTATAGGGCATTACATTAGCAGCAGCTCCCAGATCTATCATACAATTTTTCAG
Organism: Thuja plicata; assembly: GCA_018584345.1. Classification (NCBI taxonomy): domain Eukaryota; kingdom Viridiplantae; phylum Streptophyta; class Pinopsida; order Cupressales; family Cupressaceae; genus Thuja; species Thuja plicata. Next base: position 6,072,789 of record MU227527.1, on the reverse strand, counting down.
TAGCATGTTATTTATAAGCAGTGTTACATAAAAAATATCAATCTGATCTGGCTCTTGGATAACTACATTTCCCACATAGACTGATATTTCATCCTTTTCCTCTTGCTTCTCTCTTAATTCATAATTCAAACCAGTAGTATCATGTATATCAGGCAAAGCAGATAGTAGTGAAAAAGTAGCTTCTCGATGCTCTTTGATTTTGAACATCTCAACTAAAGGGACAGATACCTTCATTTGGGATAAATCTTGTTTCATATCAAAATTTGGGAAATTCGTGACATTTTCTGAAGATACTTTACCTTTTCTTTCCTTCAACTATCTTGTTTTTTGTTCATTAGTAGGAGTAACTTTATTTTCCTTAACTAGAGTGTCCTTTGGTTCATCCTTTTCTATCTCTCCCCTTTTTTCTTCTTCCACATCATTTGTATATTCTTCATTTATGACTTTTGTGATAGAAAGTGAACTAGGCTGGTTCCCACTTTGATCAACCTTTCTATTTATGAGCTGATATGAACTTCTTGCCTGTGTCACAACAGCAATAGTAAGAAATCTTATATCCTCATCATTAGGCATTCCAAATTGAACATGTTCTAATTTAGTGTTCGTACAATTTACTGTCACTGGAAAATCCTCTTCTAATTCATCTATTGACTTGTCATTGTCATCTTCAATAGTGAATGCAAACATGTTTATTGCAAGTCTTTTATCACTCTGGCTTTCTTGTGTTCCAACATTTTCACATGGCTCTACCGCACTTTGAGCTACTATGCACTGATAAGGGGAATGAGGCATATTACAAGCCATGCACCAAGGAGTGTTCTCTACATTATGTACATTATTTTTTTTCAATGGATCAAGGACCTCTTTGTTCTTAGGATCATTTTGTTCTTATGGAAAAGGTTTTCCATCTTTCCACTAGGTTTTATAAGGAAAATCTTGCAGTCTACAAGGCTTATCTTGCCTTTGATACTGTGGCCTATTATTTTGAAACCCCTTTTCATTCTTGTCTACCTTAGCAACAAGATCTTTCACCACACTCACTAATGTATCTATTTTATCTTCTTCCTTGGGATTCTTATTTGACTGTGTTTTTGGCTCTTTCCAGAGTCTATTGTCATCCCGTTTTCCAAGCTTGTCATAAGCTCTTCTATTACTGTATATGTTTATGGCCAATTTATATGCCTCTCTCATATTCTAAGGATCTTTATCTCTTAGAAAATAAGATGTCTTCCCATCTAAAGCATTATAGTAAGTGGTGAGGCATACATTTTCATCTAGTCTTAACACTTGGAACAACTTATACATAGCCTTTTGAAATCTAATGTTGAATTCAGAAATGCCTTCATTTGCAAATTTTTGAATTCATTCAACATGAAGCCACAATTTATCTTGTCACCATACTTCTCTTTGAAACTTCTAACAAACTCATCCCATGAGTAAATATTTTTATCAGGCAAACCTCGGTACCAGTCTCTTGCATCCTCAGTCAGAGATTGCACAAACAACTTGATCACAACATCCTCATCTCTAATCTCATAATCATTCATTGTATCTATGAAAATTTTTAGATTCTCCTCACAAGCTATAGCATTATTCCCACTGAATTTATCTGATCTCATTAGGAATAGGGTTTGGTTGGCCAGGGATACCATCAAAAAATAGTTTCCTATATCTTTCCAGATGAATAGGTATTCTCTGAAAATTTGTACCAATATTGTGGCTACTATTACCAATGCCTTCATTTTGGTGACCAATATTTCTGTTAAATCCACTCCCTCCTGGTTTTGATGCAACTCCTTGAGTTGCACCACATGTCTGGGTATTTGTATTAACACTAGTATTCTAAATACTAGAAGTGTTTACATGCATGGTTTGAGTAACTGTAGTGATATCATTTGTTAGATTGGTATGAATTGAAGAACTCAAGAAATCAATCTTTCTTTTCATCTCTGTAGTAGCACCTTCTAATTCTTACTTTTCCAATTGCATTGCAATATCATCTTTGGCCTTTCTAGCTGTCTCTAACTCCATATGAAGTGAGAACATGTCCTAAGATATACTCCATAAACTCGGGTGGGAAAACCTTTTTGAATTAGAACAATTAAATCACAAAATCACTCTAGCAGATATGAATGGAATTATAGGGGTTAACCTCTGTAACATTTATTTGACAGATCAAAACATTATGACAAGGATCAATTTTATAATGATAGTCACCTATTTCAATGAAAAATAGGCCAATGCTTTGTCCTAGGGTATGGAGTCACTATGAATATTCATAACCAATTGCTAGTGAATAAGAACTTAAAACAACGATAGATCTGACATAAAAATAGATATACCTTGTATATCAACCTTCATCCATATGGCAATCTAATTCATCAAATTCATTAATTACTCTGAACTTCACTGAAATAACCCTAAGGCAATTTTAATCTTTCCTTGAAAGAACCTTAAAATAATTTCAAAATCTACCTAACAGACACATAAATTGAACATTCCTTGATCATTCAATTTAAATAAAATTCAGAACACAATAATGAAGACAAATCCTCATCATATGTTTCAGAAACTATTGATGGATTTCATTTGTATTCATAATCAAAATTGCTATTACATTCAATAATGAACTTTGAAAACCCTACTCAAAATATATTGGTCTTAAACCAGAGTTTATATAGTTCAATTGTGTACTCCCAAATGAAAAATGGCTATCCTTTTCCCAGTAGTATTGGAATCCTTTTATAACTAAGGATGAAACAAGCTACGGACTACATGGGAAATATTTACAAAATCTTTGCAACAACTGACAGAAAAAACAAATTTAAAACAGAACACGGGTGGCACAATGTATGTGAAGTCTAAACAACATTTGTTGTTGCACTTGAAAATATCTCTCTTATCCTTTCAGCTTTGCTTCCCACTAGTTCACCTCCTTGGTTGTGGGCCAATCAAAATTCTTCTCCTGCTCCAGCTTAGTAACAACTTCTGTCCACATGGCATCCATGGTTGTTTTGGGCTTGGCAAAAAACTTTGTCATATCTATTTCAACCTTAAAAAGGTTATCAATAAATTCATTACAATATTCTACATTGGTATCCTTTTCCAGGCACTATTTCATTTCCTCATCCTTGCATATTCCATCAAATTCTTCTTTCTAGTTTGATTGTTGTTTTAACACACCTGATTCATCATAAATTTTTGGAACTAATGGAGGGCATTGATCACCAAATAATTGCAATTTTTTATCTATTAGCTCAGCTTTGCCATTGAAGAAGGCATAAGTATCATTCACTTCATTAATCATCTCAATAGTATCTATGAGTTTTTCAGGAAAATCATCACTGTATAACATTGATGTCTTCAATTTTTCCATTAGCCTATCTCTTCCTGACCAAGTTTTGAAGGTAGGCTCCAGAAATGTAATGGCTTCAATAGCTGTCTTTGAGCCTTCCTGTAGTGAGCCATATAGTGTATACACTATTTCAGTCTTTTGCTTCAAAACATCAATCTGATGTTGTAGTATAGGCAATACAATAGACATAACATTATTATTTTGTCCCTGTGATAGCTCCTTAGATTGGCCTTCTGCCAGTGTTCAGTCCTCCTTTGTTTCTATTACAGCATCTATTTCATCTTTTGATACTTCCTAGGGGGCTATATTTTTCTTTCTTTCTTCCAATTCTTCCTTTAATTTTTCTATTTTCTCCTCCAGGGTGTGGTTATGAATCACAACTTCTTCATTTTTCTTGGCCAAGGCCATCATTTGACCAAAAGTTGTTTCATATCTTTTGGACAAGTCATCCACTTTTTCCAAGTTCATAAATGACACTTGGGTCACAAGCTGGGCTATCTCGGTATCACTTGTGTTCTATAGGTTCCAAATCATTCTATCAACCCTTTTTTCTTCTCTAATAGTCATGAACAGAGGCTTCTGTGTAGCAAGGGCCAGGGACCAAATGGCTAAAGTCTTAGACTTAGGATCAAATCCTGATCCTTTCAACACCTCATCTATTTCAAATTCTATTTTTGACAAAGGGTCTCCTTGCCTTCTAATTTGATCTATGATGAAATTGGAATGCAAGTCCCAATCAGGCATTAACAATACCCCATTGTTTTGTACCAATAATCTAGCCTACTCCACAATAATCAATTCACTCTCAAGATCTTAATCCTAGAGTTTCTTTACAATATCCTCATTCTTTTCCTCTTGTCCCTCACCTGTGATCAAGATTTTCCTCAAATCCTTTTGTTTTAACCTGATCAATAAAGTTTTTAATTCTTCATATTTTATGAATTCATCACCCTTGATGAATTCAGTTGCCATCATTAATCTCTCATCAATTTCTGGAAATAGGATCATCTGATTACTCCATGGCCTTCATCTTGAGGCTCTTTCTTCCATTTCCTTTTAAATTTCCTAAAGTATTTTCCATGCTCTATTATCAAGGCTTTATCCAATATTTTTCTATGTTGCACCATCTTGTGCTCTATTTTCAGTTTCTTCTTAGGTGGTTCTCTGTTAGAAGTAGCTTCTTCACCAGCCTCTTCTTCTTCTTGATGTTGTTCTTCTTGTTGTTCCAAATTTTCCTGGTCATGTAGTGCAACATAAAGAGGGGATCCCTAGGATTTTGCATCCTTAGCACTAAAATATGCTATTTGTGCTATTAAAGTGCCATATGACTTCAGAATTTCTTCCATTCTTTGCAAGTATGGACTATCAGGGAAAAAACTATAAAAAAAAATTTCAGATTCCTTCCACTCTTTTTCAGCCCTCAGAAGATCCTTCCATTTTATTGTTATCTCTTGGACCTCTAATTAATCCAACTTTTTCCTCATAACATCTTCATCATCTAATGGCTCATGATCTCTGATTGGTACCCAGGAAACCATAGTTTTCAAAGCTATCTTTATGAACTATTATGGGTCACAAAATCTAGCAACTGTTGTGGACTTCCTATATTGTTTTAAGAAATCATTGACAAATCAAAAACTCTCTTCCCAATAGAGAAATCAATTCCCACCCATAACCTAGGGATAAAATTACATCTCCTATGTCCTTCTAAGAATTCTTTCTCCACCCAGGTGACTTTCCAAATGAATTCTAAAAATGCAACCCTAAGAGGAACAAATTTGGGGAGAACATGAGGTGGTTGTGAACAACCATATACCCTTATAACAGTGAATTGGTCAAAGAAGAAAAATTCACCCCAATTGTTAGTAATTCGCCAATTTTGAACAAAATGCCAAGGTCTTAAAATCCTTCTAACCTCAATAGGTAACCTCTCCCTATCCGCTCCCAATAAATCAAAAATTGGATCCATAGTACAATTAAAAAAACATAAAAAAGATGAGTTCAGAGAAGCACTGTCCCATACCTGGGTCCACCTTTGGATTGGCATACTGACACCATAACTAAGGTAAACAGCTCTAGCTCTTTATCCATGGATGCCTTGTTGTAATACAGAATCATAAACATCAGATGTGAGTTATGTTTAAAATTTGGTACAGGAACATATGATGGTATATCTACCCTTGTAGTATGTATAGCTTCAACTATGTACCCCACATAATCATAATCTAAAATGACCTCTAGGTGCTAGATATTCATGGCCGTCATAAGCAGGTCTGGAGCAACAGTAGAATCTCCATCAAAACCTAAAACTCTTCTTAGGCCATACACTGTGCATTTCACATAATGGTGGAAAAGGGACAAGTCGAAAGGTGGTTGAACATTATTAGGGATTATCACCTAATTTCTATCTACCCTGGGCATGAATCTGGGCATCTCATACTTCTTGATCAATTTCTCCCTCTTTTTTTAATCTTCCTATATCTTTTCCAAGTCAATTTCCGTGCATAATGCACCAGTGATTCCAAATACCTTTGCTACTGATCTTCTATTTATATACACTAGGGCTTCTTTGTTCCTCTTTCTAATTACCCTATCTACTAGGTAATAATTCTCAGCTAATCCTTTTATAAGATCTATATCAATATAAACATTCAAGCACAATTAATTTTTCCATATTCAATTCCCAAGGATTGCTAATAGGAACTGCTTTAACCCTATTACCAGAGAAATGTGGAGTAATATGATTTCTGCATTGGCACCATCTATCCTTCCATTCATCCCAATTGGCATTGTTTGCATTTGACATTCTAGGAAACAACTCAGCAAATTCTTCCACATATTTCTTCCCTGCAACTTTATTCTTCTTAGACCCCTGTGAAGTTGCACTGAAAGTAGCTTGGCTCATCTTTTATTCTAGAATGTAATCTTGAGAAATAATCTCTGTCACTCTTTCTTAGAAAATTCACTTGGGTAGAAAACAAGATTTGTGCAGAAAGAAAGCACAATCATTCATATTTATAGCCATCAAATTGGTGTCTTGTGCACTTGAATGAAAATTCTCACACTTGCAGTGTCATACAGTTAACTTTTTGAAACTAATTCTACCATTAATTCACACTCCTTCATCCTTGCTAGAACAAAGTATGCACTTTTCTACCTTTTTGTATTTCAGAACCCGGGAATGGGCCACTTTTCAACTTGTCACATACTCTTTGTATGAAACTTACATTCAAAAATGTCCTTGCAAGTGAGTGATAAGACCCTTTTCCAGCTTGTCTACCTTAGTATTCGTGCACTCGCAATATCCTTTTGTCTGACCTTTAACCTTTCACGACTGAGAGATGAATCAAATGGAAAATTACACATTCACTAATTTCACACTCGCAATCCTTTCATTAGTTACATTTACACCTAAACAAGTGAGCGGTAGCACACTTCCTTTTATCAGTCGCAGACTCGCTGCTTAAAATTTCACTTTCTTCAAACCCGCGTGAGTGGGCAAGTACAAATTCATTGCTCAAGCTTTCCTTGGTCGCGCACTCGCTAACCTCTAGCTCATCATGTTTGAATATGAGTGAGTGAGCGATGATTAGAACCAATCACAAATTATTTCCTCTTGCACACTCACCGTGCCTTTTTAATCTGCTCTTTTATCTTTGCGAGTGAGTGATGATCCATTTCTTATAGCATCTTTTAACCTGTCGCTTACTTGCACTGCAAAAAATATCAGCCCAATACTAATGAGTGAGTGATGATCTATACTATCCACAGTCATGTACTCGTACATTAAAGTTTTTAATGAGAAAACCTTTCACGAGTGAGCGAGTACCTTCAAAAATCCTTCATAATTCATCAGTCGCATACTCACTGAATTTTTTTGACTTAACTTTGTTCATTTTTGACTGAGCGACAACTTTCCTTTTTCCCTCATCACGCACTTGTGAGCTCAAAAACTTAGATAGAAAATCACTAGCGAGTGAATGATAACAAACCTGTTCTTTTAGTCGCGTACCCTCCCACCTCAGAACCTTGAAATATTCCAGCATGACTGAGTGACAAGAACCACTTAATCATTAAAATATACTGCATCACCTACTTGTACAACAAAAAACATATTAGACAAAAACCCTAGCGACTAAGCGATGACTTCAAAAGAACTTAATTCATGCACTCACACACTAAAAGATGTGACCCAAAGATGTCTCGCGAGTGAGCGACTGACTCTTCTTCATTGTGCTAGCACACTCATGGGTTGAAAATTTCATAACATAAAACAACCGTGATTGCGTGATGTGCTAAAAAATAACCACTCGCTTACTTGCTGAGCCAAAAAATGACAATTTAAGACCTCTGTGATTGAGCGATAAATAACAAACCTCACAACATCGCACAGTCGCTAATAAAAGACTTGACTTCTTATACAAACCATGATTGTGCGATGAACCTTTTGACCACCATGTCGCTAACTCACATAGTAAACTTACCTAATTCCAACATGACCGTGATTGCGTGATGACAAACCAAATAATGACTCGCTTACTTTCAGACTCAAAAGACCACTCAAAATGAACAGTACAAATGTGCGATTAAGATTAAAACAAGACAAACCGAAGGTTTAACCAATTTTGAACCTTTTTCACAAAAAAAACATAGAGTTGAACCAAAATACATGGGAAAAAGGCCAATGTCAAAATTTTGAAAATTTTCAATATATAGTGCTAACAGTCCATCTGATCAAAACCCACTTGATCGGTCCTTACCTTTCCTTCTAACCTTAATCTGGCCCGCCATGGACACTCTTCATCAAGGTGTGATCCCTTAATGAGTAGATCTCAAGCACTTTCCCTTTAAGGAAATACATCGGCCGTTAGATTTTATTTAACTTGACTGCACTTTACCCTAATTACCTTGTTACTGATCTAGACCCACTAAGACATGTGGCACAATGTCGTAATGCCTTGATGGTTAAATAATTGCATCTTCATGTTTGAGGAAATGCACCTACTATCAGATTAACTTTAAGTTGCATCACTTTAATCTCTTCTTCACCATTGTGTTGGGCCCGCCATTTGCTGTTAGAAATAGGAAATATCCTATTCTCCCAAGAACACCTGCATGCACATCTGTCACAAATAGAAGCAAGAAATAGAAGACAGAAAAACAGAGAGCTATGGTGGCCAAAAAGCCAGAGATATGATATTCATGTTGAAAGAAAAAATTTCTATTATCAACAATCTGAATACAAAATACAATCTCCTTAATGAAATGAAAAGCGGTGAGTCCTTATAAAAGGATACTAAAACCCTAAAGAATGACAAGCTGCCTAAGTATAACTTAAGCATAGAGTATAATAGACTAATAATTAAATGATTTAATTATTAGCTATAATATGACTACTCTAACACCCCCCCTTAAGTGTAACTTAGGGAGAAGCAAAACAGCTAAAGACTAAGGGATGCATGAAAATAGGATGCATGAAAGGAACTATGGGTCCTGGAAACTAGGCCTGATCAGGTACCCAAGTACAAGAAATAAACTAGATGAAGGAAACTAAGCCTCCAATCTAGGGAAAAGATGTCCCCGAGAAAGGAACAAGAAAGAGAAAGAAGCATCTCTGAAGCATGAAGCTGAAAACTCTGTCAGAAGAGACTGCTGGAACCCCCACTAAAGTGCATGACCAGGTAGAGAAGACAATGTCTGAAGAGCTGATCAATCAACCCAGGAAGCAATAGAACCAATAGGTGAACCCCCCCATAATGCTGAACCGGGAGAGGTGACAGGAACACTAAAATGCAATGCTAGAAACATCTGCAGAAAGAAGAACCAGGAACACCAACAGTGCAACAGAAGTACAAAGACAGGATAAAGGGTGGTGTCACCGACACATAGCATGGGCTAATGTCATGGAAGGTACGCTCACTTGACAAAGGTGGATGTGCCTAAAATGGCATAATTATCATAACCCCCCATGTTACTTTATAACAGAGTGCAAGTACAAAAACCATACAAGGTGTACAAGATCCCAGATATACAGAAGTAGGCACTTTATCACAATGCATTTACAGAATAAAGATGCAACAGTGGAAAATCATACAAGCTCAGAAGTCAGAAAGAAGAGTGAGCTAGAAAATCAGAAGAGGAGATCCCAGGACCTGTAGAACCCAAGTAGTCTGCCAGAGTTCAAAAACTTTCAAACTCAAAGGAGAGATAACCTAGAGAAGAATCTAGAAAAAATACCCCTACAACTGAATATTTCACTAAACTAGCTTTTCGATGATATCTGGTTTGCCAAAAATAGAGTCTGGATGAGCCAGATATGGCTCCTAGAAGGCAAAAATAAATATCAGACTTTGACAGAAAAAAATTCTATCAAAATAGAAGAACCCAAAACCCTAACTACCATCAAAAGAAATTTCTTGGAAAGAGCTTTTTGACGATATATGGAAGTCAGAAAAAGACCCTTGGATGCTCAAGATAGAGCAAAAACAGTCCAGGAGGGTCAGAAAGGCCTCCAAATCAGGCTTTAAGCCCCTGGGGCTGAAAAAATTTGGGCCCCCAAGCGCAAGGGCTGGGCCAAAGCCCCTGGTCACCCATGTGATTTTCGCACAATGAAGAAAGGGCTTGCAGATTGAAATAAGCAGTCGGGCAGATCCCGAGCGGCGCGCGGCCGGAAGAGGAGCAGCACAGGGGCGCAGGGGAGGTGGGGGCCGGTGGTAGTGGGCCGGAGCGGCGGGGAAGGCCGAGTGGTAGGGGACACTGAGCAATGAGGGGCCGTAGAGCATGGTGGTGGCCAATCGGCGGGGGCCGGAGGGGCCGGAGGCCGGCGGAGCAGCGGTGGGGGCCGCGGAGGGCGGCATGGGCCGCAGGGTCAGCGGGAGGCGCGCCGGTGGGGGCCGGGCCCTAGTGGAGTGGTGGCGGCCCGGCGGTGGCACCATTCCAAAAACACTGTGCGCATTTTTTGAACGCTTAAAAAACCTTTAAAAACAAGGGTTTTTTAATTTTTTCCCTCGGTTTTCATGCCCGTACGGCACTAGAAACAAAATTTTTTTGCCTCGGGGTCAAGTTGTCCAAAATGGACAAGCTTTATATGGATTCTGAGGTTTTTGGGCGCTCTGAGCGCAACGGTAATGTCCGTTTGGGCCCAAAGTGACTAGAAACAAAGGTCCCCCCTAAATCTACACAAAAACCTTCTAAAAAACCAGAAAACCTCCAGCTTCTGATGCACTTCCACAAAACACAAACAGCCTCCTGCAGGATGGCTCTGATACCATGTTAGAAATAGGAAATGTCCTATTCTCCCAAGAACACATGCATGCACATCTGTCACAAGTAGAAGCAAGAAATAGAAGACAAAAGAACAGAGAGCTATGGCGGCCAAAAAGCCAGAGACATGATATTCATGTTGAAAGAAAAAAGTTCTATTATCAACAATCTGAATACAAAATACAATTTCCTTAATGAAATGAAAAGTGGTGATTCCTTATAAAAGGATACCGAAACCCTAAAGAATGATAAGCTTCCTAAGTATAACTTAAGCATAGAGTATAATAGACTAATAATTAAATGATTTAATTATTAGCTATAATATGACTACTCTAACATTTGCCACGTGTTATTCAGGCTTAATGGCTTAAAGGTTAGATCATGTGCATCTCATCACTAAGCCTTTATTCTAATCATTATATCTTCTCAAACCTTCTTGCTTTTTAACTTTTCCTTTTTGACTTCAGTCGGACCCACTGGGACACATGTTCTATAGGCTTATTGGCTTTATTGATATATCTCGATCATCTTAGCTTTAATTCATTAAGCTAACCATTGGATCAAGATTGAGTTGTATGACACATGATGAGGGTAAAGTATTTTTGGGGATGAAAACTTAAGAAATATTTAAAACCCCGCTAGGAAAATACTTTAGGGAATAACATGGCCCCTTCGAAGACAACTTACAAGATAAGACGTAAGAAACTTATGTTACTAAAAAGTAACTTCATTTTATAATAGCTCATAAGGTTTAGGGTTTAAGAGAGATTTTTCATGAATTTAAACCAAGGGCTTTAGGGCTTTAGGCTGGAGACCTAATAAAATTTGCAGAGACCAGAGGAAAAGGTATGGAACCATGAAATTTTTTGAATGGGTCTAATAGTGGCTTTTCCTGGGGATGCATGTCTCTTGTAGGCATAGCAAGGATTCAAGATTTTTGGGATAAGAATACCACCTATTAAAATAGGATTCCTAACCTAAAATAGAAAAAACACAGAAATAATATATACAAACTTACTTGTTCACAGATTTATTTTTTACTTCAAGAAAAGTATGACTGCAGGAACTATCCATGAACTAGCAATTCCATAATATTTCCAGTTAAGTCCTTCAAAATGTAGGAATCAGAACCCCACCTGCCATGAATTATGTATGGTCCCAACTAGCTAGGATATAATTTTGCATTTTTTCCTTTATCCTCTATTCTGGCATTCCACATCAAAACCATATCATCAAGTTCAAATTTCCTAGCAGTAGTTCTGTTGTCAAACAGGCTCTTACATTGTAATTGTAGTTTGGTATTCCTATCCTGTGCTTCCCTTCGTGACTCATCAAGTTGTATCAAATCCTCCAATATTATTCTCATTTCATCTTCTAACTCATCATCATATGCTTGGATGAATTTATACATCTGCAATAATTTATTTGTGGTAATCTGGCATGAATACCATAAACTAAGTGAAAAGGTGCACATCCAATAGCCTTTTTCACTATTACTCTATCTGCCCATAGAGCAAGCTGCAATTTGGAGTCCCAGGACTTTTTGTTTGCATCTAGCACTCTCTTGATAATCTTCATCAACCTCTTGTTACTGGATTCAACCTGACCATTGCCTTTGGGGTGATATGGGGAAGAATAAGAAATTTGAATCCCATATTGCTGATAAAAATCAATGAACTCCTATGATCTAAAGCACATAGCATTTTCCACCACAATGGTTTCTAGACAACCAAATCTAGTCAATATATTTCACATTATAAAATCAATCAGAACCCTACTTGTGGCTCTTCTAGTGGGAATTTCTTCCACCCACTTGGTAAAATAGTTAGTTGCCACTAGGATCCATGAATGACCCCCACTAGACTTATTAGGGATTTTACCAATGAAATCCATCCCCCACTTCTGATAAGGTGCCTCAACTATAATAGGCTTCATAGGAAGATTCCCACCAAAATTTAGCTTTCCGAAAAATCTCTGACAAGCATCACATTTTCTAACATATTGATGAGCATCCTTGAAGATTTTTTTCCACCAAAAACTAGATCTGATAATATTATGGGTAGTATTCTTAGCCATGTAATGGCCACCACATGCACCATCATGTATTTCTTTCAAGAGATTGTCAGATCTGTCACGATCTACACATTTGAGAAATACTCCTTCATTGCTCCACCACCATAATTGTCCTTGAATTATTGCATACTTCAGAGAATGCAACTTGACTGTTCTCTTTTTATTATCAGTCATGCTAGGGGGAAGCACCATCTTCTGCAGTTATCCAATGATGTCTTTGTACCAATCAGAACAATCCATATCACAAATATAAGGTCTCCACTCCTCTTCTAGCATATCAATATGATTTGCATCTAAATTTCTTTGATCCATGAGTTTAGAAAGTCCTAGGTGTCTTACCAACTTGGTGATATGGATATCAATGTTAAACTCTTGGATCTTATTGATCCATCTACATCTCCTCCCTCAGACCTCTTGTTGAACTAAGATGTCTTTTACAACAACACTTGGTACATAATCAATTATGGTTGCTCCTACCAAATAGCATCTAAATTCTTTAATAGCCTTGACCAAATCATAGGCCTGTTTCTCCATAATATCATATTTCAGCTTTGTTTCCTACAAAGACTTACTGAAGAAATAAATAGGATTTTCATAGCCTTCTGAATTCTTCTACAATAATACTGTAGCAACAGTATTATAAGAAGCAAAGAAGAAAATTTGAAGTGTCTTGGTATAATCAAGGGTTCTCAAAAAAGGATCATCTTTGATAGCCTTCTTGACATATGAGAAAGCCTTACATGCTTCTTGATTCCATTCCACTTTGGCTCCTTTCTTTGTCATCTTTGGGATTGGAAAACTAGTCTCTACAAAATTTCTAACAAACCTCAAAGTTCACTTGTCCAAAGAAGGACTGAATGCCCTTCACATTCTTGGGTTGAGGGACCTTATCAATTGTACTCACCCTTTCAGGGTCAATTCTAAATCCATCTTTAGAAATAATATGTCCTAAAATATTTCCCTCTATCACCCCAAATACACACTTCTTTGGGTTAAAAGAAACCCCATACTCTAGTGCTCTTACAAAGATCTTTTCAAGATGATCACATTGTTGATCTTCTTTTGTTGGGTAAGTAGTAAGATCATCTTGATAGAATGCCAATAACTTGTTTATAAAATATGCAAATGACACATCCTTGGCTCTTTGGAAATTAGCTCCAACATTTGTCAATCCAAAGGGAATCTTGACATATACATAAGTTCCCCAGGGTGTGATGAATGTAGTCTTGAATTGTTTAGATTCCTTGACCTTGACATGATTATACCCTGAAAATCCATCCAACATGGACATCATCTTAGACACTGTGACTCTTTGAAACATTGCTTCCATGTTGGGCAATCCATAATCATCGTTCAAAAAATTAATATTAAAATTTATTAAGTCCACACATAATCTGATATCTCCATTTTTCTTTATTACTGGTACCAAATTGGATACCCAAGTTGAATTCCTTATAGGCTTTATAATTCCAACATCCCTCATCTTTTTTAACTCATCTTGCATCTTGGGTGCTAGAGTGAGATTAATAGGTCTCAACTTCTGTCTAAAATGCTTAGTGCCTTCTTTTAATGGAATCTCATGCTAGAATAAACCCTCTCTATATGCCTTTAAGTCATCATAAGACCATGAAAAAACATGTCTATATTTCCTAAGAAGATTTACCAGTGAATATTTAAGCTTGGAGGACAACTTCTTACCAATATATACCTTTTTAGGATCTTGATTAGTTCCCGAGTTTATCTCCTCCAAGTCTTCATATTTGCTGACCGTGCTTGCTAATAAATACTTGTCTTTGTTATGAAAGGCTCTCTCAAGTACAACCAAACCTTTGGGTACCTTATTGGATTTTAGTTGAAGAACCTCCTTTCCAAGAATTTTGTCTTTTCCATCTAAGGTCTCCACAAAACCAGTAAAGTCCATCTCTTTCTCACCAAATTTTGATTCACAAGATAGGAATCTCAAAATATCCATGTCATCATCAAAGACTTGCCAACTTTCAGCATTGTTTAGAATAGATGGTCTAGATTGAATCTCTATACTAGAAATTCTTGCAAAAGTAATGTCTTTGGGATTTAAGGCAATATTAGCGAGCAGGTCTGCCATCTTATTTTGACTTTTGTCCATACCAAATGCATCAAATTTTTCAATTTTATCCCAAACAAGATTCCTATACTATTTTAGCCTTTGATTCTTCTAAGAATATCTAGATCTTATTTGAGAGATAACCAAATCAGAGTCCCCAATGATTCTGATGCATCTAATCTTGTGTCTTGAATCTAACCTTAGTCCTATTAGCAAAGCCTCATATTCTACAATATTATCAATGCAAGTAAATAGCAGAGGAAACGAGAACTTGTAAGTCTTACCACTGGGAGCTATTAGTAACACTCCTACACCAGCTCATTCCTTTGAGTTTGCACCATCAAAGTGCATTTTCCATAAGTCATTTTTTTCTATAAGATTGTCCTTCTCTTATGAAAAAAGCATATGTTGGACATCCCTCTTAGCTTTACTATCTTCAACTTGAAGGATTCAATGTTAGTGTCCAAGAAATAATTAATTGCTTCATCTTCACTCTCCTCAATCATGTGGGGAGTTCTGACTTCCGTGGATACTTTGAAATTCTTACTAGCTATGTCAAATGTTGCAAAGGACAAATCACACTGGATACTTCCTCTGATTGATGCACTCCATTTCCTAGATAGAAACATTCCCATATTGAGGTGGAATGTCAACTACTAGAACACTCATTGTTAATATCTTTTCCAAAAATGTAGCAAGTGTATAAGGCAGGGCCTTTATAGAACCTATGATAGGCACTTCCCTTGAATTTATTGCTTGACACCTCCCAGGAGGAGTATCAACATGCAATCCCATTAATTTCATTATTTCTACAGGCATGATGAACTATCTCACAATAGGTGTATAATAATCATGCTCAAGGCCTTTCTTAGGAATGGTTCATTCAATCTAAGGACTATTTTTCCCGTTATGAGGTGCATTTGACTTGTCAACCTAGGGATGTATACTTGAAATGGTCGGTACGGTATGTGCACTAGGTTCCTTAAGGAGTCATTCTGCTTATGCTACAGGAAGGTAAAAATGCATAAAAGAAACCTACACTGGCGAAGTTGCGATGTTGTAGGAAGAAATTGTAACTTCTATCTGAAATACTGGAAATACTTGGAAATATTGGAAATGAAATCTATTCTATTCTAACCTATTCCACCTCCCAAGTGGGCCCCCTTGGTCGGTTTCTACTAAACTATGAACACAGAATGTAAACCAAGAACTATTTCATTGCGTTTTAAAAACTCATTACATAAAAACAAGACATGGAACTTGAAATAGATTGCTGTGAAAATACAACAGTGTTCTTCCAAAAACTTTTCTCTAATTTCTCTCTCTAACTTCAAACTATCAGTCCAATCCCTATATATAGAGGATCAAACATTATTTCAAAACAGAAAGGAAAACCATCTTGCTGAAAACATGCCAGAGAATAATATGGAAATACAACAACCCGCGGTGTGGGTAATGAAACTCGGATGACCAATTTGACGCACTAAGTGTAGAGGGAATATAGGTGCGCTACACCCCTGTGTCCTGGAATAATAGCTCTATTGTAGCAGCCATGTTTTCCTGGTGCTATAATGATCACTCCACCATAGCTAGTCTTCAACGGTCTTCTTTGAATGTTGTCGACCACTCTCCAGTCACTTCTCTCCTGCCAAGTTAGTTATCACATGGAAATATTCATGCAACAAGCTTAATCAAATTAAATATCCAGATGTTAGAACATATATTCTATTGGTTTTATGAAATACTACATTATATGTATAATATTAGCAAAGTATGTCAAAAAAATCTACCCATGGTTTAACAGTTTTATCTTGACTTTTATCACAAGTTTTGACTAGCTAGGCTCTCAAATGTTTTAACAAAAACCAGAACAGAGTATTAAAATTATACAAAACAAAGGCAATAATTTAGCCTTATCATCCGCCCCTTGGTTACTCAAATGCTTTTCCTTAATCATTGCACCTTCTGGCAATTGACCTGTAGTCACCAACCTCAGTTCTTCCCCTCCTCTGGCTCTTAAAGGAGTAATAGAATCCTCTTGTTCTTTCCCAAACTTCCCTTCTATGATCTTCCTGCATCCTATCAAGTCTGGTAGTGTTGATATCATACAAGGGCCATAGGAGCATGGGCGGTTGCATTGTGAGTGGACACCAAAGCTCCTACTTGATTTGCCTACCTAGCGCTATGTACTTTGGTTCCTAGTGTATAGCTGCTTCAAGGTTAATGGGGCTATGTGGTTCTGATCTTTTAAAGACCTCTGATAATCTTCTCCATCTACTTTTTGCACCGGTTAGGGCTCTTTGGAAGACAAAGTAGGACATGATGTCATATTCTGCATAAACTTCTGCTCTAAGTTTAAAAATTTTATCCCTTATTTCCTTCTTGATGTTCCCATATGTCATTCTAAACCAATCCCTTAGGAATACTTCTAGCTGTCTGCTTTCTGCTCTTAATGGTAGGAGTTCTGTCTTCTCAAGATCTCTATAATTCCCCAACTGCCTATCATAGTTGGCTTCATTGTGCATCCATGACATCAGAGCCCTTAGGTGTATATCCCCAATGTAAGGTAGGGGATTCCATTCAGTCTTTATGGGGATGATGAAATTATGCATGTATAACTCGCAGAGTAGGTTTTGTTGCCAAGATGGAAGTGTTTGGTATAACCCATAGAATTCCTAGGCTGATTTGAACTCTGTACTTATATCCTTGAGGGTCATCATCAATTGTAATATAAGGAATTGTTCTTTGAGATAGATAGTATAGACCCTGGGTGGAGGTCTACAAGCAATGACCTGGTCAGTTAGTTTAAGAGCATGGTCCATTCTCTGTTTCTATTTTGTCAATTGATCTTTCAAGTCTGCAATTTCCTCTTTTTGTTCCATTATTTCTTTCTGCAGTTTCTTCTTTTCTTCCCCCCATAGAGTGGTTTCCATTACATGATTATTATATAAGTGGAAGATAAGTGTTTGCAGGGTAATTGAATCACTACTTCCATTATGATTATTCTTCTTTCTCTACTCTCTATATGACTGCTCTAGGAAGTTTATCAACCAAGTTCGTTTGTAGGGAACTAAAGAATTTCTTGCACAATCCAGCTGGTGAGCTATAAAGGTTTCTTCCTTCTGAGTTGGAACATCCTGATGGCTGGTTCTTGGGTCATTCTGACATATGTTTGGTTCATGACCACATTCCTCTTCCGGATTTTGAGGAATGTCAGGCATCTCAGGCTGATTGGGAGATTCATCAAGTACAACATGGATAGGAGTTTCCTCTCTAAATTGCATGGGGGAAGAGGGCTAGCTTTTGGTGGACACTTTAGGAATCTTCCCTCTCATCCTAGGGCTTCTTCTTGCAGGGATTTCCTCAATTTCTATAGCCTTTTTCTTACTATCTCTTTTTGTCATCTTTGCTGCTGGAGTAGTGGCTGCAGGAACTTATTTCATTTTCCTCTTTCTTGAAACTTGAGGTTTTTGAGGTTCAGCTGTAGGAACTGAAGTTTCTCCTTCCAACTTACATTTTTCTTTTGTTCTAGCAGTAGAAGGTATCTTGCTCATGTGAGCGGTTAAAGGCACCTTTTCTTGTAAATTTTCAAGTTCTTCCCCTAGGGTATTTTGCTCGGCAACTGAATCAGGGGAGACTGCATTATCTTGGTTATCTTGCACATTAGGGGCAATTTGGGGCTAAAGGGTTTTTTGATGGATGAAATCTGCCCATGTCATAGGGGAGGCATCCCTAAGAGATATTTCTATGAGTAATTTAATCAGGGCATGGTGAGTCACAGAGTTGTCTTTCCCTTTTTGTGTTTCTTTGGCACTAATGCACATCATATTAAAAACAAAATTGGGTGCATTCACTGGAATATTATGTCGTATATAACTAAGAAGCTTAAAATGATGTACATGTAAATTAGAGAATCATCCCTCATAGGTGAAATACCTTATAATGTGCGTAGCCAACTCCTGGTATGGTGGAGGAATGGACATCCTTTTTCATCCCTGCTTAGTGATTTCCAATGGAGGGTCTCCTGGTAGGGTGAATTGAGCCCTGGCTGACCTGGCATCATGGGCATTGGGATAATGTTCCCCTGCTGCTGGAAAATTGGTCACTTTTTCTATTCACTCCTCTGTTGCAACAACTGGCAATCTCCATACTGTTGGAAATATTCAGGATTAACCAAGTTACTGAGAGGGGAGGGGTGAATCAGTAACACTTAAAACTTTAAAGTATTTATGCACTTTTATATTCTTTAACCATTCATTCATCTAATCTACTGCAATCATGAAAATGTAATCATACATAGCACATAACACAAAGATTGGTAACCCAGAAACCTTCCAAATAGAAAGTAAAACTGGGGTGGGGATGGTACCCACAAAACTTTGGTACTGCAGTATAAAGTTGGCCGGTTAAGGCTTACAAT
>MU227527.1:6020248-6038536 GCA_018584345.1 Thuja plicata | reverse complement strand
CTTGGTCGGTTTCTGCTAAACTATGAACATAGAATGTAAACCAAGAACTATTTCATTGCGTTTCAAAAACTCATTACATAAAAACAAGACATGGAACTTGAAATAGATTGCTGTGAAAATACAAGTGCTCTTCCAAAACCTTTTCTCTGATTTCTCTCTCTAACTTCAAACTATCAGTCCAATCCCTATATATAGAGGATCAAACATTATTTCAAAATAGAAAGGAAAACCATCTTGCTGAAAACATGTCAGAGAAGAATATGGAAATACAACAGCCCGCGGTGTGGGTAATGAAACTCAGATGACCAATTCAATGCACTAAGTGCAGAGGGAATATAGGCATGCTACACCCCCACATCCTAGAATAATTTCTCTATTGTAGCAGTCTTGTTTTCCTGGTGCTATAATGATCACTCCACCATAGCTGGTCTTCAACGGTCTTCTTTGAATGTTGTCGACCACTCTCCAGCCGCTTCTCTCCTGCCAAGTTAGTTATGACGTGGAAATATTCATGCAACAAGCATAATCAAATTAAATATCTAGATGTTAGAACATATATTCTGATGGTTTTATGAAATACTACATTATATGTATAATATTAGCAAAGTATGTCCAAAACATCTACCCATGGTTTAACAGTTTTATCTGGACTTTTATCACAAGTTTTGACTAGCTAGGCTCTCAAATGTTTTAACAAAAACCATAAAAGAGTATTAAAATTATACAAAACAAAGGCAATAATTTAGCCTTATCACATGACTGTATTTGATGCACCTGAATCAATCATACAATTTTTGAGCATTTTTCCATTAATAACCAATGTTAAGAAAAAGGGATCCATAGTTCCCAAAGGAGGAGTGACATTATTTGTATTTAAGATTTGAGGGATCTTAGAAACAATCTCATCTAATTCCTTACCCTTTGTACCATATTTCTCCTTACTGTTCTTTTTCTTCTCATCCATTTCTGATTTCAAGGCTCTTGTGGTAGAAACACTATTCATCCATGTCAAGGTTGTCTCCTTGTGCTCAGGAATTCTCATCATTTCTAAAAGTGGAACCCTGACTGTGATTTGTGAAATCAATTGTCCCATGTCAATAGGAGCATATTTGATATCAGAAATATCATGCTTGGTAATAACAATACTTCTATCCTCATTTTGTGTAGCCAAGCCTGGCTCAACTCCTTTAGCATCTTTTGGAATAGAATAAGTGTCCATCTCTGGTGTCCCTGTTTTAATCTTTCAGACAATACTAGGATCACTCAATTTATCCTTCATTTTCACCTTTATCTTCCTCACATCCTTGGTAATTTTTTCTTTTTCTAGTGTTTGCTTGGGGCATATTTTTTTATTTGTAATGAGCATGCCAATTGGTCTTCCATTTGCATTACCAACTGTCATATTCCTTAGATTATAGTTACTCTATGCTTGAGCAACCAATTTTTCTATGATTTGAGCCCTTTCTAAATCTGAAGGTCTTCTTTCCATAAAAAGGCTCTCTTCCCCTTGTAGCATTATACCTTATTTTATCAATGTTTGCTTCCTTTTCATCAGATGAAAGTATATCTTGATCTTTAGCTTAATCATCATACTCCCCTAAATCTAATGAAGACAACTCATGATTTTGGCCTTGGTTATCAGATTCTTCACTTTTCAAATCTACATAAGCCATTGCATTCCCAACATCATCATATAGTTTTTCCTCATCTTCTCTTTCTTGTTGGGTTTAAATTAGATACATCGTCAAAGCAACATCACAATTGTCTAGATTGTGTGGAGATTCACAACCATCACACCAATAATCCTCACTACACATGTTAGCTGAATTTCTCTATAGAGGATTAGGATTTCTATCATCAGGTCTATCTTTCATTTGTGGCATAATGGGTTTCCCATCCTTGAATTAGGTAACATAGGGGTAATTGTGCATCCTAGGCTGTTGATTAAAATTATTGTAGGATTCCCTATTATTATTTGGAACTCTTGGATTCTTATTCTCTTTTGGTTTCAAATATTTTAAAGTATTTAGAATCTATTTCATATTGACCTCCTCTTTAGGTTTGGCATTTGAAGGTTTATCCAATTCCTTTCTTGCAAGCTTCCATTCATCTCTTCTACCCAATTTTCTGGATACCCTCCTATTAGTTTCTATATTGATAGCTATTTTATAAGCTTCTCTTATAGTACTTGGATTCTTATCTCTTAGGAGGTATCCCATCTTAGAATCAAATGCATTAAGATAAGTAGCTATAAAAACCTTGTCATCAAGTCTCGTGACTTGGAAAATTTTATACATGGCTCTATGAGATCTTATGTTGAATTCTGCAACATCTTCATTCTAATTCTTTTTAATATTGTTGAATTAATTCAACATGAATCCCTCATTGGTCTTATCACCATATTTTTCCTTTAATAATTTAATTAATTCTTCCATTGACCCTACAAGATTATAGGGTAACCCCCTGAACCAATCTCTAGCATCCTCTACTAAAGATTGAATAAAAATTTTCATTATTACATCCTCATGCAGAATTTCACAATCATCCATCATGTGCTTAAAATTTTTCAAGTGCTCTTCACATGTGATTACATTATTCCTAGCAAATTTGGGAAGTTTATCTCTAAGTTTACTTGGAACTACATTAGGATAAGAAAAGATGTTATGGAAAGAAAAAAATTTGTACCTTTCTACATGAGTAGGTCTTCCTTGAGATGAGGTATTATCTTGAGAAGCAGAAGCATTAGCATTTGATGTTGTAACTTCTTGGGTACCAAGCTGAATAGGCCTTGTCGTCTGTCTAAGAAAACCAACCTTCTTCTTCATCTCTAAAGTAGCAGCCTCCAATTCTTCCACCTCAAGCTCCTTAGCTATGATCTCACTTTCAACTCTATCTCTTTCAAGATCTATGTCCAATTTAGACATCTTATTTACTGGGTCTTTGAGATTCTTGGGATTGTTTATTGAAACCCCTACCATCCCTTGCTTTCCCTTATCTTTAGGGCCTTGATGATTAACCACTTGAATGAAAGGTTCCTCTTCAAAAATCTGAGGCTTTTCAACATACTTCATTGCCTCCAACTCTAATAATCTCCTCATTATTTGTTCAAGGAAAACCTAATCCTATCTTATCTTATTTTCCTTTTCCTTCTCTCCTCATTGTCTTATGGACACATGCTCTTGAATCATAATTTCCACTTTAGCAATTTTTGCAGCCATACTATCAAGATCTGGAAGAGTAGAAAAAGATTCCTCTTCCTCCCTGTCATCAGGAGAACTATAATCTTCATTTGCACCCAGTCCCACATCTATGGCCTTAGCTTCTTCATATTCAGATGCATTTCCTTCTTGGTTGTGTTGGACTGGTCTTTCTTCACTAATCTCTTCCCTTTGTCTTACATCTTGAGGGGTACCTATGGTATCCCTTTCTCTTCTAGGATAATCATATTTGGATGTAGTTGGGAAATCATTTCCCAACCTATCTTTAGGATGTCTCTTTGACTGAGACCTAGTCCTTCTGTAACTCATATTGGAAAGTGTGTGACAAAATGATTTTTAATACTTAGCTCGCTACAGAGAATACTTTAGAGTCACCACCCAACACTAGTTGGGATCACAACACTAAGTAATATGAATAAATGCAAATAGAGAACTCTTCAAGATAAAATAATGACAAAGGAGCAAAATTGAGTAACTCTATGCTTCCAATGATCAACTTACTAGCCAGTTATAACAATTTTACTTTTCTATCCCCAGCAGAGTTTCCATCTTGTTGGTGACTTGGATGAGTCAAATGATATAAATAGAAGAATACTAGAGATTCATTGAAAGGTTTAGCCCCTAGAATAGTTTTCATCTTGTTGGTGCTTAAAATTGTTACGCTACAAAAAGAAACCAATATATCTTAAGACTGGTGTTAGGAGTGGTTAGCTCCAAGTATGAAAGATTTGTAAGATAACTGGACCAACTATAGGGTCAACACTATGCTCTACACTTTTGGCTCTGCAAAACCAAGGTGGGTACACCTAATCCAGACTAAACTCAATTCTTTACAACACCTTCTACTTCTAGATTTGAACAACAGATAAATGGAAAGTAAGTACTAAATGCCAACCTAGAATTCATTGAATCTCCACTACCATTGGTGGAATAACAAAAACAACAACTGTAAAAGTAAAGAATTGTGGTAATGAGTTTGATTATATTTAGGGACAGAATATAGCTAGACCTATTAGACATATATCTCCATAGAATATACTAGTTCTAGATCAGTGCCTTACCCATTGGGTAAACTCCTAAATACAATATTAAATCTGAAACACCTTGTGAGTAAAGATTCAAAGCCATAAACATATAATCTCTCAGACTACACACTACAAGATCCTCAAATAGATATCCAGGTAGAATCAATGTAATATCCAAAGAATTTTATTTTTATCTAAGATCAAAGACTTGTAAAATACACATATGCATAAGAAAGACTTATACAGTAAGTCAGAAAACCTACAACTGAATAGATAACACAAAGGAGAGACTTAATTATGAGAAAACATATATTAAGTATGATGAAATATTGCTTCTGCAACAACATGACAAGTAAATACATAGTTCAATAATATGCAAAAGATCATATAACTTTGTAATATTCTTTAATACAGTCTGAACAACATCTATTATATCCTAGACTGGAAATAAATATAAGCCTAATGCCTTACAATATTTCTCCCAATTCTCCAGCCCTTACTAAATTGTCTTGAATATTCTTTTATAGGAACAAGAATGATACAAGCTTTAGACTATTTAGGGTTAGGGTTTACAACCAATCATGTCAAGCATTCAATTATGATGTCAAGTTGAAACCCTATCTCTTCTCTTCTCCCTATGATAATCTGATATGAAAACATCATCCATGCTTGCTAGATGTGAAAATAGTACCTTGTGGTGCAAGAAATTCAAAAGCATGACACTGAGAGTAGCTCTCATAAATGTAGAAAAGATCAGGTAGCTCTATATGCACTTATCCTCTAATTATAAAACTCTATATGTCAAGTCTGGAAATAAATGCATCTCCAAATATCAGATTTCAATTCCTACACCTTTCAAAAGTTGTGCACAGTCAACCCACAAGATCATATCGCAACATTAATGGCCCTGAGACAAAATATCAGTCGACCACCATGAAAAATCTTTTTAAAAAATATTTAAATATTTGAATTTAAACTATAATGGATACAGGTGGTGTAGAACCAAGCATCAATGGCTGCTATTCAAACTTTATTGGCCTTTAAAACACCATCGTCGATCTATTTTAAATTACCCAGGCCTGCGATCAAATCTATCATGCGTCGTACAAGCGCAATGCCTCAAAGATTATATGTCAAGAAACTTTGTTTCAAGGCTTCATGTCCACCATCAGATCCTTACTAACTTTATTGACCTTTACTTTATCCTTGGCTTTGTGACTGTAGGCCCACTTAACTGGGAAGACACGTGGCCGCCAGGCATAATGCCTCAAAGGTTAGATCATGCACATCTCTACATCAAGGCTTTACGCCCACCGTTGGATGAACCTTAAGTTGAGTTACCTTTATTTCATTCTTTATTGATAAACTCATATCTAACCTAGACACATGTCATCAAGGATAAATGCCTTGATGGTTAAACAAATTCATCTTGGTCATCAAGGGATTATGTCTATCATCAGATCTTCTCAAACTTGTTGTGTCTTTACTGCCTTTCTTTGCCTGGGATCCATGATGTCATCTATGTCAAACCTCACCATGGTGTAATTCCTTAATGGCTAGATCTTGATTACATTTTCTTTGAGCCTTTACGTCGTCCGTCCGATCAAAACCCACTTGATTGGTCCTTACCTTGCCTTCTGACCTCAATCTGGCCCACCATGGACACACATCACCAAGGCATAATGCCTTAATGAGTAGATCTTAAACACTTTCCCTTTAAGGAAATATGTTGTCCATTAGATTTTATTCAACTTGATTGAACTTTACCTTAATTACCTTGTCGTTGATCCAGACCCACTAAGACACGTGGTGCGATGTCATAATGTCTTGATGGTTAAAGAACTGCATCTTTGTGTTTGAGGAAACGTGCCTACCATTGGCTTATCTTTAAGTTACATCACCTTAATCTCTTCTTCACTGCTATACTAGGCCCACCATGTGCCACATGTCATTCATGATTAATGGCTTAAAGGTTAGATTAGGTGCATCTCATCACTAAGCCTTTAAGCCGACCATTAGATCTTCTCAAACCTCCTTGCCTTTTAAATTTTCCCTTTTGACTTTAGTCACACCCACTAGGACACTTGTTCTACAGACTTAATGGTTTGATTGATAGATCTCGATCATCTCAGCTTTAAGTCATTAAGCTAACCATTGGATCAAGATTGAGTTGCACAACACATGATGAGGGTAAAGTATTTTTGGGGATGAAAACTTAGGAAATATTTAAAACCCCGCTAGGAAAATACTTTAGGAAATAACATGGCCCCTTTGAAGACAACTTAAAAGACATGATGTAAGCAACTTATGTTACTAAAAATTAACTTCATTTTATAACAACTCGTGAGGTTTAGGGTTTAAGAAAGATTTTTCATGAATTTAAACCAAGGGTTTTAGGTGTTTAGGCCATAGACCTAATAAAATTTGCAGAAACTGGAGGAAAAGGTATGGAACCATAAAAAAATTTGAATGGGTCTAACAACCTAACACCTTTGAATCCCTTTCCAAGAAGGGAAAAGACATCAAAGATGAGCTTTTACAAAAATGTCACATCAAACATGATACTCCTTCCAACAATGACAAACCAAAATTTTGGAGTAAAAACAAAGGAGTTGTTAATGATGGAGTGATTAATGCTAAACATGTTCAAAATATTCAGGCATCCAACAACAATAAGAAAAACAATCAAAATCAAAACCAAAATCAAAATCAGAACAAAAATCAGAATAAGAATCAGAACAGCAATTAGAATAAAAATTGACAGCAATAATTTCAACCACATAATCAACCTTAATTTTTCCCTCGCAACAACAACAACAACAACAATAAAAATCGGCAGCGACGACAGTTCACACCATTGGAGAAACCATTGGATGTGATCTTTAAACAACTTGTTGATCAAGGAATGATAGTCTATCCAAATACTCAGCCTTTCTGTGATAATAAACCCAAGCTTTCTTGGTATAAAGAGAATGAATACTTTGATTATCATCACATTAGAGGACATGATACCAAGAAGTGCATGAAACTGAGGCACTTTATGTCATGCACCATCTTTCTATGCATCCTTAAGTAGCATTGGTAGGCAAAGTAGAGCTTCAAAAGATGCTTGATGCAGGAGTGATTCCACCTATAGACTATCCTAAATGGGTCTCCAACATTGTACTAGTAGTAAAAATTGTTGGTGGCATCCACATCTGTACAAACTTCAGAGACTTGAACCTTGCATGTCCTAAGGATGATTTTCCACTTCTCAATATTGACATTATAGTAGATTTGACTACTGGACATGAGATTTTTTCCCTCATGGATGGCTTATCTGGTTATAATCAGATCATAATAACACTTGAAGATCAACACAAGACTACATTCATGACACCTTGGGGTACCTTATGTTATCAAGTGATGCCCTTTGGTCTTAAGAATGCTGGAGCAAAATATCAGTGAGCAATGACTACTATCTTTCATGATCTCCTACATGTCATCATGGAAGACTATGTAGATGATCTTTTGAGAAAATCCAAGACACGAGAATCACACATTCCCATCCTAACTACAATTTTTAAGCGATTGGAAAAAAAGAAGCTTTGGCTAAATCCTAAGAAGTGTGTCTTAGGAGTTCAATCTGGTAAGTTACTAGGGTACATTGTGTCATAGCGCAGAATAGAAGTGGATCCAAATAAAGTGAAATACATTCTAGAGATTCCACCACCTAAAAAATTAAGAAAAATGTGGACCTTATAAGGGAAACTCTAGTCTATCAAAAGATTCATGTCACATCTAGTAGATAAAGTGCATCCCTTTTCTCATCATCTGCGCAAAAATATCAAGGTCCAATGGGATTGCCGATGTCAAAAATCATTTGAGAAACTAAAAGGATATCTTGCTAATCCACCCGTGTGGTGCCACCTGTTGCTGGTTGTCCTTTGATTTGTACATATCTTCTATAGAGGTTACATTGGGTGTCCTTTTGTCATAGCTAGATGACACTAGAAAAGAATGAGCAATTTACTACCTTAGTAGGACACTTATTGGTTATGAGTTGAATTACTCCCTCATTGAAAAGGAATGTTTGGTTTTTTTCTTCTACACACAGAAATTATGACATTATATGCTCAATCATAAGATTCACCTTGTTTCTAAGATTTATCCACTCAAGTATCTGCTGTCAAGAGCTTCTCTTACTAGTCGTATAGTGAAATGGGTTATGATCCTCAATGAGTTTGACATGGTTTATGTGGATCAGAAAGCTAGAAAAGGAAAAGTCATTGTAGATCAGTTAGTTGAAGCACCTATTGATAGAAAGCATCCAGTAATCATAGATTTTCTAGATGAATCAATCCTCAATCTTGCCCCAAGTATCCCATAGAAACTTTATTTTGATGGATCCTTTACTCAAAAAGGATCGAGGGCAGGAATCGTGTTTGTTACACTGTAAGGAGATCTCATCCCTAAGTCCTATAAATTACAATTTCCTTGTACCAAGAATATTTTAGAATATGAATCCCTTTTACTTGGACTTCGTCAGGCCATACAATGGAATATTCTCAATTTTTTAGTATTAGGCGATTCACAATTGGTTATCAAACAAGTTCTAGATGAATATCAAATGAAGGATGATAAGTTGCTTCCCTATTGCTACATAGTTGAAGACCTTAAACAAAATTTCACTGACTTGGTCTTCCAACAAATTCCATGCACAAACAAAAAACAGGCTGATGCAATGGCTACCATCGGGTTCATGATTACCATGCCAAAACATAGTACATGATGTGAGTTTCTTGTTGAGAATCTTACGGTCCCTACCTGTGACCAACCGAACTCTAAAATGGTGTGTGAAATTATTGATCCTAATTCCCCGTGCTATCAATAAATCTATTCCTACCTTAATGATAGAAATACCCCACTCACCTTAACACCTAATCAATGAAAAACTTTCATTCGTCGCACTTCCCATTACATGATTCTCGGTGATACCCTATTCTGAAACCACTTCGACGGAACTCTTCTAAGGTGTATTGATTTTGAGGAAGTGAAAATATCCTTGGAGGAGGTACATCAAGGAATATGTGGGGCCCATTCTAGTGGACTCACCTTGGCCAAAAAATTGATACGTGCTTGATACTATTGGCCTACCATAGAGCAGGACACCTATAACTATGTGAAGAAATGTGTGCCTTGTTAGCAACATGGTGATTTGATACATGCTCCCTCACAATCCCTTCAGCCCTCCATCACCCCTTGGCCCTTTTCCAAATTCTTCCAATAGCCATAAATACATCCTTGTTTCCACTGAATACTTTACCAAGTGGGTCAAAGTTGTTCCTCTTACCTACATTACTGGAAAATAGATTTCAAAGTTTATTTTGAACTACCTTGTCTTTTACTATGGCATCCCTTAGGACATTGTCACTAATAATGGAGGACCTTTTAAAAACAAGAATATCACAGAGCTATGTAGAAATTTTTTCATTACCCATCATACCTCTTCTAAGTATTTCCCGCAAGGTAACAGTCAAGCAGAGGCTACCAATAAAACTATCCTCAAAATCCTCAAGAAAATAGTTGATGATGTTGGCCATGATTGGAACCTTCACCTCAATCCTACCCTTTGGGCCTATAAAAATTCCATCTGTACCCCCACTAGATCCACTCCATTTTCCCTTGTCTAAGATACTAAGGTTGTTCTACCCATTGAAATTAAGCTCCCTTCCCTCAGAATTTCTCTCAAGAACCTATTGTCCAAAGAAGAATATAGAGTTTCTCACTTGCAAGAGCTTGAACTCCTTGATGAGAGATGCCTCAATTCTCTAAACCACCTCCGCATGTATCAAAATCACCTCCACCTTCAATTCAACAAGAAGATTAAACCTCATCAGTTTGATGTGGGAGATCTCGTCCTGTAGCACAACATGAAGAACCTCCAAAACCATGAAAATAAAGGAAATTTTGAGCCTAACTGGTTGGGTCCCTTCATAATCAAAGCAAATTTTGGGTCTAGAGCTTATTTGATTGAAACACCAAAAGGAGATCCGGTCCCTAATCCTCTAAATATCTTTCATCTCAAGCACTTTTATGCTTGATCCTTTAGTAGTCCGTTGTACAACAAAAAAGAAAAAAAACAAAAATAAATCAAAAAGTCAAAAAATAAAAAAGTATAAAATACTTAAAAGAAAAAGAGAAATAAAATCCATCCATTTGTGAAAACCACTTTGGTGGCACAATGGATAAGTACCATGGTGAAAACCTGTCTCAGGTGCCATGTGTAGTCAGATCCACCATCTATTTCTACCAACTCCTTTTGCAACATCCATCACCTTTCCATAATAAATCCACTACCCATATTTGTGCAGGTAGTCTCCTGACCACTTTCAACATTCACAATAAGATCACATTCCCACATGACTGAGCTTACCCCATAATACTAAGATTTATTCCAAACACAGTGATTGCAAACATTTTTCACCAAATCAACAAATAGATTGACTTTCTCAGTGTTATTCTATTCACAAGAAATTACCAGTGAATTCCTATTTTCACAATTAATCAATCATTTTCCCATCAAGATACATCCTTCCAATGTCAGCTTCTCAATCAATCATCACATCAAACTTTTTCATGGCAAGAAATTTTGGACTAAATGACCGCTTGTTCAAGATTGCCTTTTTGCTGATTTTATTTTGTGTTTCAATATGTCCTTCTCATGGTTGCCTCAATCTTTAATATATTGGTTCATCATGGAAAGTGCCTATTAGAATACACGTCAATTGTAGTATGATCTATTTTTCATAGATTGTTAGTTCATTTATGTATGATATTCAATTATTTCTATGTATTCCTCACTGGGGGCAGGATTTAGGCATACCAAATCCCTAAAAAAGATCTGGGTGTACTGCATCTCCTCATGAGTAATATTTCATAGGTTCCATCATTCCTGATATCTTGCAGCCTTGTTCCTAAAAACCTATTTGTCTACGAGTCTATTCCATGCAAAGGAACTATGTCACTTGTGTTTTCTAACACATGGTGCATACCTCCTCTTGCAAAATGAAACTAGGGTGTACTCTCCAACATTAACACATTATAAATCCCACACAAATCATGTAGTTAAGTTGCAATATAGTTAGGTCATATTGCATTTTGCATTTTGTTCTTGGCAAGGTTTTTTTTTATTCCCCCTATCCAGCTACCTAAGTGATCTGATCAGACCTAATTGGTACATACAAAAATAGTGTCCTCATGTGTCACATTACATCCATATCATTTTATTGCATTCATTTTTGTCTCGTTTTCATTTTCATTGCATTAGTTGCATTCCTTAAGTTCATCTCATTTAATTTCATTTTCATATCAATTTTATTTCATTACATCTCATTTTCATTTTAGTTGCATCAAGGTCCATTTCATTGCATTTAGTCATTTCATTTCATTACATCTCAATTTCATTTTAGTTGCATCAAGGTCCATTTCATTGCATTTAGTCATTTCATTTCATTACATCTCATTTTCATTTTAGTTGCATCAAGGTTCATTTCATTGCATTTTGTCATTTCAATGCATTACATTGCCATTTCATTATTAGTTTCATTTCATTGCATTCATTTAGATTTCTTACATTCCCATTTACTTTCATTCATTTCATTATCATTACATTTATTGCATCCAGTCATGTATTATTAATCATTAAAAATTCATTATCCATTAGGTCATCTCATTAATCATTAATCATTACAAGTTGCATTATAAATTCACTAATCATTATACATTTCAAACCTATGCATCCATTTATTACTCATTAATCATTAATCTCATTTACATAACCATTATATTTTCATTACATAAACATCACATTGCATATATAAGCATAAAATCCATTACAATTATCCATTTATAAGCATTAACATTTATATCATTAACCATCATATGCATCACATACCTACATCACAAATAGGTTAGTATAATCATATAAATCCATCACATCATGCATGTTAGTCATAAACTCATATACATCTACATATAAAACATCCATAACACAAGATAGGTCCACCACAATAAATGTCCATATATATAAATAATGTCCAGTACATCAGTCCATCATACATCATAAATACATGTATCTATCTCAAAACTACAAAAAAGTGTATCAAAGTAGTCTGATAAATCATGCTATGGTTGTGATGGTTAGGAACCCCCTCCCCCTCTGAGTGGATGGGGTGGCATCCCCACTGATCCATGCGAGTCTTGACTTGTTCTTTGTGACATAGATCTCTCTTTATATGCCAGTAACCACTGTGCCTCTAGAACCACCGAAAAATATAGGCCCGTATAATATGTGTCCTCCCATCCTCTCCAACCTGCCTCCCTATGTTCTACAAAAGTGTCTACTAGCACCTGACCTACTCCCCTGAATGTAGCCACTTGTCGGGCTATATCCCTCTCTTCTCAATAGATCTCAACCCACCTCTGTACAACATTTCATTGTGCTGTGAGAGCCGCTATTTTCTCAACCATACTGGCCTACTCTTCTCTCTAGGTCTCCTCATCATGTCCCTCTATAGAGAACTCCCCACTGTCTACTTGTGACTGCAGTATGTCCAATGCTCTTTGTGCATTGTCTACTTGGGTAGTCTCTCCAACTAATACCCCATATACACGGGTCAACTCCATATGTACGCTTCTCTCTATGGCCTGAGAGGTGGCTAGCTATCCTTGTACCTTATCCATCTCTACCTATAAGCTACTCTCTATAGCCTGAGATGTGGCTAACATCCCTTGTACTCTCCTTAGCTCTGTCTGCAGGTTATCCCACTCTGCAACCACAGTATCATGTACCTCCTAGTCTATGTGGCTTGTTAGTGGCCCTTGTGATATTTGGCCCTATCCCTTTACTTGATTTGGTGTTCCTTGTGCCTATGGCCCCTATCCCTGGGGTCCCTATACATTTGGGATGACTAGAGGCATCCTACCTGCTAGTACCTGTACCTATCCTCGCCACCTCAGGATGGCTACCCTAGGCTAGACTCTCCTCCCTCCAGCCCCTCCTCCATCTCCCCCATCCTTATCATCTCCATCCTGTCTTCTACCCTCCTCCCCTTTGGTTGGCTGCTCTTCCACCTGCACCATGTCTAGTATAATCAATCTGACTGGCCAGTGTGTGGCCCACCACTATACATACACACGATCTACTCCTACATCATGTAGTAACTCCTAATCCCTAATCTAAGCAACTCCTATCATCCTGAGATAGGATCCCGTAGGTCTACTCCAATCCCTTATATGCTCCCCACCTCCTGAGTCACCATTGGATGAGGGAACCCATCTGACACTACATCATGAAGCTGCCCCATCTATCTGTGCACTCTCAAAGGCATATATATGTATATAACGTATGAGGTGCACCCTATAAGCCAGTAGTCAGTCTGAAAAAATATAAGATAAAATGATCATAGTAGTCATCCTTTGTGTACACCTACTGTTGTGGATCCTGGTGACCCCATGCCTCGCACCTTGCATAGGGTGCCCACTTTATCTGACCCATCACATCTATCTTCTGACACCAGTATCCTATCAATTCTTTCAACTTGTAGATGATCAGTGGTCTATACCTATAGGAAAAAAGGCTCTTAAGCCTCTCTAGTCTCCTACATCCTAATAGGGAGTATGACAGCAATGTGCTCCCATGCCCACACTAATGAAAGCATGCATCCTACTCCCACTACCCTACCCTTATGATAGGCACACATATGTAAGTCATAGTAGAACTTCTTGAGGATGGTATCCCCAATAGTACTACTCCCCCTCATTCTCTAGCATGTTGTTGAGGACTCAAGCCCAACCAATAGGAAATTCATGACCCGCATGATCTAGAAACATGCGCCCTCTAATCAACCTTGCAAAATATAGTGCCACCTAACACAACCATGGCCACACCACCATAGCCCTTTCCCAAGACATCCACTGTCATGTGGTAGGAATCTCCATGAAAGGTCTACCAAATGCCATCTCCATGTGAGGCTCTGAACCCTCGTAGCAATACTCAAGAATTGGCCCCCAAATTGTTAATCTATATATCCTCCACACATCATGCAGAGGAATTATAGCTTCCCTTGTGGGGAAGTGAAAGGTAGAGGTGGTGCTATGCCACCTTTTGATCAATGTTGATATGAGTGTATTATGCACTATAAGATGGGGCTAGAGATGAACATTCTCCAGGCTGCATAGTGTGACCTATCCCCACTCCTTTTCTCTCAACTCCTATGCTAGTGTCATCATTACTGGATAACACTCACTTGCTCAAAATGATATTATGTCCCCTTGCATCCATAGTTACTCATATCAATTAACCTTCTTCCAATTATGGGGCATCAAAAAATACCCCTTGAACCCCTTCTACTAATCTTCTTCTTCCTTTTTCGTCCATCTTTGGGTCAATCGATGGAGACACCGATTCACTCACGTAGATGGTGGATCCGCCCAGACACCGATCCATGGAGATGGCATTTAGGCCACCACCTTTTATCCTACATAGATAGTGAACTAGTTCATCATCTCTACTCTGATCTTCCTCTCCCTCGTTCCCTCATAGACAGTGATCTCGTGATCCCCATCTACACAAACGATGATCGTTGATCAGTCATCTGCGAGGACAGCAATTTGTCGATCACCATCTGCACTAATGGTAATCTGGCAATCGCCATCTCCACTACAGGCCAGATTTTGGCATCTTAAGGGTCACATAAATACACTATAAATCATTAAATGCATAAAGGAAAAGGAGGTCTTTGACTACTCACTGGTGGTCCTACGTCTACGGGTCGTTGGTACATCCTGAGGCACCCTCCTAGCTGTGAAAAATCTAGTACATATGTCATTTCTTCTCTCTTCTCTCATCTTTTAGCTCTTTGTGATTGAAAATGACTTGTTCTCAGACCTCGTTGGACTATTTATAGCCCCGTTAGGACCCGTTTCCAGTCCTACTCCCCATTTTTTTGTCCTGGTCCCAATTTTTTTCTCTGTTTCCTCCTAACATGCCATGCAATTTGACTTTCTCCCTCTTTCTACCTTTTTCAAGAAAATGTTACAAAAAAATATTTTTTCTATTATTTTCTTGAGGGGGCACACTTCTTTACCATCATTGCCCTAGTTTTTTCTAGTCCTTCTAGGCCATCTTATTTTCTTTTCTTTGACGCGACGCCACTTTCGATGCCACATCAAAGAGCGGAAAAATGTAGACATCAACAATCGTCCTTATATTATTTTAATTAATATTCCTGTAACATTATAGTTTATTTTAATTAATTAACTATATTTGTTTTATCCTTCTATTTTATTTAATTAAATATAGTTTATTCTCTATAGTATTTAAATTTAATTTGGATACTATATCTTTCTAATGTATTAAATTTTATTTAATACATGGCCTCCATAAATCCCCTTTTAAATAAATTTTAGTTTATTTATTCCTCACATTTTCTAACAATCTTCTAAACCTTGATTGATTTAAATTTAATAAGAATTAATCATAAACTCCACCTAGAAACCTATCCTATCACCCATCACACTCACCCTAATAAAGCTACTTGCTAATTAATCCAACTTATTAGGATAAAAAGGTGATTCCTACACCTTTTTAGTGCTAATGAGTTGCTCACACATGTGTGAGAAACCTTGAGCCACTCAAACCTTAAAGGCTTGAGTTTTACTTTTGCATGGCATGTCATTTTTCCCTTGTGTCCTCCTTGTGGCATCTATGTGGATGTCACATGTGCTCCACCTCATCCAAGCCCTTCCCTTCCCTCCAAAAATCTATAAATAGGGCTCTTTCCAAGAACAAATCTATCTCTCATTTTTGCATTGTTATCATGCTAGTTTAGCTCTAGAATTTCTTAAGCATTTTAGAATCTTAGTTCATTTTCATAGTTTTATGCTTCCATTCCAAGTTTTAATTTAGATATCACATGTTAGGACTAATGGAATGAATCTTAGTTTTATTTTCAATCTCATGCATATCATTTTGGTTTAATTTTGCATTCTCAATCATGGTGAGAGCTTGAGACAAGTTTCTCAATGCTTGTTCTTGAGTTCTTCACTCCTTTGATCATTTATTTTTCATTTTTAATCATTTAGTAGGATTTAGTTTATTGTGTTGGGAGAGAAGACCCACAAATATCTCTAAGATAAAATCAACAAGTCTTGCGTGAACTTGTTTGGCTCATTGGAGGTTGTGGTGTAAACTTCTTATCTTTTGAATATTTTTCTTGAATATGCTAACCCTTATTGAATCTAATGACTTATCCTTGTGTTTTCATGTTTTAGTGATTGTTTTGGATAGGTAGGTTTATATCATATACAAACCTTACCCAGTCTGACCATAGATATGAATCCTACATCTATTATTTGGATACGGACCCCTCCATAAATTTGGGCCCCTTTCTGGGGGTGCATAATGCCTAGAAGATTATGCACCTGCGTGTAAAATGTTTGAAACATTTTGTACCCTCCAATTAGGGCCCAATTTTATTTTTTTGTCTTTAGGGAATGTGTAGATGTTGAGATTTAAATCACAACTAGTTTCAGGGCTCAAAAAGGTTAAAAAGACCACTAATAATGACATAGGGCCTAGGTGATGAGAATAAATTAATTGATTAGAGGGTAAATAGAGGAGAACACCTAGAAATAATTGCTAACCTTGATTTTAAGAAAGCTAGAGGGGAAAGAGAGAAGAATAAGAAAAAAGGACCCAATATTTGAATTTAAATATCCTTATAAGGTCCTATTACTAAAATGAGTGCAAAATGGTCCTTAAAAAGAACACTAATTAAGTCCTTACTTTTTAGGATGGTACATTTATCCCCCACCTTAGAGGGATTATGAGACAACCTCATACTCATGGTAAAGGATGAACAAGAGAGAGAACAAGAGATGAAATAGCATAAATAAAAGTAAATGTAAAGGTAAATATTAAATCTAACTTGTAAATGCATTCATGAATGGATATTGAGGTCACACATATTGATGAAGATGCTTGTATGTTGCTTGAATTATATTTTTTGACCTTTAAATGTATAAAGTATTCAAGGATGACTTCAAAAATGTATGGACATATGAATTTCACTTCTAGATATCCAATATTGTTATGCTTGATTGAACACTTTCTATGAAATAAGAATGTATATGTATGGTAAAGGGATCTTCTTGCTTTCTTGAGAACTCCTCTACTTGTCCATAATGGGAGAGAATATTTCTACAACAGAGAAGATTTCCTTCAAAATTCCTTGGATGCTTGGAGATATGCTAGATCTTGGTTGATTCTTTCCTTTAAATCTTTGAGAATGCTTGATAATCTTGATTTTGGTTCTTCAATTCTTGCTTTTAAATCTTTGAGAATGCTTGATAATCTTGATCTTGGTTCTTCAATTATTTCTTTTGGATACCAAAATGAGGATAGATGTGGTGTTTATATACATATCACACATTTCAAGATTCAAAAATAGCCTAGTCCAAACACAAGATCTAATTTACCAGCAAAACATTGCAGCAAGGCCCCTTAGTTCAAATTTGAGCCCAAGCCTTGAAAAAAAAAACACCTTAGGCATTTTATTCCTAGGAACATAAATCCCTGGGCTTTATTTACCTAGGAAGAAGCACCAAAATTCAAATGGGGAACCAAGAAGATGGGATAGATTCCAGATCAGGAGGAGATAGGGAGCTAGATCAAACATAATGGACATGAAATCTCAAAATCATCAAAATGCGACCTAACTGAGAATCCAATTATGGGTGATAACTTTTTAGGATATTAAATTTATCCCCCACTTTATCATGAGCATGAAAAAACATCATTCTCATGGTAAATAGATCAATTCATTGGAAAAAAATCATCAAGGTTAAGGAGACAAGGATACACCAAGCCTTCAAGTGACTTAGGTCCTCATCAAATCCAAAACCAAGATAAAAGAGGCTACAATCTGTGTGTGTGTGTGTGTGTGTGTGTGTGTGTGTGTGTGTGTGTGTGTGTGTGTGTGTGTGTGTGTGTGTGTGTGTGT
>MU227527.1:5991859-6013834 GCA_018584345.1 Thuja plicata | reverse complement strand
CTAGCAGACACAAGACACAAACATAAGGCAATGCATGGGACCCTTATTCCATACCTCAGTTGTTTACTTTTATTTGCAATGTACTATGTTTATTGAAACATGAAATATGAATCAAAGGACATTTGTATTACATTCTTATGAAAGCACAATGTAATGATCAATGATGAATTTTGAATGTGTAATAATTTGATCAATACTTAGAGTACATGAAATGCAAATCTAATAATAAATGTAGTAAGTGAATGCAAATCATCAAAAGCTGTAAGATAGTGTTAACTGGGTAACATGTACATGCATATTTCTCTTTTGGTGCCTATTTTGTTGCATGATTGGATTTTGGAAAATAGGTACTACAAAAAAGCTTTGTGATAAAAGTTCTTGTTGGGTAATTTGGAAGGATCAATTGTCCTAATGGGATGAAGTGTTAAGACATCATAATTAATCAACTTCAATATCACATTATGCAAAGATTCAGAAAGGGGTGTAAAATTATGAGAAGGTTTAAAATAAGATGACAAAGGAGCCACACCTTTGGATGTTGCTGCCAATTGGGCATCAATGTTGTTTGATAAATTGTTGATCTCTATGAAGCATTTTGGTTTTTGAAACTTCTAAAAAGATTGTGATGTGGCATCACTCTTATCAACCATATTCATTTGAGTGGTGCACCCAAATTGAATCACTTGAAGCTAATAATTTTGAAGTGTTACACACAATAGAGTAAAAGAGGAGAATTCAAAAACCAATATCATATGTCTAATGTATATTTGTAAATTAGCAATGAAAATATGTTGAATATAAACATAAAGAATAAGATAAGAAATATTAGCATGTATATGCTTAAATATACCAATGAAATCAATTAGTTTTTCTTTAACACCTTATTTGCAATGCATTAAATCAGTCAAATAAATCTTAGGACCAATATTTTTTGGAAACTATTAAATGAAAGAATTAGCAAGTTTTTGGAAAGAATCAATAGAATAAGGAGGTAAAGAACAATAGCATTACAAGGCCTTATCTTGAAAGGTTCTAGTAAATATCTTAGCCAATAAATTTACAATCATGAGAAAATTCATTTTATAATGTCTTAAAGGTCTTAACATGGGTCAAGGGGTCACCTTTACCATTGTAAGTCTCCAAGTGAGGTATTTCCATGTATTGAGGAAGAATGACATGAATAATGTCCAAGCATGAAGGGATAGAAATGTCAAATGTAGGAATGTTGAATTTGGATTGATTCATAGAGGCAATTTGTTGTTGCAAGGATGAAATATTTTAGCAAGGTATTCGGGATGAGACATGTGTGAAATGTTTGGACCATTGTGGAAAACAAAAGGAACATTAGAACATCAAAATGGACATTATTGTATGTAGGTATGGAAAGGTTGGGAAATATAGATATCTTCTACCACAGCCACTAGATGATGGAGTTTATGACTTCGGGTAAACTACACGCTTATTTCTTAGGTCACAACGACTTCCCTCCCTGGTGGGCTTACACATCAATTCACCATGTGTCAACACCATGCATCTCTCAACTAGATTCAGTGATAATTTTTAAGGAACTCTCATCGATTTGACACATGTACTACTTTTGATCATGGGATGACAATACATCCCCAATTGATAGCACTTTTGGGTTCTAAAAATGTGGACCACATTTCCAATCTACCACCGCTATTGCAGATGGATTTTTAGGAGTGCCTCTTCTATACACACTAAATTGGCAAAAGATTTTTTAGTCACATTTATGAGGTCCAACTCCATGGATTTTTCCCTATATAAATCCTGAGGACATATTGTAATAAAAAAGTTTTAGCTTTAGAGTTCTATCATAGCCTCTTTAGGGAGGAGATATTGTAAGAGTTTGTGGTTCCTTAACCCTGAGGAACACTCAAAAATAGCAATTGTATAATTATTTCACCCTAATTAGTACTTAGATAATCAAAATCAGAAGATATATTGGACTATGCCTTGCTTGTTTTTACTCTGTGTCTTTCTCTTATTTTCTTTGAGTAATCCTAAGCTTCGTGTCATTCTGGGGGGACATAGTGTTGCCCTACTTTTTGTCTACATATATTTCAGACAAAAGTGAATGTTTAATGTGTAGTAGTGGTCTTGAAAGCTTTGTGTAAGTCCTGAGTCTAAGTCTAGCTATCCTCTTAGGCTAGGAGGCCTTTATCAGATTTCCCTAAATTGCCTTCTCTTTTGTGAGCCGGAGGGAATTAGTATCTAAGATCGTGTTTCATTGGGAAGGTTGAGTTCCCAAATCTCATAAGTTCATGTTTCAAAGGATTCTAAAATTGGTTTTATATGTAGTTGAAGTATTTTTCCTTAACATTCCCTTTTGCAGCATTGGCATAAAATTGGTTCTGAGCTTCTCCTTGGTGGAAAATCACTTACAGAGTGTGTTTTGGGCATTCAAATCAAATCTATTTCAAGAAAAAGGAATTATTGAATGAGGAAGAATTCAAGATGCAAGATTACTGGCGGAAAAGTGGAAAATGGCTTCTCCGCTACACCAACAGGCAGGTTTCCACCTGCGGGGTATGTTTCCCACCAAACCATTAAAATGGAGGATTTTTGAAGAATAATCGATCTCATGAGTAATCGAAGGCATAAGGAAAGAAATAAACCAATCACATATCACTCCAGCATCTCGATAGGCTAAAATTCTCCTTCAGCAGATTTTTGAGTAGAGAACACTCCAAAAGTATTTTTCCACCCAAAGGAGAAGCGGAAAAGTAATTTTTTGCTACTTCCAGAAAGTTACCGTTATAGTTACTAAAGTGAAAGGATGTTTCTTAACGGCCCTTGGGGGGTAAGGCAATTAATTCAAATAAATTCATTTTACTTCATAAAGGACTTTTTCATTAATGTCTTAGTCTTTTCATTTGTGTGGCGAGGGAAGTCGGTCATTAAATAGTAAGAATTCAAAAGTTATAAAATCAATGAGGTACTTCAAATAGGAACTACCATCTATTTAACAAATTGTCTGAATCTGAAGCTCTTGACTATAGTTATTCCTTCCTCTTATGTTCTTGAGAGATATCCCTAATCCCAAGTCAGAATTAGTTGAAGCATGGCTACTAAATTCATGGGATTTGATGGGATGAATGGCATCATCTCTGATTAGTATAAAATAACAGACACCTCCTTGAAGTTCTTAGATATGTAGAACTTCCAAAGCAGATTGAAGGTAGACCAGATGCATCCTATCACTGAGAAACTAAAGGAAAGTGGGTTAGTCAAGGCCGCTAATTTTTTGTCGCAATTCAAGCTCTCAAGTTCGTTCAAGAATGTATAGCTTGATAAAATCCAAACACCAAGCAATTTTTTTTTCCCAATGACATGGTGTTTCTCTCCATTCATTGAGACTCTGTCTAGAACTCCCTATGCATTCTAGAGTAGGCCTAATATTTAGAAATAAAATATAGTCAAGCGGTTACCGAGTATGGAGCAAAGAAGGCAGTGTGGAAGAAGGGAATAATGAAGTCATGGTTTCAAGAGCCAAGGAGTGCCAAGGTAAAGTTTCCTAAAACACTATATGGTATGAACTTGAAGCCAGAAATCATGGATATCTTGGTACTGCTCCATAGTATCAGAGGTGAGAGTGACACACTAAATTGTGTTGAACATCATTTCTTCTTAGTCTAGGTGATTTGTTCTCAACACCATTTCATCGATTGGAATCTTATGGTAAGCGAGAATCTCTCTAATTCCCTAAGTAGAGATAAGCTTCAGAATGAGTTCTACATGTCTTCGATTCTTTTATATATATTGGCCACAATTCAAATTTGGCTAGGGCTTCCTAGATTAGAAGAGTTCCCAGATGATGTTAAAAGCTATGAATTATTCCCCTGTCTAAAATTACATAATAGTTATGCTGAATATCTTAGAGTTAACAATGCATTTACAATGAGACTATGTATGGAGCTACAAGGTTTCCCAGAAAGGAGATTTTATCCTGAAGTCATGGCTTTTATTAGCCAGTTTGGGTACTTTTTCATTTAATTTCTGGATTTCTCATATATTCATCTTACAGGATTTGATGACTTCCCTCTGAAGTTTCCTAGATATCCTAATGATATGATCATGTTGGTTGAGGTGATGAGGAAGGCACTCCAAGTGAATCTGATATGTGCTGATGCTAAGAAGAAGGGCTATGATTTCTTGATGACCATTGGAGCTTACAGTTGTGCATCCTAGTCTGAGGAAAAGAATGTTTTGAAGACATTCTCAAAGAGGTTTCAGTTGAAGACATACAATGTCTTGAGGCCGCAGTATGATCTTGTAAATTATGCCCAAGATTTCTTGCAAATGATTCATGCAATTAATCATGTTGATGATATTGAAGACTACTGGGCTAATAGCAAAGATGACTTAGAGAGTAAAGAAAGGTTTTATGCAAAGTTAACTATTGAACAAATCAAAAGGTTCAAAGTTAACATTGTTGTGGATGGGCTAGAAGATGATGGCAAACATATGCATGATAATACATATTTGGAGAAGATTAAGCCCCTTCCTATGAGCTCTGAACTGATGCTACATCAAACTATTAATGACTTGCACATCTTGATGGGTGGGATCTACAAAAGAATAGAGAAGTGGGTCAAATGGACTATAGGCAGAAGGAAGAGGTCGGAAAGGAAGCCTTCTTCTTAGAAAACTCTAGAAAAAGACACTTCGAGCACTACAGAATCTTCTTCAGTAATGATCCCAACTATGGCTAAAGGACCAACCCAGCCATTGGGCAGAGGCGATGAACCTCCTAAGAAATAAATCCCACTAGAGAAGACTTGTGGAGAGGGGTCACTTCCAGACATTAGGTCGATAGAAGAAGTAGTTTCTACAGACTTGGCTAGGCCTACAAAAGAGGCCACTAAAGGTGCAAGACCTAAGAAACCATTTAAAGCTAGTGCTATAGATATATAGGTCAGAACTTCAACCCAAGATACTCCAAGGTGAGGATCCCCTGTTGTAGTATAGGTGGGTGAAGATAGCTCCAATACCTCAGCCACAAAATCGAATGAGAGAGTTGGGAAGAAACAGGAAGTTTCTCAAGTCATTAGATTAGTTTCCTCCTCTCCTACTTCATTAAACTCATTTGCTTCCAAACCCAAATCTACTCCTCCAATGATTAGGAATTTATTCATAGAATAATTGGTTTCTTCTTCCAAAGTTACCAGCGTTGAATCCTTGATAGAACATACTCTAGAATGTAAAAGGAAGAGAGCAGAGGAAGGAACTTCCAGCAAAGATACTCTCTCATGGGCCTTGCAACCCAACACCACTATGGGTAAAGCAAAGAAGGTGAAGACAATGTCTACACTGGGTTGAGATCCTCAAATAGGGAATTTCACTATGGAAGTGGCCAAGCCTACAAAGGAGGGTAGATTCAAAGATATGAATACCTCCAATTTTCAATTATAGTCATTTGACATGGGGCTTGCTCGGCATGACACCAAGGTAGATTGGTGGAAGTCCACCAATGTGGTAATAGAAGAAGATCTTAAGGAGCTCAAGACTGCTAAAGTTCAACTTAAAGTAGAATTAGCTGAGCTAACTAACTTCATCAAATATCTCATCACTCCTATAGCAAGTGTTCCCAGTACCCAAACCAATTTTGATCCTAGTGCTGTAGAGAACCAAGCCATCATAGCCAAGTTGCAAGAGGATAGACACTT
Organism: Thuja plicata; assembly: GCA_018584345.1. Lineage (NCBI taxonomy): Eukaryota > Viridiplantae > Streptophyta > Pinopsida > Cupressales > Cupressaceae > Thuja > Thuja plicata. The sequence continues at coordinate 6,008,144 of MU227527.1, read as the reverse complement.
CAAGAAGATCGGCAAGAGGTGGATTGAGAGGCTCAAATCTGAGGGAATGGTAGTTGTTGAGAAACTGGGTAATACTCTCCTAAGGTTGAAAATAGAGAGGAATGATATTGACAAGAATTTGCAGACTCTCGCATTAGAGAGAGTGATATGTTAAGAATGCATAGTAATGCTTCATGTGGTGGTTAAAATGAAGACCAAGGAGGCATTAAAGGCCAAGATCTTGCAGAAAGAAGATGAGCCTTTGATCGAATGGCTTCAAATCCTAGATTTTAAGATCAAGATGATCATCCAAGATGAAACAAGGTTGCAGTAGACAAATGTCAAGATCAAGGAGGAGCAGAACAAAGATTTTAAACTCCTTCAAGGTCTACACATGAAATCACAGAAAAGCGGTCAGGGAAAAGAAATGATCAGATTGGCTAGTATGCAGAAATCATTTTTTGATTATGTGCATAAGTTGATAGAAGAGTCTTCTACCCATTTGGACAAGGTGCCAAAACTCCAACAGTTGAGTGGATGCATTCTTAAAGCCATGAAAGAGCTGAAAGATCATACGGATGCAATCAAGAGCCTAGCCAAAGAACCTTCCAAATGGCTCATTAGATATCCTAATGTCCATATCAATAGGCACAAAGAGCTCATCCTGATCATTATAGTTGTCACTACCTATAGGGATAAATTAGACAAGGGGAAGAAAACCAAAGCTTAGATAGATTACCTCTTGTGCTAAACTCTGGTAGTATTGTAACAGATAAACTTTTTTTTATCATTTCTAGTTAGGGAAGTTGAACCGTTTTGGTTACCCCTTTTTCTAATAGTCCAACTCTGGAACTCTATATGTATTATTTCCAAAATCAATAGAAAGGTCGGCTAAATTTTGGTGTGAAAGATAGCATTTTACTGAGTCAAATTTGTATGTATAAATTTCATTTCTTTAACTACTCCACTACATTGCATTTATCTATCTATTAAATTTGAATGTTTCTTTGGAATTAGATTAACAGTTTGTGGTTGAACCAGAATTCTGTATTATGATTTGATACAGTTAATTAGGGGGAAATCTGGTGTTATTCTAAGTCTGGGAGATGTACCTGTGAAATAGATTGATTCATTATCACTTTATCATTAATCTTTAAGTCTTTCATTTTCATTTTCATTATCGGTTATTGCATTACCAGTTTTAAGAAATCATATGATTGATGAGGTCTTGAAATTGGCTAAAGTTAGAATTGAATTTATCTCGCCTGAGCTATTTCCTGTCTAGATTTAGCTTGGTTTACCTCTTTTGTTCTCGGGTCAAGAACATACCACTGTTAGAATAGGAAGGATCAATATTCATTAAAGATCATTTACTTAAGGGAGATGTACCTTTAAATTCAGAGGGAAATTAGTTGTTTAGTCACAATTTCCCAACTGTCATATTCAATTGTTCTTAAATATTTGGGTATTCTAGAGTTAAAGCGAAAAAGAACAATATGTTTATCAACAGATTTGTGGCAACTCTACTAGGGAAATGAATAGTCATTATATCAGAAGCATACTATGAGGAAAAATGGTGCTTCCTCATGAAAACATAATTCCTGTGCTCCAACCGAATCTTCATTTCCAAGACTATCAAGAGGATCTCATCTCCTCACTAAATACTTTTGTCTGGAAATATAGAAGAAACACTAAGCACTATAGAAATGCCAGCCAAGTGCTAGAGAACGAAGAATCTAGGACAAAAGCACTTGAAGAAGCCATCCGAAGGAGAAATCTGAGAAGGGCATGATGCCAAGAAGAGTGTGAAGCCATACTAGAAGACTAGTTAGAGCCCTATAGCCCAAGAGGTTTCTTAGGAGTGCAAAGAAAGAAGGTGGTACGGACCTAGTTTTTGAGAAACTTGCAAACTTTGATTTTTCTCTACTTGAAGTACCCCATCAAAAGAACAGAAATACTAAGAGAAAAAGAATACCTCCTTAACCTCCCAAAAAATCAACTCTTTTTTCTACCACTTGTCAAGTGTTAACTTTGCATGGAGTAGTTGCTCCTCCTATTATCAATCTAACACCCTATCTACCTCCAGTAGTTATGGCACTTCCTTGGGCTGCTACAGTTGGACCATTGCAATTAGTAGCATATAATCCCCTCCCCTCAGGTTCAAGAAATAATTTCACCAAATTCTCTAGAGATGGAAAAGTATCTATAGATGAACACATTGTTTCATTCTTTGCTTCATTTAATATCTTAGCAGTACGAGAAGAAGATGTGGCCATCAGGTTATTCATTGAAACTCTTTTTGAAGGTGCTACTAATTGGTTCCATCACTTTCCCAATTCTTCTATCATAGATTGGGCTTCTATGAGAGTTTCTTTTGAAAGAAGATTTAAAATTGCTGAAGATGAACATGCCTTACTGACACAATTGACTTCTATCAAGAAAGAGCCTTCAATCAGTATGAGGGATTTTGTGGCTAAATTTAACAAGCTTGTAAATCGTATCCCAGTAGCTGATAGGCCTGCTACATGTAATTTGAAAACATTTTTCATAAGTGTTATGCCTCCCGATATCAGTTATGATTTGAGAAGAACAAATCCAGCCACTTTGGACCTTTCCCAAAGAACTATGGTGGAGTTAGAAGACCACATGATATCGGCAGGAAAATAGAAAAGAGAAATACAATCCAGAGTCATTAATAGTAGCACCACATCATCAGATGAGATGATTCAAAAATTATCCAATGAATTCATCGCCTTCAAGAGGCAGCTTCCTAGATTTAATAATCCCTATCAGTGAAACTTTCAAGAGTAGCCTAGAAGAAACAATGAAGGGAGGAATGTCAATGGAAAGACATTACAATTGACTACTCCACCACATAGGTTAGCTATAGAAGATCCTCTTAAAAGGGGAAACATGTGTGCCTTCCATTTAACTACACATCACAATGGAGAAATTTGTCCCGATGTAGCTCATTCTTGGCAAATGCATCAGACTGACAAATGGAATGTTGGAGTGTCTGGAACTGAACTAGATTCATACTCACATGGAGACTCTAAAAAATTATATTTAGAGTATGAATCAGACTCAGAATAGGGAGAAACATGTTACACTACCATAGACGGGACCTCCTATATAGTCTTAATCCAGAGTCAAAAGGATAAAGGCCCTGCTTCAACACCTCCACCTAAAAATAATGAGACATCTACTTCTAATTCTAAGGAGGCCAATCAAGGAGTAAGGATTCTACAACCATGTAAGGAGAAAAACTCTTTCAACATTATTCAATTTTGTAGAGATTCCAAAATTCATATTTCCCCCATAGACTATCTTAAGTCTAATCATGTAGAACTGCAAAAGCTACTCGATTACTATAAAGATGGGAATCAGAATGTAAATAAAAAATGTCATGACTACCATAGAAAATGAGTCTATATTTGCAGACCCAATTGAGCAGGGAGAGTCATTTGTTTTGGCTACCTTCCCAGGCCAAAAACCTGATCCATTCTATGTGTCATTATATATTAATGGTTGCAAATTAAGCAATTGCATAATAGACTTGGGAGCCTCAGAAAATGTAATGCCATCAAATGTAGCTAAAGATTTAGGTCTTACTCTCACTAAATCTCATGGTAGATGTTACTCCATGGACTCCAAGAAAGTACCCTTGGTCAGAAAAATCAAAGATGCCCAAGTAGCCCTAGCAGTGCACCCTAAGAAGAAAATGTTGTTAACAATCCTTGTCACTGATATACCGACTAGTTACAGTTTGTTGTTAAGAAGGAGTTTTTGCAAAGATCTAGGAGGGGAGATAAAACTAGATTGGTCTCAAGCTTTAATCCTAATGGGTAACAAAAAGATAAAGCTAGTTCCTAAAGAGAAAGCTAAGCTCACAGTGTTAAAGTCAGATGACCCTAAAGCCCAAATTTTGTATTAGGAATTGGAATTTGGCAATTATATGCTATTTACAGATGATTTTTATGGGGAAAATGAGTTTGAAAAAGAGGAAAAGCAATCTTCCACTGAAGAAATTCCACCACAGATCTGGACTCTTGAATTCAATGGCAGTTGTGCGTTGTCAAGATCTGGTGCAGGTGCGGTCCTAATATCACCAGATGGAGTATGTGAGCCCATGGCTTATAAATTGGAATTCAAGAACACCAATAATACAGCTAAGCATGAAGCCCTACTATTAGGAATTATTTTTGCAAAAGAGAAGGGTGTGAAAATCTTGAGAGATCGAGGTGACACAGAGTTAATCGTGCGCCAAGTCAAGAATCAATACTCTGTAAAAAATCATAGATTATAAAACTACAGGAACAGAGTATGGGATGAAATAGAAGCATTGGATGCGTTATTTGTTGAATCTATACTGAGAGAATTGAATTCCAAGGTGGAATCTTTAGCAGTTTTAGCCTCATTACTCCTCCCTCACCTAGAGTTCAAGGATAAGAAGTACCATGTAGAGGTTGTGTATCGACCATATGTGCCTAATAATGTAGAAGACTGGCAAGTTTTTGAAGATGAAAAGAACCTCCTCCTCTTTTTGGAGAGCAATGGAAACTTCCATAAAGATTCTCATGGTGATCATGAGGAAAACTATCATGACAAGCGAAAGAAGGACAAGTCAGAGGTCATCTAGTTGCAAGGCAATATCATCCCTCCCCACTTAGTTATACTTGAAAAACTCTTCAACAAACATGATAATTTTGTTAAGAAGAAGAGAATTGAAAGAGGTCCTACCACTGGCGAGTATGAAGGGATTAATTTCGGAAGTGAAAATGACCCCAAGATGATCAATATTGGAAATTTTTACACTGAAGAAGAAAGGGAAGAGGCCAGGAAACTCTTCCTAGAATACCAAGATGTTTTTTCCTGGAGTAATGAAGATCTGAAAAGTTTTATGAATGGGAAATTCAAACACCAGATTCCCTTAAAACCTAAGGCTGCCCCGTTCAGGCAAAAACAAAGGAATTACAATCCCAAAGTTGCTGATGCAATATTTAGGAAGTGGATAAAATTCTTAAAGCAAGGATTATCTACCTTATCCATCACTCTACCTGGGTGGAAAATATCGTGCCTGTGAGGAAGAAGAATGGAGAAATAAGGATCTACATAGACTTCAGAGATCTTAACCAGTCTTCTTTGAAAGACAATTACGCCCTCCCCAACATGGATCACTTATTATAGACCATGGCTAGAGCCGAGATGATGTCCATGTTAGATGGTTTCTCAGGGTACAATCAGATAGAAGTAGAGAAAGAAGACCAGCATAAAATGGCTTTCACGACTCCATGGGGCACTTTCACATACCACAGAATGCCATTTGGGTTGATCAATGTTGGAGCTACCTTTAAGAGAGGTATGGATCTTTCTTTCAGTGATATGAAGAACAAAATAATTGGTATGTATCTGGATGATCTTACTGTATTTTCCAGAAAAAGAGTAGATCATATAAATGATTTAAGGAGAGTATTGCAAAGGTGTAGAGAGGACGGGATTTCACTGAATCCCAAAAAGTCAATTTTTTGTGTGACTGGAGGGAAATTTTTGGGTCACATTGTTTCCCAGGAAGGCATAAGAATTGATCTAGAAAGGGTGAGAGTAATCCAGCAATTAAGCTTACCTATGAACAAAATTGGAGTGAAATCATTTTTCGATCAGGTAAACTTTCTCAGGAGGTTTGTTCTAGATTTTTCTTAGATTACCAAATGCATAGTGGACATGATGAAAGGAAATGTAAATTTCAAGTGGAATGACTTTGGTAAACAATCTTTCAAAAGCATCAAGAATGCCATAGCCAATGCCCCAGTGTTATGTGGATTACAAGAAGGATTTAAAAATTTATTGTTATTCTTTTGAACACACTCTATTAGCCATCCTCATGTAGGAGAATAAGGAAGGAGTTCAAGCTCCTATCACTTTTATGAGCACACATCTAAAAAATCATGAGCTGAGATACTCTCAGACTAAAAAACGTGCTTTCATAATAGTAAAAGCTTTAAAGAATTTCAAAATCTATATTTTACACTCTCACTCTCTTGTATATGTGCCTGACATTGTAGTAAAAATCATATTGACTCAGCAAGACATGGGATGTAATAATAGAGGAGTGTGGGTAGCTAAGACTCAGGAATATGACATAGAAATCAAGCCCACTAAGTTGGTGAGAGGAAATGCACTGTGCAAAGTGATGGCGATAAACCAAGTGGATGAAGACCCTGAAAATACACAATTGGTCCTAGCACTAAGTATGAAAGATCCCTGGTTTGAAAATATTGTGTATTTCTTGACATATAGTGAATGCCCTAAAGGATTGAATTCAAAGAAAAGAAGAGATCTAAAATTGAAAGCTTCTAAATATATAATTTGGGAAGATAGATTGTATAAGAGATTTATAGATGTAACTTTCCTTCGGTGCATTGACAAACAATAGCAAGAGAAGTTGTTAAGGGTGTTTCACAATGAATCTTGCGGGGGACATTTCTCCCCATTAGTTACTGCATTCAAGATATTGAGACAGTGCTATTACTGACCAAGAATGTTTAGAGATGCATATCATTGGGTAGTGAGATGTGAGAAATGTAAAATTTTTACTAGAAAACCACAGTTAGCAGCACTACCCCTTAGACCAATGATAATTGAAGGTCATTTTCAACAATGGGGTCTTGATTTTATTGGTCCCATAAATCCTACATCTAGTGCATGCCATACCTACATAATCATAGTGACTGACTACTTCACAAAATGGGTGGAGGCAAAAGCAACCAAGAAAGCTACTTCAGAGGTAGTATGTGAGTTTATCAAAGAGAACATCCTGGTAAGATTTGGTGTGCCCATTAAGTTAGTTATGGATAATTTCGCATACTTTTTTTCTCAAGAAATTACCAAATTTTGTTTTCAGTGTGGTATTATGATCAGTCACTCACCTGACTATTTCCCTCAAGGAAATGGTCAAGCTAAGTCTAGTAACAAAAATTGGGTGAGCATCATGAAAAATCTTGTAGCAGACAACCACAGAACTTGGCACAAGAAAATCTATGAAGCCCTCTGGGTAGATAGAGTGACTCCTAAAAGAGCCATTGGTGTATCTCCTTTTGAACTTGTCTATGGGATCAAAGCCAGTATTCCATTTCCATTGGAACTGGAAAATTGCAAATTGTGAATAGCAGTAGAAGATGGTATATATGAAGATGGTTTAGAAAAGAGGATTCTTTACTTGAACAAAATTGAAGAGGAAAGGGAGAAAATGGTAGATCATATAACATGGTATCAAATTTGTGTGAAGGACTTGCTTGATAAAAAGAGCAAACCCCAGAAATTTATGGAGGGAGATATGGTGTTATTATGGGACAAGCACAGGGCACCCAAAGGCATGCATGGAAAATTTGAAACATTGTGGAAAGGACCTTTCAAGATTCACCAAGCTTTTGAGAAGAATTATTTTAAATTGACCTATCTAGATGGTGAGGCACTACTCTTGATGTATAATGGTCAGGACTTGAAGTTGTATCAGACCTAAATTTAAAACAGGTGACCCCTGTATTATACAATAGTTATGTTTAGTTCCAGCTTTTGTTTTGTTTAGTTAGGTTACCTTTCTTCTTTCCTTTCTATGTCTTTCTTTAGTTTTGTTGTGAGACACCTTTTATTAAGCTTTGAAAAATTAGAGACTTGAGTTCCTTTCTTGAAAATGTGAATGTCCAAGTCCCTAGACAGAGCCAGCTGTTGGCCCACTTTTGGTCTACATATCTTTCAGACAAAAGTGGATGTTTAATGTGTAGTAGTGGTCTTGAAAGCTTCATGTAAGTCTTGAGTCTAAGTCTATCTATCCTCTTAGGCTAGGAGGCCTTTATAGGATTTCCCTAAATTGCCTTCTCTTTTGTGAGCTGGAGGGAATTAGTATCTAAGATCGTATTTCATTAGGTAGGTTGAGTTCCCAAATCTTTTAGAAGTCATGTTTTGAAGGATTCTAAAACTGGTTTTATATGTAGTTGGAGCATTTTTCCTTAACATTCCCTTTTGCAACATTGGCAGAAAATTGGTTCTAAGCTTCTCCTTGGTGGAAAATCACTTACAGAGTGTGTTTTCCGCAATTAACAGACTTAAGAGTATCAAAGGTCAATGAAAGTTGAAAATGCGAGATTTGGGCATAAGAAAGTTTTGGGCATTCAGATCAAATCTATTTCAGGCAAAAGAAATTATTGAATGTGGAAGAATTCAAGATGCAAGCTCACTAGTGGAAAAGTGGAAAAAGGCTTCTCCACTACACCAACAGGCAGGTTTCCACCTGTGGGGTATGTTTCCCGCCAAACCATTAAAATGGAGGATTTTTGAAGAATAATTGATCTCATGAGTAATGGAAGGCATAAGGAAAGAAAATAAACAAATCACATATCACTCTAGCATCTTGATAGGCTAAAATTCTCCTTCAACAGATTTTTGAGAAGAGAACACTCCAAAAGTATTTTTCCACCCAAAGGAGAAGCGGAAAAGTAATTTTTTGCTACTTCCAAAAAGTTACCATTACGGTTACTAAAGTGAAAGGATGTTTCTTAATGGCCCATGGGGGTAAAGTAATGAATTCAAATAAAGTCATTTTACTCCATAACAGAATTTTTCATTAATGTCTTAGTCTTTTCATTTGTGTGGCACAGGAAGTCGGTTGTTAAACGGTAATAATTCAAAATTTATAAAATAAACGAGGTACTTCAAATAGGAACTACCATCTATTTGATGAATTGTCTGAATCTAAAGCTCTTGACTATAGTTATTCCTTTCTCTTATGTTCTTGAGAGATATCCCTAATCCCAAGTCAAAATCAGTTGAAGCATGGATACTAAACTCATGGGATTTGATGGAATGAACGGCATCACCTCTTATTGGTATAAAATAACAAACACCTCCTTGAAGTTCTTCGATATACCGAACTTCCAAAGTAGATTGAAGGCAGACCAGATGCATCCTATCATTGAGAAACTAAAGGAAAGTGGGTTGGTTGAGGCCTCTAATTTTCCCATCATAGTTCAAGCTCCCAAGTTGGTTCGAGAATGTATAGCTCACTACAATCCAAACACCAAGGCAGTTTTTTTGCCCAATGACATGGTGTTTCTCTCCATTGATCGAGACTCTATCTAGAACTCCCTGCGCATTCCAGAGCAGGCTGAATATTTAGAAATAAAGTATAGTTTGGTGGTTGCTGAGTATGGAGCAAAGAAGGTGGTGTGGAAGAAGGAAATAATGAAGTCATGGTTTCAAGAGCCAAGGAGTACCAAGGGCAAGTTTCCTAAAACATTATATTGCACGAACTTGAAGCCAAAAATTGTGGATATCTTGGTACTACTCCACAAGATCAAAGGTGAGAGTGATGCACTAAATTTTTTTGAACATCATTTCTTCTTAGTCCAGGTGATCTGTTCCCAAAACCATTTCATTGATTGGTCACTTATGGTAAGTGAGAATCTCTCCAGTGCCCTAAGTAGAGCTAAGATTCAGAATGAGTACTACATTTATTCAGTTCTTTTATATATATTGGCCACAATTCAAATTTGGCCAGGGCTTCCTAGATTAGAAGAGTTCCCAGATGATGTTAAAAGCTATGAATTTTTCCCCTGTCTATAATTACATAACAGTTATGCTGAATATCTTAGAGTTAACGATGCATTTATAGTGAGATTGTGCAGGGAGCTACAAGGTTGCCCAAAAAGGAGATTTTCTCCTAAAGCCATGGCTTTTATTAGCCAGTTTGGGTGCTTTTTCATTCAATTTATGGATTTCTCATATATTCATCTTGCAAGATTTGATGACTTCCCTCTGAAGTTACCCAGATATCCTGATGATATGATCGTGCTAGTCAAGGTTATGAGGCAGGCACTCCAAGTGAATTTGATCTTTGTTGATGCTAAGAAGAAGGGCTACAATTTCCTGATAACCATTGGAGATTATAGTTGCACATCCCAGTCCAAGGAAAAGAATGTTCTAAAGACATTCTCAAAGAGGTTTCAGTTGAAGACATACGATGTCTTGAGGCCGCAGTATGATCCTGTAAATTATGCCTGAGATTTCTTGCAAATGAGTCATGCAATTCATCATGTTGATGATATTGAATACTACTGGGCTAATTGCAAAGATGACTTAGAGAGTAGAGAAAGGTTTTATGCCAGGTTAACTATTGAACAAATCAAAAGGTTCAAATTTAACATTTTTGTGGAGGGGCTAGAAGATAATGGCCAACATATGCATGATAATACATATTTGGAGAAGATTAAGCCCCTTCCTATAAGCTCTGAACTCATGCTAGATCAAAGTATTAATTACTTGCAAACCTTGATGGGTGGGATCTACAAAAGAATAGAGCAGTGGGTCAAATGGACTACAGGCAGAAGGGAGAGGTCAGAAAGGAAGCCTCCTTCAGAGTGAACTCCAGCAAAAGATACTTCAAGCACTGCAGCAACTTGTTCAGTAACAATCCCAACTGTGGCTAAAGGATCAACCCATCCATCGGGCGAAGGTGATGAACCTCCTAAGAAAGAGATACCTCCTGGCCAAGCCTATAGAAGAGCCCACTAAATTTGTAGGACCTGAGCAACTAGCTAAAGCTAGTACTATAGATATACAAGTCAACACTTTCACCCAAGATACTCCAAGGTGAGGATCTCCTATTGTAGAAGAGGTGGGTGAAGATAGCTCTGATACCATAGCCACAAAATTGGATGAGAGGGTTGGGTCGCAATAGGAATTTTCTCAAGTCATTATATTAGTTTCCTCCTCTCCTACTTCAGTAAACCCATTTGCTTCCAGACCCAAAGCTACTCCTCCAGTGATTAGGAAGTTGTTCATAGAAGAATTGGTTTCTGCTTCCAAAGTTACCAGTGTTGAATCCTAGATAGAACATACTCTAGAATGTAAAAGGAAGAGAGCAGAGGAAGGGACTTTCAGCAAAGATACTCTCTCATGGGCCTTGCAACCCAAAACCACTATGAGTAAAGAAAAGAAGGTGAAGACAATGTCTACATTGGGTCAAGATCCTCAAACAGGGCATTTCACTATGGAGGTGTCCAAGCCTACAAAGGAGGGTAGACTTGAAGATATGACTGCATCCAATTTTTATTTATAGTCATTTGACATGGGGCTTGCTCAGCATGAAATATAGGTAGATTGGTGGAAGTCCACTAATGTGGTAATAGAAGAAGATCTTGAGGAGCTCAAGACTACTAAATTTCAACTTAAAGAAGAAGTAGCTAAGCTAACTAACTTCATCAGATACCTCATCACTCTTATAGCAAGTGTTCCTAGTACCTAGACCACTTTTGATCCCAGTGTTGTGGAGAACCAAGCCATCATAGCCAAGTTGTAAGAGGAGAGACACTTTGGGAAGATTGGCAAGAGGTGGATCGAGAGGCTCAAATTTGAGGGACTGGTAGTTTTTGAGAAACTGGGTAATTCTCTCCTAAGGTTGGAAATAGAGAGGAATAATATTGATAATAATTTGCAGACTCTCACATTAGAGAGAGTGAGATGTCAAGAATGTATAGTAATGTTGCATGTGGTGGTTAAAATTAAGACCAAGGAAGCATTAAAGGCCAAGATCTTGCAGAAAGGAGACGAGCCTTTGATCGAATGGCTTCAAAGCCTAGAATTTAAGATCGAGATGATCATCCAAGTTGAAACAGGGTTGCAGAAGAAAGATGTCAAGATCAAGGAGGAGAAAAAAAAATATTTTAAACTCCTTCAAAGTCTGCACATGGAATCACAGACAAGTGGTCAGGGAAAAGAAATGATCAGATTGGCTAGTATGCAGAAATCATTTTTTGATTATGTGCATAAGCTGACAAAACAGTCTTCCACCCATTTGGACAAGGTGTGAGAACTCCAACAGTTGAGTGGATGCATTTTTAAAGCCATGGAAGAGCTAAAAGATCAGGCATATGTGATCAAGAGCCTGGCCAAAGAACATTCTAGATGGCTCATTGGATATACTAATGTCCATATCAATAGGCACAAAGAGCTCATCTTGATCATTACAGTTGTCACTACCTATAGGGATAAATTAGAAAAGGGGAAGAAAACCAAAGCTTAGATAGATTCCCTCTTGTGCTAAATTTTGATAGTATTATAATGGATAAACTTTTTTTTATCATTTGTGGTTAGGGAAGTTGAACCATTTTGGTTACCCCTTTTTGTAATGGTCCAATTCTGGAACTCTATATGTATTATTTCCAAAATCAACAGAAAGGTCGGCTAAATTTTGGTGTGAAAGATAGCATTTTGCTAAGTCAAATTTGTATGTCTAAATGTCATTTCTTTAACTACTCCACTACATTGCATTTATCTATCTATTAAATTTGAATGTTTCTTTGGAATTAGATTTACAGTTTGTGGTTGAACTAGAATTATGTATTATGATTTCATACAGTTATTTAGGGGGGATCTGGTGTTATTCTAAGTCTGGGAGATGTACCTATGAAATATATTGATTCATTATCACTTTATCATTAATCTTTAAGTCTTGTATTTTTATTTTTATTATCGGTTATTGCATTACCAGTTTTAAGAAATCATATGATTGATGAAGTCTTGAAATTGGCTAAAGTTAGAATTGAACTTATCTTGCATGAGCTATTTCCTATCTAGGTTTATCTTGGTTTACCTCTTATGTTCTTGGGTCAATAACATACCCCTGTTAGAATAGGAAGGATCAATATTCATTGTAGATCATTTACTTAAGGGGGCTATACCTTTAAATTTAGAGGGAAATTAGTTGTTTAGTCACAATTAACCAACTGTCATATTCAATTGTTCTTAAATATATGGGTATTCTAGAGTTAAAGAGAAAAAGAAAAATCTATTTACCAACACATAGCTACCATCTTTTACTTTTCAATCTATTATAATTTCACAATAGATTACAATTGGTTGAATCATGTCTGGTGCTCTTTCAACCTTTGTGATCTGAAGTTATATTATGCCATCTTTGAGAGAAACATTCTCTTGGGTAGCTATTTTCAATAGACTTATGAATAACTCTTAACCTTAAAGTGGGATTTCTAGTAAAGATATTTAGATGTGTTATACTATGTATATCTAACTTTTGCCCCTCTCACTTCATTTTCCTAACTTTTTCATCTTCTCCTTCCCTCATTATGAGGATTCTACAATGTTTGTGCCTAAGGGTGAGGAGTTCCTATTTTTTATATCACCTCTAGGGGACTTGAGGAAGTCACAAAATTTCTAGTGAATCGTATGTAAGAAGTTGTTTCCCTTTCTCCTCTCTCTTCTCTCCACAAATAAAACCATAAGAGTCAACTTCTAAAATCTTGGAGGTCAATTTGCATAGTGCATAAGGTCCCCCATATAAAGATCTTCTCAACTACCCTTCTTTAAGGCCTGAACATTAAAAGGAGATCAACTATTTTTCTAGAACGTCTAGTGGGACCGATTTGTGAAGATGATGAATTGGTGAAATCATCAGTAGTTCAGCCTTAAAGATTCAGTTTCAAAGCACTATATGACTCAATAGTTCAAGAATTTCTAATATCTCCATCAACATGCTTCTTGTCCTCCATCCTTGGGAGGCCTTATGCTCATGTCTAAAGCATCATATGGAGATACTATGGTTCTTACCACTACTTCAGCATGTAGAGATCATTTTCCCACCACAACTTTCCCTCTTTGTTCCATGAAAGTGGAAACACTTTTCCTCCTTATCTTTTCTACCATCTTGTAGACACCCCAAATTTTCCTTCATATCAACCTGTTGCTACTAGTTATGAGTGTTTCTATGCCACTCAACCCTTGCCCATCCTTCTTGGAATCTTGTGAATGCTTACCAATGACCACAAGTGGCTTATCATGTTCCCTACCAAAAAGCCCTTCCGTTGACCCATAATCAAAATGAAAGAGGCTTAGAAAGCATTAATTTCAGGGACATAATGTTGAGTTTCTAACAACAACTAAGGGCTATAGAGGAAGAGAGACAACATCAACAAAAGCTAGAATAGATTTCTTACTGGGCTCTATTCCAAAAGAAATAACAGATGGAGATCTAGAAGAAATAGTTGGATCATCTCCTTGCAATGAAATTTGTTGTTATAGATGAGGACAAGAGTAAAGACTACGAAGAGGTGGAAAGAAAAGAGGAGCCCAAGAAACAAGGGAAGTCATGATATCATATGAGAAGTTTGTATCTCACAAAACCTCTTTATGAGTGGATATCGATGGAGAAAGCCAAGCTCTCACATGCAAAAAGCTCCCTTTTGATACTAGTAAGGAGTAGGAGGAGGAATATCAAAAAGATGCCCTCATCCTTGACAATGGGAAAACTGATGTGTGATAGAGTATTCTTTGAATTTCTCCTCTTTGTGGCCTAGAGGATCTTGTGGAAAACATCATTGAAGAAGACAAGTTCATGGACAAGTTTGATTATATCTTCTCATCCATCGACTTTGAATCAAAAGCTCCTAAATATGAAGGTTGTGAAGATTTCCACCTAGAGGATGCTTCTACACCATCATACGAGCCTTCAATATCACCACCTTGGGATCACAAAGCACAAGGCCTACCAAGCCATCAAGAGGATACCCCATAAGGTATCTATCCCAGAGCTCTGATTCACCCTTGATCATCCTCAACTCTAAGCACGAAGGTGAACATCAAAGAGGGAAGTAAAATATTTCCTAAGAAACCTCCACCCAAAGGTGGGGAATCTTTTGGGTCCCCTATATTTATGAAGCATGTTGATAACCGATGACATGCCTTTCTTTCACTCCTAGATATTCCTACACAAGCATGAAGAGCATCAAAAGATGGTCTAGAGAGGAAGATACTTTAATAACCCAATAAATATTTTTTTAGTGTTCTCAGTGACTGGTTAGTTTAGGAGTAGATTAGGGTAGAGTAGTTGTTTTTACTTTCCAAGAAGTGCTTTCACACATGATGCATTCCCCTTAAGGGAATGCATGTTGTAATGTCCCTTCTAGTGGAACCCAAATTTATAGATTAAATTTGCATGTCTATACCACTTAGGGGAGTATACTCTATACTTTTATCATTATGATTTATATATTTCATGGTTTTTTTTCATAAATTATGATATTATCTAACTCTAATATTTCTCAGCCTTCATATTCATATTTAAATTCATAATATAGACGTTGTCTATATTTTCTGTGGGATTTTTTTATTTATTCCTTGCGTAGATCTATGGTTAAATACCATATTAGATCAACGGTCATCATAATCCCATGATCAGAAATTGAATGTGTTTTACCCATCATGGATTCACGAACAGTTGTCATGTGTCTAATGAGGTCTCACCTGAGTGGGGTTAAAGAAAATTAATCATCAAGCAGATTACCCTTCACCTAATGGTTATCACAATCCCACGATCAGAAGATGCCTGAACTTTACCCTTCAAGGAGTCACGCTATGATGACACATGTCCCGGCCCCACTAAAGTCTAAGTGGAAAAGAAAGAAGATCTATGATTAATGTTTGGCAAGGATCTATGGTTAGTGCTATCCCTCAAAGCAGAGATGTATGACCTTTAGTCTTTGTGGGATTATGATTGATTGCCACATGTTTGAGACCCACTTATTCTGAGTAACAAAATAATGAATATCTATGATTAAAGTTAGGAAAGGATCTCCAGTGGGTGTAATGTCTCTAAGAGAAGATGAGGGATATTTAACCTTCATGGGAATGTGAATCAAGCCATCTTGCGATAAAAGCATTCAATATCATATTCTCGATGCTCCCAAGTCATAGACGCTACCCACACCAATACTAAGCATCACACAAACAACATTTTAGAAGGAGTAGAGAAAGACAATAGAAGATTCGAGCATTGTTGGTTTGCATTCATTTGTGTACCTCCTTTATTTCTTGTTATTTTATTGATTCATAGTTTCATTATTAGTAGTTATTCTATTAATTTCCCCCATTGCAAATCGGTGCTACTAAACCCTCAGAATTGAGTGTAATAGATTTTGATCCATGTGATCACTAAGGCACTAGAAGATGAAAAGAAGGTACTCCTCCCCTTGAAAGAGGAAAATTCAGCATTGCTAGTGGAAGAAATGGACAAAGTCAACTTGGGTGATGACAAGTGTAGACACCTAAAATTTACCATGTGTACCTCAAGCATGCCAAACTACAAATCTCAACCAAATGCTTCAAAATATCATCAAATGGACAAAATTCAAATCAATTTAAAAGGTCAATTAAATCATGAAATCAATTAATTAAATTCAAGCCTAAAGGGATTAATCAAATTATGCAATGGATTTTTCAATTGTATAAATCAAATCAA
>MU227527.1:5885315-5960815 GCA_018584345.1 Thuja plicata | reverse complement strand
AACCATTTTGATGTTTATAAGCATATATGTATAGATTTGCATTCTAACAATGTTTTGCAGGATTGTAACATAAAAGACCCACCTACATCTTCAAGGGAATTAATTACTACAATTTTATGTGAAAGAGCGAATGGAAAACAATTTTACAAGCTTGCATGCTTGAATGGTACATGCATAGATTATGGTGGTTTGCAACATTTGCCAATTTGTCAACATATGGAGAGTACACATGCAATTGGGAATGAAAAAGTGAATTTTGGAAAATATAAGACAGTCACATCTGCTCTAAAACATGGTAAGGAGGCTAAAATATGTGATTTAGTAATTGAAAAGATTCTAGTGTATCAGTTCATTAGTTTTTTTTCATGACAAGATTGTGTATGAGTATGCAAGGCATACACATCGAGCTCGATGGTTGGATATTCAATTCAAGTTATGCAAGGACACATTCCCACTTGATACCATTGTTTCAGTTGTCAACTTCGTAGAGAACTACACTCTACAACCACAAAATGAGGTGCAAGCAAATTATTATAGCTCTCAACAAGTTGTTATATTTGTTCATATAGCATTTATGCATTCACCTGAAAGTACAGAGGAGAATAGGAAGCTATTGAGGGAGTATCATTTTTACATCAATGATGATTGTTCACATTCTACAGAGTTTGTACATGGTTGATTTCATCTATTTTATGGTGATTTGAGTAATAGGAGCATATCATATCATCGACACATCATATGGTCAGACAATTGTGCATCACAATTCAAGAATTCCTGGATGTTTTATTGGTTGAGCAGGATGCATACGAACACTGGTATTCAATATATGTGGAATTTTACAGAGGCCGGTCATGGAAAGGTAGATCACGATGGTGCAGGTGCATGTATAAAAAGGGAATTAGCACGTGAAGAATTAAAGTACAAAGAACAAGAAACATTGTCAGATGTAAGATGTATCATCCAGTGGCGTAATGCTATAATGGGTCTAGGTAATGAAGGTGAGTCTACGGTTCATAGATTTTTTGGTTGATGGATGAAACTAACATTGCACCATACGAGGATTGTTTTACATTAATAGGATCAAGTGAGCTACACTCTATTAGAGGCTCTAATGCAAGTTCATGTATCATCCACACGTGACATATGGCATGCTTTTGTTCATCATGCACAGATGAAGATTGGGATGGGTGTGAGTCAAAGGAATGAGTCGACGAATGGTCTACACAAATTTTGAGCCCACTTGACTCCTATCATCCCCTAGCAACATTGCAAATGACACAAATGGAATCATCCATTGACTTTGACCATTTGTCTGATCTAGTGCAAACAGGTAAATTGTCAACTCATGTAAATGCTCTCAAATTTAGTACTTTATCGTAAGTATTCGTTGAATTAATATCCTTTTTATGCTTCTATCATTGTAGACCATGTTTTTTCTATTATTACACCTGAATACAATGACAAAGGGACAGATTATTATTTGTGTCATTGTGTTGAGGCCAAAAAGAAATTGGATCACTTAGTTACAGATGATGAAGGATTAGAATACCCTACAGGAGCAGTGGTTGTAACTGGTACATGGCTTAGACGGTATTGTATGAAGAACCCTAGGTTGTGGTTGTTCGAGGATTGGGAGACACACAAGAAGATTCTTCATTATTCTAACCTTGGCATTGCATCAAATGTCCATTTGACCAAATATGGAGGAAAATTTCATAATAAAACTCTTTGGAAGGTTCGTGATTCAAACCACGAGGCAATACTTGAGACAATAAAGGGTAGGGAAGATCTAGCTAATTCATTGGACTAAAAGTGAATCCAAAATTTTGTAATGTCAAATCTAGTTGAATGCATGTGCATATAACATGTATATTTGTAAAGTAATTAATTCCCTTGAATCCACATTGGGTGGATTGTAAATTGCTCATACATTACCTTGTATGTATAATGGGAATTTTGTAAGATTTAATAACAAATTTTCTCTTCTATTTTTTGGGGCAATACCAGAGGTTTTCTCTTCTTAGCTCTTTCTTCCTGGTGCTCCTAATGAGCTGAATTGTAAACATATTTTTCATCATTAATTAAAAAAATATGTTTACCCTACAAATTCTAGAAATATATGTTAAGTTTATTGTCATGTTTCATATTGCATATCTTGAAACCGCTCATTGTGGCTTCAAACCATCTCTGCCAAAAACTCCACAATGTCAGATGAATGCTAGGAATGACCCTATCATGGATGTGAAGAGGCTCAAACATTTCCGACTGCTATGGACCCAAGTGTCCCTCAAGGTACACCAGGCAACAAAATTGCCTATATTTAGTGGTCTATTTCTCAGATCTCTCGAGGGGTATTGACAATTTGACAAATTCTACAGGACCATGTCACAGAGGCCTACAATAACCTATCTCATTTTTTGGAGACTCACTTTCATTTTCATTTTCCAACCCAATCTCGGTTGATGCCAAAATGTGCAATGTTGCGTAGTTTATTACTTACACATTGCATATCTTGAAAACCACTCATCGTGGCTTCAAATCATCTCTATAAATAGCTCTGGAATGTCAGGTGAATGCTAGGAATGACCCTGCAATAGATGCAAAGAGGCTCAAACGTTGCAGACCACTATGGAGCCAAGTGTCCCTCAAGGTGCACCAGGCAACAAAATTGCTGATATTCAGTGGTCCATTTCTTGGATCTCCCAAGGGGTATCGATGATCTGTCAAGTGCTATAGGACCGTGTAATGGAGGCCTACAATAACCTATCTCATTTTTTGGAGACTCACTTCCATTTTCATTTTCCCACCCAATCTCGGTTGATGCCAAAATGTGCAATGTTGCGCAGTTGATTACTGACACATTGCATACCTTGAAAACCACTCATTGTGGGTTCAAACCATCTCTACCAATAGCTTCATAATTCCAGGTGAATGCTAGGAATGACCCTACCATGGATGCGAAGAGGCTCGAACATTGCCGACCGCTATGGAGCCAAGTGTCCCTCAAGGTGCACCAGGCAACAAAATTGTTGATATTCAGTGGTCCGTTTCTCGGAGCTCCCAAGGGGTATCAATGAGCCATCAAGTGCTACAAGACCGTGTCATAGAGGCCTATAATAACCTTTTTTTTTGGAGACTCGCTTCTGTTTTTATTTTCCCACCCAATCTCGGTTGATGCCAAAATGTGCAATGATGCATAGTTGATTACTAACACATTGCATATCCTAAAAACTGCTTGTCATGGATTTGAACCATCTCCACTAATAGCTCCAAAATGCTGGGTGAATGCTAGGAATGACCCTACCATGGATACGAAGAGGCTCGAACATTGTCGACCGCTATGGAGCCAAGTGTCCCTCAAGGTGCACCAGGCAACAAAATTATCGATATTCAGTGGTCTATTTCTCAAAGATCCCAAGGGGTATTGATGAGATGTTAAGTGCTATATGACCATGTCATAGAGGACTACAATAACCTATCTTAGTTTTTGGAGACTCGCTTCCATTTTCATTTGCCCACCCAATCTCGGTTGATGCTAAAACGTGCAATGTTGCGCAGTTGATTACTGACACATTGCATATCTTGAAAATCGCTCATCGTGGCTTCAAACCATCTCCGCCAATAGCTCCAAAATTTTGAGTGAATGCTAGGAATGACCCTACCATGGATACGAAGAGGCTCAAATGTTGCCAACCGCTATGGACCCAAGTGTCCCTCAAGGTGCACTAGGCAACAAAATTATTGATATTCAGTGGTCCATTTCTCGGAGCTCCCAATGGGTATCAACAAGATTTCAAGTGCTATAGTACCATGTCACAGAGGCCTACAATAACCTATCTCAATTTTTGGAGACTCACTTCCATTTTCATTTTCCCACCCAATCTCGGTTGATGCCAAAACGTGCAATGTTGCGCAGTTGATTACTGACACATTGCATATCTTGAAAACCACTTTTCGTGGCTTCAAACCATCTCTGCCAATAGCTTTAGAATTCCAAGTGAATGCTAGTAATGACCCTTCCATGGATGTGAAGAGGCTCAAACATTGTCGACCGCTATGGACCCAAGTGTCCCTCAAGGTGCACTAGGCAACAAAATTGTCGATATTTAGTAGTCCATTTCTCGGAGCTCCCAAGGGGTATCAATGAGCCATCAAGTGCTACAGGACCATGTCATAGAAGCCTACAATAACCTATCTTATTTTTTGGAGACTCTCTTCCATTTTCATTTTCCCACCCAATCTTGGTTGATGCCAAAACATGCAATGTTGCGCAGTTGATTACTGACACATTGCATATCTTGAAAACCGCTCCTCATGGCTTCAAACAATCTCCACCAATAGCTCTCGAATGTTGGGTGAATGCTAGGAATACCCTACCATGGATGCAAAGAGGCTCGAACATTTCCAACTGCTATGGAGCCAAGTGTCCCTCAAGGTGCACTAGGCAACAAAATTGCTGATATTCAGTAGTCCATTTCTTGGAGATCCTAAGGGGTATTGATGATCTATCAAGTACTACATGACCGTATCATGGAGGCCTACAATAACCTATCTCAGTTTTTGGAGACTCACTTCCATTTTCATTTTCCCACACAATCTTAGTTGATGCCAAAACATGCAATGTTGCGCAGTTGATTACTGACACATTGCATATCTTGAAAACCGCTCATCGTGGCTTTCAACCATCTCCACCAACAGCTCTAGAATTTTGGGTGAATGCTAGGAATGACCCTTCCATGGATGCAAAGAGGCTCAAATTTTGTCGACCGCTATGGAGCCAAGTGTCCCTCAAGGTGCACCAGGCAACAAAATTGCCGATATTCAGTAGTCCATTTCTCAAAGCTCCTAAGGGGTATCGATGAGCCATCAAGTTCTATAGGACCATGTCATGGAGGCCTACGATAACCTATCTCAAATTTTGGATAATCACTTTTGTTTTTATTTTCCCACCCAATCTCGGTTGATGCAAAAATGTGCAATGTTGCGCAGTTGAATGCTCAAACATTACATATTTTGAAAACCGTTCATCCTGATATTGAACCGTCTCCGCTAACACATTCAATTTGACATGTAAATTCCAATAATAACCTTTTTATGCTTCACAACTCATTCAAACATTCGGGACCACAATGTACTGGTGCATCTCTCGACATTCTTGTAGTGCCCTAAATAGGTCCAGGTGGTCAAAATGCTCCAATATGACTAAAATTGGGTAGGATTGATTTTTTTTTATCTTATATGAACTATTATCATTTCATTAAGGTCTTGGAATGAAAATTATGAGTCTAGGTTTATGAAATGAAACATGCATATTCTCATTAAGTATGAATTATTCAGTAATAATATACATAGATACAAGTGCAAACATAAATATAAGATAAGAAATTTACAAAGCATAAGACATCCATATAAACATAAAGTAGTTACATCAGTTCACATGATATATTCGTAGAGCATGAAGATAAATGTATATGTCCAATAATGTCATAGATCAAATATGTCCAATAATGTTAAATTGGCATCGTGAAAGCCAAATGGATATAGAACATGTCACTTATACAATATACAAAAATATGTCCAGTAATGCCATATTGGCGTACAATGATTATCCCTAATATAGTCATTTCCCAAAAGGGGAAGAAAACAAATCCTGGGCTACCTTCGATCATCCCGTCGATGCAGATGCAGTACTCTTGAGAGTGCGCTCGCTAGTCCTCTTGTCTAGACTCTTCTGCAGCTCGAGCTAATAAAATAACAAGTATAAACATCAATAGCTAATATACATAGAAATTTAATTATAGGATGACATAAAATAGAGTATTAGCTTACTGCTAACAAATAGTCGGTATGTACATCTACCGAAGGGGCACACTAACGATCTGGAGTAATGAGTCCCTACAACAATGATCAAAATAATATTTAAAATACATACATTAATATCATTAAAAATTCAATATAAACTATTAAAATAACAATTCTAAATAAGTTATCTCTTTATACCTCGGTCAATGCATCAGAACTAGCTATAGCTGCAGCTACGCCACGATTCAAACTATCATGAACAAAAGGAGGAGTCTCCGCTGTCATTAACTGAAAATGGAACAACAAGAGTATTATGTAGTTATCAAGAATACCTATAATATTTTATAGCCCCACTAATTAATAAATGATACCTCTATGAACGTGCCACTGCATCCTTCAGTGTGTGGTGTTGATGTTGTAGCTCTAGCATCAAACTAGTGCATATGTACGGTAATTTATAAGACAACCATTAATATAAGAACAAACCACTGACTTGTTAATTATTATGTATTATTAAATATATACCTGTGGACTACATGATGTCATGACAAAGGCAGGTGAAGGAATATGATCATTGTCATGACAACTTTGTCTCTGTATTTTGATCATAAATTGTCTACTAATTTAGTTATTCATTCATTTATTAATTAAATATAATCAAGTAAATCAAATTAACATGCAAATAAACATACCTCAACAAAATGTGAATGAGGCCCTTCGCTGTCTACAGTCAACGTTGAAGTCCCAGTAGTGAAATAATGTACATCCATAATAAGTTATGAGACAAACATCCATATAATTATAGAATAATCAAATGTATACTTTAAAAAATGTTTTATTCGATACATACTTGTGGAGTTGACGTGGTAGTGTATAAAGGGTCTAGGTGATCATTCCCACTGCCACCGACACTCGCTCCCTGAATTTTCATCATAAATAATAGATACTAATTTAATTAAATTCATTCATTTAAAAATGAAATATGATCAAATAAATTTAATGAACTTGCAAATATTTACCTGTGTATCCATGCCAAATGTTGTATTGAGAAAATCATCAGGCATCAGCCCATCATCCTCTTCCTCTCTCTCAATAGTACCAAATGTGCACAGGGATCCACAAGAATGACAAAAATGACCCCTCACAGACTGACCATGGTCACCCTCAACTAGAGGAGTGATGCACTAAATGAGAGTCTGTGTCAGAGCACTAATTGCACCTAATGTGTCCACCTCCACGTGTTCCTTCACATTGGAAGGAATACTAAAATGATCCACATGTGGCTTGCCACTGGGCAACCTAGGTGCATTGGGGTCATGATATGCCATAGGTCTATCAAATGATGATCCCCCACCTCTACCCTGAGACTCTAGAAAGTCAAAATAATTTGGCACTTCCTTCAGGACAAACTCACAATAGAGTTTCCTCAAGAAATAGATAGGAACCTCATGATTGTTACAAGTAGGGGAATCAAAGACCATCCACCATCTATCCAAAAAATTTGTTTTTACATCTTCATTCAAGCACCAATGAATTGGGATCCTCCTTTTTGTGGGTTTAAGAGTTTCAATTTCCCCTAGCTTTTTAAAAATTTTGCAAATGTCAGCTTTTGTGATCTATTTTTTTTGTATGTCCTCATATGATAATTTCTTTGCATAATATTGTTTTTTTTCTTCTCTTTTGTTGTGCCATAAATTTAGTTGCCCACTAACTGAACCTACATGGGTCAAGATCAATTCTAATGACTTTGAAAGTGTTTCCCTTCTAGCATTTGTACCAATAGAATCTTTTAACCTCCTAATTAAAGATTCTATTTCTGTTTTCCCATTTTCTATTTGGTTTATCAAGTTTTCATGTATTCCAAGAGGAGGTTTCTCAATTTGTGAGGGCGGCTGGGGTTCATTTTCTTGGTTATTTTTTAGCATCCATTTGTTCATGAGGAGAAGATGGAGGGTTTGGTTGAGGATTTGTTGTGGGGATATCATTCCTTCCTGGAAATTAAAAGAAAATATATTTTAAAACTCTAATCAAACATAAAATTTAAGATAAAAGAATTTCACAATCAAATTTGAATAAAAACTAAAAATTAAACCTAAATTTCAAAACAAATAGCATTTATGGTTGTAGAATCACTTACCTCTTCTTCCGGTTTGACCTTGTTGATGTCATGGAGCCATTTTTGCTTCACTTTGATGGAGAAAACCTCATAATGAACCACGTACGTGCTGTTATGAAGAGGAAAATAGCAAGCCGCAACTTTGGAGAAGAAAAATAAGCCACAAAGTGGTTGCCCAAACTCTTTATAAAAGAAACTAGGGTGCACGCCCTATAGGGCACGCGCCCTATGGTTTGAATTGCCCAAACCATAGGGCATGCACCCTATGGATTGGGTACTCCAAGCCATAGGGCATGCGCCCTAAGTGTAGATGGGGACCAAAAAGGTATTTGGCACCTTTTTGGTCCCCTATCTTGGTGCACATACCCCATGATGATTTAGGATAAATGTGGTAGGCACTATCACTTATCTGGAAGCCACGCATTTCCACGATCTGAGCTTAACATTGCGAAAGATTTGGACAAACATTTTTTTGTTATTTGTTTTTTATTACCAATAGAATCATAGTGGTATCTAGATGGTCTGAGATCTGGGTGCATTGGATTTCTATCTTGGTTTAAACTTTTTTTTATTACCAATAGAGTCATAGCGATATCTAGATGGTCTGAGATCTCGGTGCATTGGATTTCTATCTTGGTTTTAACTTTCTTTTCAAAATCAAGAGATCATAGCGGTATCTAGATAGTCTGATATCTAGGTGCATTTGTCTCTCTCTCTTTTCAAATAAGAGATCATAGCGATATCCAAATGGTCAATATCTGGGTGCATTTGGCTCTCTTTCTTTTCAAATCAGAGTTAATGGTCGTATCCACATGGTCAATATATGGGTGCACTTAGTTCTCTTTCTATTCAATCTCTCTACTCCTTCTGATTATCAAGAGGTCATAGTGGTATCCATATGAGCAATATCTGGGTGTATTGGATGCTCTTCAGAATTTCATAATAAGATGCAGTGATGACAAAATATAAAATGCGGTGCGACTTGGGTCACCCATCCTTTCTATCAATTTATATCTATCAATTATCACCCATCCTTTCTATTAATTCATATCTATCAATTAGTCCCAGAGAAAATTTTCCATTAACTTTCTTCTAACTAACACATGCATTACTCAAATATTTTGTGCATTGTAGATTACAATCATCCATTTATGTGCATCAAAATACAAAATAAAGTACAACATCTACATACATAGTAATCATTATCAAATGCATTCATAAAACATCTCATATAAACATGCATATCATAAAGCACCATCCTGCATACACATGTCAGTATCAGATACCCAGATTACTAATTTGTAGTTTAAACAAATTAATGCTCATGTCGTGAATTTTTTCTCAAATTTGTTGAGGGGGCATAAATACACCTGTTATCATCATGGCAAGCTTGGGCAAGATCAAAACAGAGAATCTTTGACACACTGTGACAAGCCACAATGCATCAAAGAGGGGCAAATGTAGACACCCTACAATGGACAGGCTTGCGACTTTACATTAAAAACACTAATTGTCATCTATTAATTAATGTTTTTTTAATCATTAATTAATCATCCATTTCATTCTAAATTCATCCATCAAATCATCTAATCAAATCCCCAAAATTAATTAAATAATTAATTTTATTTAATTAATCAACCTTAATGATTAATCTCTACTAATTAATTAAATTCAATTTCCTAAAGTTTAAATTCAAATATTTAAACTTGCTAATTAATTCTTCCAATTAAATTAATTTAGTTTCATTCAACAATTCAATTCTAAATCCAAAAAGAATTCAATTATCTCACATGTTGAATACTTTAATTTTAAAAATGAATTAAATATTCAATTAAATCATTTCTTGGTGTTCAAAAAGATAACTCTTAATCAGATTTTTGATTACATGGGTTTCTCCACCCACCTCTTTAGTTCAAAAAGGTAACTCCAAATTACCTCTTCAGTTCTAAAGGTAACTCAAAATTAGCTCTTCAATTAACCAAACTCTATCTCCTCTCTCCCAGTTGAAGAGGTGGAGTTTACTGATGGCTTCTCCAGTTCCCTTTGTTCTCAACCATTCATCCTCCTATCTCTGGGATTGATCTCAACCATTCATATCATTCTTATTTTCTATATAACAAACCCTTCATAGCCATTTCAAGGGTCCAGGATTTCAAGCTCACGTGCACCATTACTCTGTCAAATTGGTTCAAGCATCAAGCTATCTTGCGATTAAATCATTCAATATCATATTCTTGACGCTCCCAAGTCATAGACGCTACCCACACCAATACTGAGCATCACACAAACAACATTTCAGAAGGATTAGAGAGATACAATATAAGATTCGAGTATTGTTGGTTTGCATGCATTTGTGTACCTCCTTTATTGATTCATGGGTTGTTATTAGTAGTTATTCTATTGATTTCCCCCATTACAAATCAGTGCTACTAAAACCTCATAATTGAGAGTGTTACAGATTTTGATCCATGCGTACATTTTAATACTTTCAATTATATTTTATATCTGCTAGGGTTTTGTTGGTGAACATATTTTGCCCTCTTTATTTAATCTAATAAACTACTTTGTTACCCTCTTAGAAGACAATTTCTTCACACAACAGTTGGGTAAGTGTAAAGTTATCACTTCCCTCTGAGTTATTTTACAAGCTACAGCTCCCTTTAATAGATATTCAATGAATAATCCATTTCATTACATAGCATTTTCTTTTAACTAAAAAGCGCTTAAGGTTGCCTATTCATTCCTAGATGAGAGGCACATATAGAATCATTACTAATTATCAAAGACAAGAACTCAAAGTTTCCTGATTTCATCAACCATTTAGAAAAAACAACAGGAATCAACAAAGAAGCAAAGTTCTTTATCAAAATACCAATTTCAATTTCAAAGATAGAACAATAGAAATAAAAGTTTCTATTAATTCATCTTAACACAGAGTATCAAAAACTAAAGGAAAGGTGATCTCCAAAAACACAGATTCAGCATAAGGAAACTGTAAGACTATGTTTCACATGAATTGATATTCTCAAAGAAATACCATCCCACAAAATTTAACCACAAAGATTTAAAATTTGAAACACTATATCTTATTAATGCAGCAAAGACATCAAGATTTCCAATTTTCTTGCTTTCAAAACTATATATTCAGAAATTTTCTTTTCAAAAAATAACTACCAAACAAAACAAAATATTTCTATCTCTAAAACATGATTGAACCCCTCTAACTATTTTTCTATGCTACTAAATAGATGTTCCATCGAAAAATAGGGGAGGTCTCCCTGAAAACCTGACCTCCCAAAAATTGTTAATTAAGTTTAATAGAGTTTTTGGACATGTGTCCTTCAACAAGTTTTAAAACATGAAATAACTTTTACAGAAGATAAACAGCTCCACCAGCAAGTTACATGCCCTCCTTGTTAGGTTTGTGGGCACTTTTCCATGTGGAATGTCTAGTTATCAGTTCTTGTACCATGTTTGAATTTGGATTCTTCAAGCTAAGGATCTTGGTGATGGTGGCTTCCTTCTCCCACTTCAGCTTCAATACCTTTCCAACATACTTAGGCATTTGGTCTGCACTCAATTATACCATTGATTCAACTTGGGCCAAATGAGATATGTCTACAGTAGCGAAGTCCTCTTTGTTTTTTTGAGTCCATGGGCATCTTGAATTCTTTAATGGCTTCTTCTATTTTTAGCATGCAAATGCTTGGTTTCAAGTCGAAGGTTGAGTTCACTACCTTATTTCCACTTTCAAAATTTGCCTGTATGTCTCCAAGTTCATATTTCCAACCTTTCATATTGGCTATCATAGTCCTGAGGATGGACATTCTCCATTGAACTATCTTTTTTAGAATTAAGAATTCGCATTCACTTGGCGCCAGTTTGAGTGATTGTTCTATCAAAAAAATTTGAGTTCCATACTTTTCTACTGCAATCATCTTCTTAAGTATGACTCCCCATTTATTCTCCTATGTCTCCCAATGCATATTTTGGGTTTGAACTTCCCTAATCAGTGCCTATGCATCAAGGTGTAAATTCCTCAAATCTTTGATATATTTGCATCCATCTTTAATAATATTTCCAATCCAATCATCTGTTGTATTTACCAATGATTTACCACATTGGATCTGGCTCAAAAGCTTATTATTTTTGGGAGATGTAGGATCAAAGTTGTGTGGGGCTTGAGCTATTGGGAGTGGACCAAAACAATTAAAAGTATCAATAAACTCAGCCAAAACTCTGACAGTCCACTTCAACTCCTTTTCCTTATCATCCTTCTCTAATCGAGTAAGTATTTCATGTGCAGATGTTTGAACAGATGATTATTGGCTTCTTGATCCATGGCACCTAAATTCACCTTAGTGACTTCAAAATCATCTACAAAAGGTTCCTTGTTTTCTTCCCTTAGTTTGTAGTCTACAATTTCAGCCATCTACATGCCATTTTTCACGTCGGTTGTGAGACTATCCTTAGTTTTGGCCTTTTGGGGCTTAGGTGTCTTATCTGTATATTTGGCAAACATGTCTTTGATTGGAAGGGATACAGGAACCAAACTACGCTTCTTGATGATAGCATTGGTTAACCATTTGGGAGTCAAACTTGGAGCGTATTTGTCTTCCATTCCTCTAATAGGGGTGTTTGAGGGCTCTATATTTAGGTTCTTGAGCTGAAAAATATCTATTTCCATTTCTTCAATCTCCAGAATTTGAGCGTGTGATTCTGCATCCTTTTCTTTCTCAAGATTGACTAGTACTGATGCATCAATGTCCATCTTTATCTTTGTTTGGGATCTTCTTTGTGACCTCATGAACCTGAGTGGAGGTCGAACAAGAATTGAAGTAGTTTAGGGATTTTGACTTGAAGACTTTCAACTTTTACTTGCATCATAAATGGTATAAGAGGAGTTAGAAATAATTCATGTTGGACTCAAAGGGGTGTTTTTAATATTGACAATATTGGGCCCCTGGAGCTTCATTATTTTACTTCTTGATCCAATTCTCTGTGATTTTCAAAACTCCCCTGATTCTTTGATAAATATTATTTTCCTCTTCTTTATCCCAATGTACTTCTACCACCGCCATCTCATCTAGTTCTAAGAATCCTGGTTCAAAGAGATCATAACTATCTTCTTCTAAACTGTCAATGTTTACCTTTATCTATAAGGTCACAATTTGAGCAAGCAACATCCTTGAGTGCCCTTTTCTTGTCACTTCTTCTTCATTTCAACAATCTTCCCAAAAGTCTTCCAAATGTGGGATATATGGGTGTGCCCTTGAATCAAAATTCTTAGGAAAGCCTTTATTATCATAACCCTTCCTTTCAGTATAATATTGAAAATCAAAGTTTCATAGATCACTTCCAATGCTTACTACACCTGACATTGAACTGCATTGCAAGATTCCTAATTTGATGGGGAAGAAATCCTCCAATTTTTTCTTTGGTTGAAACTTTTTTATCACCACTGAGAGCTATCGACAAATCTCTACTATTACAAAGCAATCTAAACAGAACCTTGGAAGTCTAATAGGTTCTTCTTTGAATATGTCAATCCTAATATAACTGAAACAAGCGAACTAGATGTAGAAACGGCCATACCTTTTAACCAAGGTTTTTGTATCTTCATAAACCCTTTGGTTACTCATGTCAGACTATTCAAAATAAATCTTTCCCAGAAAGACATCATGAACCTTCCTAAAATCTTGCAGAGCTTTTTCTTTTTGAAGAAGAGGGTAATAATCGTATATGGTGATACCTTCTATGGATGGTTCATGTGGAATGCCCTTGATTTCCACAACACAAGCAAGACAATAAATTATATTGGAAGACATAAAGAAATTTTGTCCTAAAATTTGTGGCATGTTTAGTTGTTCTCTCGTTGAGTCTGCAATAAACTCACTCCAGTCCAACTGTTGCTTCCCATCTAAAATAATCTGCACATAATAATAAATCCATTCCCCAAAATCATATGCCTTAGCTTAACCTCTATCTCTATGAAGTAGGAGTATAATATCATGTACATGCAATTTCATATGGTCTTTATTAGCACATTTAGGCAGCCTAGAACCGCCTTTTTGGGGTTTTTCTAACCATTATTTGGCTATATTGTTTCTATGTCTCTCTTTGTCTTCATTAAATTTTACAACGGCTTGAGTGGGAGAGAAATCTATGAAGCCCTCTTCAGGAATCTTAAAAACCGATGCAATCATCTCCCTATTTATAGCCAAAATGGTTTCACCATTTCTTCTCTTAATGGTTTTTGAGATGGGATCATATCTCTCTATGCATTCTTTAACCAATACAAGACAAGAAGCTGGAGGTGGGAAAATAGTTGCCTCTAGCAAGCCACTACTTAGAATTTCAACAATGTAAGGCTTGCCCAAATTATTGGACAATCTTTCTTTCAATTCATCTAAATCTACCCCACACAAATTTATATCATTGATAACTGGACCTTCGCATGCTAAACTAAAAACATTTCTAAAAATATGCATGGTTGACTTCATGATTTAGTAATTGAAAAATTCATAGCACCAAGGGAGCTAGGATAAACTCACAACTACGCAAGTTTAAACAGAAGAAAAAAGAATTGGACTCACCTCAAATTTGTAAACCAACTTCACCACTATTGAATCTTGTTATGATTTCCCAATTACTTGAAATAATAGAGACGAGTTTTTAAAATGATTACCAATTCTGTTTTAAATGGAGAGAAGCTAAACACAACATTAAATTCAGCATTAACTTGTTAGATAAGTGAGATGGGGTGAATCAGTTAGCTCTAGTTATCCTACTATCCCAAATTCTCCCAGATGTATATAACAATAATTTCAAACATATAAATCAACTTGGTGAAATATAAACTTTGATCTCAACACTTATCTTCAAACTCATCAACTCATCTACCGAGTAGCAATAAAACAATTACTGTGAATACCTATCAATGCAGATAAAGTAATGTGTAAAGTAGAATAACAATCCAAAACAATCATACACATTAATACATAGATTTTGAACGTGGAAACCCTGCTAAGGGAAAAACCACCTGGGACCCGTAACCCAAAATAATTCACTCTTTTGAAGTGAGCTCAGTTAAGATCCAACCCTATTAAAGGTTACAATGCACACTGTTAAATGTGACCTAGTTAGAGGATTTATCACTAACAGTTTTCCCTTGACCAATCATTCACTATGGGGTCAACAAGAAAACACTCAACATTCATTTGAATGTCATAATAAAGACTTTCAAGTCCTACTCAGTTAAAAGATTTATCTGTAACAATGGTTAAACAGATATAGTAATGATCTGATTCAAATATAACTCTATTTGCAAATTTTTAGATCTATGCTAATTACAATAATACCTTTGATCAATATGTTCACTTGATTTCATCTGATTCTTCATACTCTTTTATGCTCGGTAAATGCTCTTTCCTCTGTCACTCGATGTTGTCTACAAAATTGCTCGTTCCTGTCTTCAACCAGTTTGATCAATCATGCATGAAATTTGCATGTGTGCACATCATGTGTTTTTCATAATGAATCTCTTGTCTCTTATATAGACATAATAACTCATTTAATTTCCATCCTTTATATTTTTCTGCTTAATCTCCATCATTGATTTAGTCGCTTAAACCTTCCTCGGCAGTTGTGTAAAAAACAACTTTTGATCTTCTTCGTCTGATCATCCTTGAATTTTCATAGCCATTTGATAATCATAACAAATCTTATCAATTACCTTGGATCATCAATTTTCCAACTCATTATTTTAGTCAGCCTTTAGTTTCTTTTTATTGCTCGGTCAATACTGTAATATGTCGGTGATCCCTAGCTCGTTTAACACTATGCTCGATATACACTATATTTACTCGATGTTCATTGTTACTCGGTGTATACATAACTCTTCAGTTACCGACCACATAAACTTTATTTGTTCTAGATCTTTAATCCATAATAGATGCTTGTTACCAAAATGATAATCAAAACAATTTGACATCAATAACAATACATTAACTGATTACTGTCTATCATCACATTTGTAACTCGCTTGATCATCAAAAAAATGACTTCAAACATACAATCAGTTGTATTTCATCAATCTCCCCATTTGGCATTGATGGCAACACAATATTAAATATGCAATCTGAAAATGCCATAGAATACCACACTTTTGTTCGACAACTATATACAAAATGTTGTATCTCTCCCTAGCTTGTATATATAATATATTTCAGCATTAAAAACTCACCATGCAGACTCTCCCTGCAGATTTGACTCTTATGTTCTTGAATCTTCTTAAATATTCTTAAATATTCTCTCCCTAAAATGGATAGATATGTCAGTTCTTTCCCTTTCTCTTTTCTCCTTTTCTCCCTTGCAATGGATAGATATTTCATTGAATTCTCTCTCCCTTTGAAAGCAATGCAAAAAATAAATATACAACTCGTCATTAGCCAAAAAATATCTCTGGTTTTCAGTGCAGTAGTGTAAGTACCTTGTAGTGTACTAATATGCCATTGGCAGTCCAATTCAACTTTGCATAAATGTGATTGATATTCTGATTACATGCAGGTTGATGCAACCTCCTAGTCAGCTTAGTGACTGATAGACAAGGGACGAACCCCGATTCTATTTCTCAAGTACTCAAATGTATCCTTTGGTAAAGGTTTAGTGAATATGTCAGCTAGTTGTTCTTTTGATTGTACATATTCTAGTGTAACTTTTTTTTCTTGTACTTGTTGCCTCAAGTAGTGATATTTTATACATATATGTTTTTTTTGCATGCATCACCAGATTCTTTGAAATATTTATTGCACTATTGTTATCACAATAAATTACCACTGGGTCAGTGATCTCTTTATTCATTCCTTTCAAAAAAAAATTATCCATGCAATGTTTGAATAATTTGCAGCAGTAGCAACATATTCTACTTTTTCAGTTGACTGAGATATGCATCCTTGATTTTTACTTATCCAAGTAACTAATCTTTCTCCCACAAAGAATGCTCCACCAGTAGTGATGTTTCTATCATCAATGTTCCCATCCCAATCAGCATCTACATAAAAATTTAGTTCAAATTTTCCTTCTCTCTTGTACCACAATCCATAATCTTCAGTGTTCTCCAAGTATCTAAAAATTCTCTTTACAACAGTCATATGTGATTCTTTTGGATTAGCAGAAAATCTTGCTACAATTCCAACTGTGTGTGCAATGTCTGGTCTTGTGTGTACAACATACATTAATTTTCCAATCATAGATCTATACAATATCTAATTTACCTCAGTTTTCCTATCTTCCTTTGTTAATTTTCATCTTGTCACCATAGGTGTTCTGACTAGTTTTGATTCTTCCATTCTGAATGTCTTCAATACTTCCTTGATGAATTTGGATTAAGTAATGTAGATGCCTTCATCTTGTTGTAAAATTTGCAAACCAAGAAAAAATTTGATCTCTCCAAACATTGACATTTCAAATTCTTTCCTCATTTCATCAGTGAATGATTTGCATAAGTTATCATTTCCTCCTAATATAATATCATCAACAAAACTTTCAGCAATAAGAGTCTTATAATCATTTCCTCCTTTCAAATACAAATTGTTGTTATCACGTGTTCTAACAAATATAATACTGTTAAGATAGGAGTGTAGTCTTTCATACCATGCTCTCAGTGCTTGTTTCAATCCATATAATGCTTTGTGTAACTTACATACCATACTTTCATGAGTAGGATCAACAAAACCTTCAGCTTGTTCAATGTATACCTCTTCTTCCATTATTCCATTCATAAATGTAGATTTAATATCCATCTGATATACTTTGAATCTTTTGTATGTAGCATAAGTAAGTAATATTCTAACTCCTTCAAGTCTAGCAACGGGTGCAAAAGTTTCTCCATAGTCAATACCTTCTTCTTGTGCATACCCTTTGCATACTAGTCTTGCCTTATTTCTAGTTACATCTCCATTCTCATTCAATTTTTTTCTGAATATCCATTTGGTGCCAATGACATTCTTATCACTCAGTCTCGATACTAATGTCCATGTTTTGTGTTTCTATATCTGCTCAATTTCTTCATTCATTGCATTAATCCATTCTTCATTTTCAAGTGCATCTCTAACATTTTTAGGTTCAAATTCACAAATCAAAAATGTTTTGTTATTCAACTTACTTTGTGTCATCATGCCAGCTCTTTTATCTACAATAATCTGATTCTGTGGATGATGTCTTCTTACATATTTTTCAAGTGTAGGTTCATATCTTTGTTCTTCATTGTGTTCTCTAGTTGGTATAGGATCATGATCTTCAGTTGCAACATCTTCCTGATTCTCGGTTGGTGCATCCTTGTGCTCAGTAACATTACCTTTTTTCTTAGTAATGTTAGGTATTTTCTCAGGCAAAGTGTCAAGTTCTTCAATGTAAAAAAATCTACTGTAGTCTTCTAGTTCTCTTTTGCTTTCCTCTTCATTTTTCTTAGCAAATTTATCAACTCTTACATTTGTACTTTCAATGATCTTGTTAGAAGACTTGTTCAAACATTTATAAGCTTTTCTCTTAGTAGAATATCCCAGAAATATCCCTTCATCACCTTTTGAGTCAAATTTCCCATTTCTTTCATCTTTCAGAATATAGCATTGACTTCCAAATATTCTAAAGTAACTCACATTAGGTGTATAACCATACCATAATTCATAAGGTGTCTTGTTTGTATATTTTTTCAATTGTACTCAGTTCAATGTGTATACAGTAGTACTAATAGCTTCCCTCTAGTATACTTGTGCAACATTCTTTTTAATCATCAGTGTTCTAGCACAATCCACAATTGATCTATTTCTCCTTTTAGCAATCCCATTCTGTTGTGGTGTTGTCGATGCAGAGACCTATCTCTTAATTCCATACTCATTAAAAAAGTTAGTGAAATCACTAGAAATAAATTCTCCTCCTCTGTCAGATCTTAAACATTTTAGTTCTTTACCACTTTCTTTTTACACTTTAGCTTTGTATCATTTGAACATCTTAAATGCTTCAGATTTTTCTTTTAAGAACATGACAGTCATCATTCTAGAGTAGTCATTAACAAATAAAATAAAGTATTTGTCACCATAATAACTCTGTGTTCTCATTTGTCCACATAGGTCTGTATGAACTGACTCCAAAATATCATTAGAAGAGAATTTTTTTCTCTTAAAACTAGATTTTGACATTTTTCCCATTTGACAATTCTTGCACATGACATGGTCAGGTTTAGATAAGCTCGGCAAGCTTCTTACTTTTATTTTCTTACTGATCTTAACCATGTTGTCAAAATTTACATGACATAACCTCTTATGCCACAACCAAACATATTCATTCCTAGCCAACAAACAAGTAGTTTCAGCAGTGTCAAGATATAATACATTACCTTTTGATTATTCTCTAGTGCCAATCAACTTTCCTTTTCCATCATAGATTCTAGCTTTTATGTTTTCAAATTCAACTTGGTGACCTATGTTATTCAACTGTGAAACACTCAATAGATTATAATTAAGTCCTTTCACCCAATATGCATTCTCACATTTGATCTTATTATTCAGCAATATCCTTTTCCTTTCACTTGACAAGGTGTATCATTTTCCATTCTAACAAATTTGCCATTATAATGTTCAAGAAATTAAAACTTTTCTTAATCTCCAGTCATGTGATGTGTGCAGCCAATATCAATAGCCCAAATGTCATGCTTTCTAACTTTAGAAATAAGTTTTGTTTCAACATACCATTCATCTTCTTCTTAATCTTCTTTCAAAGCTATAAATATTGTCTTAATGTCTTCATCAGTGTTGGTGTCTTTATTTTTATCATCAGCAATGTAACATGCCTTCTTGCATTTGTCTTTTTAATCTTGAATACTCCTTCTGTCATACTATTGGTTGCTTCTATAATCTCGATCATCCTTTCTATCATTAGATCTTTCATTTATTTTATCACTTTTTCTGTTAGGGCATCTAGCAGCAAAGTGTCCAATTTCTTTACAATTAAAACATATCAAATGTAGTTTACCTTTATACATTCATTTACCTTTGTGCAATCTTCTAGCCATTAATGATTCAATTTCGTCAAGTTCTTTATCATCACTATCACTATCACTTCATTTCTTATCATGTGTTTGTTACCAGATTTACTAATTTTTAGAGAGGACATAAATGCAAATTCAACAGTAGGAACAACACTGTTGTCAAAATTGTTTAGCTCAAATGAAATCAGTCTACCAACTAGACTATCAACTATAATATTTTTTCAAGGTGTTGATCTCATTTCATGTATTACGGAGACTCTAATAAAATAAATAGGCAATAGAGTTCTAATAATCTTACTTACAATAGTTCCACCTGCTCCATGAATACCATTCGCAACCTCCTTGATTCGGTTTTTGTATTGTGTTATATTTTTTCCTTCTTTCATTCTCATGTCCTCAAATTTTCCTCAGAGACTTTCAGCTTTAGCTCTTTTCCCATTTGCATCTCCTCCATAAACTAGTGTAAGCTTTTCCCACATCTACTTTTTTTATGTACATGTCTTGATATCCTCAAATTCAGCATCAGTTAGTGAAAAAGAAAGTTCTACCATCATAGTATTGTGTTAATGTTTCTCTCTCGTCTGATTAACAATCAAAGGTCCAGTAGGTAGGATGAATTCAGTGTCTAGGTATAGTGTTATGTCATCTCCAATCCCTGACAGATATAGTCTCATTTTTCTCTTCCATGTTGAGAAGTTCTCCTTGTTCAGCTAAGGTGCATCTCTCCTATGCATCTTGTGATCTTTAGCTTAAGATCTTTAAAAATTTCCTTCTGAGCACTATACGCTATGATACCACTTGTTAGATAACTAAGAGGGGGGTGAATCATTTAGCTCCAATTATCCTATAGTCCCAAATTCTCCCAGATGTATATAACAACAATTTAAAACATATAAATCAACTCGGTGAAATATAAACTTTGATCTCAACACTTATCTTCAAACTCATCAACTCATCTACCGAGTAGCAGTAAACCAATTACTATGATTACCTATCAATGCAAATAAATTAATGTGTAAAGAAGATTAACAATCCAAAATAATCATATACATTAACACA
The DNA here is from genome assembly GCA_018584345.1 of Thuja plicata. Taxonomy (NCBI): domain Eukaryota; kingdom Viridiplantae; phylum Streptophyta; class Pinopsida; order Cupressales; family Cupressaceae; genus Thuja; species Thuja plicata. Next base: position 5,939,792 of record MU227527.1, on the reverse strand, counting down.
TATATTTTTAATTTGGAAACCCTACGAAGGGAAAAACTACCTGGGACCGGTAACCCAAAATAATTCACTCTTCAAAAGTGAGCTCGGTTATGAGCCAACCATGTTAAAGGTTACAATGCACACTGTTAAATGTGACTTGGTTAGAGGATTTATCACTAATAGTTCTCCCTTGACCAATCATTCACTATGGGGTCAACAAGAAAACACTCAACACTCATTTGAATGTCATAATAAAGACTTTCAAGTCCTACTCAGTTAAGAGATTTATCTATAACAATGGTAAAACTGATATAGTAATGATCTAATTCAAATACAACTCTATTTGCATATATTTAGATCTATTCTAAGTACAATAATACCTTTGATCAATATTTTCACTTCAGTTCATCTGATTCTTCATACTCTATTCTGCTCGGTAAATGCTCTTTCCTCTATCACTCGGTGTTGTCTGCAGAATTGCTCAATTCTATCTTCAACCAGTTTGATCACTCATGCATGAAATTTTCATGTGTGTACATCATTTTTTTTCATAATGAATCTATTGTCTCTTATATAGATACCATAACTCATTTAATTTCCATCCTTTATATTTTTCTACTTAATCTCCATCATGGTATTAGAGCTCTATGTGTTAAACTTTGTTTGTTCTAGATATTTAATCCATAATAAATGTTTGTTACCAAAATGATAATCAAAACAAGTTGACATCAATGAAAGTACATTAACTGATTAATGTCTATCATCACATTTGTAACTTGGTTTATCATCAACAAAATGACTTCAAACATACAATCTGTTTTAGTTCATCAATCTTTCCCTTTGGCATTGATGGCAATAGAATATGAAATATGCAATCTAAAAATGTCATAGAATACCACACTTCTGTTCTACAACTATATGAAAAATGTTGTAGCTCTCCCTAGCTTGTATATATAATATGTTTCAGCATTAAAAACTCACCATGCAAACTCTCCTTGTAGATTTGACTCTTCTGTTCTTGAATCTTCTTAAATCATAATAGAGATTTGATTATCATTTTGGTATCAAACATCTATTATGGATTAAAGATTTGGAACAAATAAATTTTAATACATAGAGCTCTAATACCATGATGGAGATTAAGCTGCAAAATCTAAAGGATGGAAATTAAATGAGTTATGATGTCTATATAAGAGATGAGATATTCATTATGAAAAACACATGATGCGCACACATGCCAATTTCATGCATGACTGATCAAACTGGTTGAAGACAGAACCAAGGAATTTTGTAAACAACACCGAGTGACAGAGGAAAGAGCATTTATTGAGAAAAACAAAGTATGAAGAATCAGATATAATAATACCTCTAATAAATATGTTCACTTTAGTTCATCTGATTCTTCATACTCTATTATGCTCGGTAAATGCTCTTTCCTCTGTCACTCAGTGTTGTCTGTAGAATTTCTCGATTCTGTCTTCAACCAGTTTGATCAGTCATGCATGAGATTTGTATGTGTGCACATCATGTGTTTTTCATATTGAATCTCTTGTCTCTTATATAGACATCATAACTCATTTAATTTCCATCCTTTAGATTTTTCCGCTTAATCTCCATCGTGGTATCAGAGCTCCCATGATGCAACTTAATAGAGATTTGATACTCACACAAGAGTATTTAATGCATGCAAGTGACAGCTCTACGAAGCTTGATTTGTCATGATTACCTTTTTTATTTGGCAGCTTCATGATGTCACTTTCAAGTGCAGCAAGATCTTTGGACAATCTTACATTAATTCACCATCCTTTCATAGATCATTCCCAATGTTTGACAAATACTTTAAATCCCTTTGCACCTTCTGAACAAAATTCATCCCTATTCAAGAGGTTCACGGAATATTCATGTGATTTTTATTCTGAAATAGAATGTACCTATTGAACACAATTGAACTACTTTGAACAAAGTTCAAAGTGGTTCAATACACATAAAACTTGTGCCTTTTTATTTTGCATGTTTATTATTTCCTTATTTTGGTAGCTGCAAAACACTTAGGAAATTTTCAGTTAAAAAAATAATCTTGGACACGGCTCGGGCACATTGAACCTCCTCAAAATCCCTTGAACTTAGTTCACAAAGGTTCAATGGGTTCAGGAAGATCAAAGGGAAAGGGACAAAAATTAGTAAGGGCTTGAAATGACTTGAAACGACTGATTCTTGGTTGAACTAAGGGTTACTAATGGACACAAACCTGAAAAGATGAAGGATATTTGGACCTGACAAGAAAAATATATGATTCAAATTTAAGTATAAATGGTGGGGTAACATTGGCTCCAGCTGAGGAGTGCATTTAGTGTTAAAACAAAATGCAGAGAAATCTAAATCTCTCATTTTACAAAAAGTAAAGGGGAACGGGAAGGGACAAGACAAAACTTGGAAGGGAAAAGACAACTAACCTATTATGTACAAGAATAACTCTCAGAAGAACTCTAAAGTTTGAAAAGTTTCAAGTATTTCTGGTTATAGGTAAAAGGTAGGACTGTTCCATCTAGATAAGTTAATCTAAAAGTATTTGGACCCAAGGCTTCTAAAATATTGAAAGGACCTTTCCATAAGGATTCAAATTTTTCTGTGTGCACCCTTTGGTTCCCTTCTTTTTTCCCAAAGAAGAACTTCATCACCAACTAGGAAATTTTGTGGTCTAGCCATTATATCATATATTTTCATGAATCTAGCTTGATGCTTTGTGATTCTGTAAGTTAATTTATCCCTTTCCTCCTCTAACTTGGTTAAGTACATAACCCTTTTCTCCAAAGAGCTTTGAAAGAAATCATCTTCAATAACCATTTGCAATTTTTCTATAGCCAGCTCCAAGGGTAGGGAAACCTGTGTGCATATACCATATACTAATTCATACAGGTCCATCCCAATTGCTCCTTTCAGAGTGATCTTGTCTTCCCATAAGGCTACATATAACCTTTTGTGCCAATCACGAGCATTGTCATCCACCAGTTTTTTCATGATAGTTATTATATTTTTGTTGCTAGACTCAGCAAGTTCATTTTCTTGTGGAAATTAATTTGAAGAGTGTGCTAGTGATATGTTGTGTTCATAACAAAAAAGGTTCAGCTCTTTAGAAGAAAAGTAAGTAGCATTGTCAGCCACTATTTTTTGGGGAACTCCAAATCAAACCAAAATGTAGTTTGTGAGAAAGTCACACACTATCTATGAATTGGATTTCTTAGTGGGTATGGCTTCCACCCATTTTGTGAAATAATTCGTTGCTGACAAAATGTAAAGATGTCCAGCACTAGAATGAGGATTTATAGGTCCTATAAAGTCAATACCCCATTGTTTAAATGACTCTTCAACTATCACTGGTCCTAATGGTAATGCTTCTAATTGAGGTTTCCCCTTAAACAATTGACATTTTTTACAACCCCTTACATAGGCATATGCATCCCCAAACATTCCCGACCAATAGAAGCAATTTCTCAAAATTTTGAAGGTAGTAACTGTAGACAAAAAATGACCTCCACACACTTCTTCATGAAACATTTTAAAATATTTTCTTGTTGGTCTTTGTCTATGCACCTTAAGTAAGTACCATCAATCCCCTTCTTATATAACACTCCTTGTGCTAATACATACTTTCCAGCTTTTAATCTCAAATTCTACTTCTCCTTTGGTGTCATATGTGATAGACAATCCCCATATGTGAGGTAATAAGCCACGTTAGAAAACCATTGATCCTTCAGACTCACTAGAAAAACCAAAGGCAAGTCCTGAGCCTCACTTTCATGATTTGTAGCATCTTCAACTATGAGTTTACACAGTCCATGGCCCCTGACAATTTTGTAGGCTTGATAGAAAAATCATATTCTTGAATCTTGGCTACCCAAGTCACTCTTTTGTCCATTCCTACTTCTTGTTGAGTCAAGATGGATTTAGCCACTAGATCAAGTACATATACTTCTGAATGAGAATGAAGTATTCAATATATTAATTGCTTTACCACCTTTACTACTGCAAATGCTTTCTTTTCGGTAGGAGAGTATTTAAATTCATGTTTTTCAGAGGAGTGCTCATGAATGCTATAGGAGCTTCTTTACCAGTATTTGACTTCTGTGTTAGGATCCCTGACAATGTATGTTTAGAGGTGTAGCAATAAATGGCAAAGCCTTTCTTGTAATCTGGATAAAGCAAAGTAGGAGCTTGTGCTATGGCTTCTTTAATTTTATCAAAAACCTTCTTTCCCTCTTCATTCCATCTGAAAAATTTCTTTTCTCTCATCATACCTACTATGTGTAGTTATTTCAAAAAAATCAGGGACAAAAGCTCTCAAGAAATTAATTTTCCCAAAGAAATATTTTACACCACTTCTAGAAGATGGGATGCTGAGTTGTTGGATCGCCTTTACTCTATCTAGATCTATCTTAACTCCTTCTTTAGAGACAATATGTCCCAACAGTTTTCCTTTAGTCACACCAAAGATAGACTTATTTGTTTAAAGAGATCCCATGGTCTCTACATCTCTATAACACCACTCTTAGACCTCATAGATGATGTTTCCTCCTCCCGCTAAAAATTGTGAGATCATCTAAGTATACTACAATGATTTTGTTTTGTAGGTCACCAAAAGATGAATTCATAGCCCTCTGGAAAGTGGATCCTGCATTTATTAATCTAAAAGGCATTCTATTATAGGAAAACCTACCCCAAGGAGTTATGAAGGTTGTTTTGTGTTTATCTTCTTCTGCCACACTGATATGATTATAACCAGAGAAACCATTTAGCATCAACATCATTTCTAATCCAGAAATGGTCTGTAGCACATGTTCCATCATCAGCAGTGCATAATTATCCTTCAGGCTTGCCTAATTCAAATTTTGAAAATCGATACAAATCCTTATTTTTCCATTCTTCTTCCTGATAGGAACTATGTTTTTGATCCATGTCGAGTGGTGGATGGGATATATGATCCTGGCTCTGATCATCTTCTCTATTTCTTTAAGGATGGCTTCAGAAACCTTTGGATTATAGTTTCTTAGTTTTTTGGCGGAATGGATTAGCCTATGGTTTTAAAGGAATATGATGGCAAAAATTTCCATTCCTAAAATCCTTTAAATCATCATAGCTCCATGCAAAAAAATCCATGTAGCTTGATGTGGAAATAACATGTGTCTTTTTTGAAAACTAAGTGTGAAAATAACACAAATGCCAACACCGCTAGTGAGTGAGCTTTTGAGTTCTAACCCCTAGGAATCGCTTCAATGGAGAAAGTGTCAAAAAATTCAATCCCATCCCAGGCTAAGTTACAGTAGTGTTTCAGACGTCTATTTTTCATAGAAAACAAACCTCTTACCTACTTGACGATTAATTCAGCATCTCCCCTTACTTTGAGTAATCTTATATTCTTGGATTTTGCTTGTTGTAACCCAAGGAGAAAAGCTTCATACTCAGTAGTATTGTTCATATTTTTAAAATCCAACTTGTAAGAAAAGGGAAAGATTTTACAATCTGGAGATTTGAGAACAACACCAGCACTTGAACCTGAATTCAAACAACTCCCGTCGAATTCTATAATCCATAATTGACTCTATTTTTTAGGTGTATCTTCTAAAGGACATGGGATTTCATCAGGGAGAATAACATAATTACAAAACTCACATTCATGGAACAAGATCTGAGCCTTTGGGTAGTCTGAAGGATAAACAATATATTTGTTCTATGCTTCGGGTTATAATTTAAACTTCTTATGACCAACAAGAATGATAGCTTCTGACCAATCCATCTTAATTTCTCCACCCATATTCTTATAGCAAGCTCTACTCAAAAATATCCCATAGCTAGCTGGAATATCTGCGACCAAAATAGTCAACTTGACCCTTCTATCAGGACATGTTGCAAGGATGGATTGAGCATCCTTCACCTGTCCTACTGGAGGAACTTGTTTCCTATCCATGGAGCAATATCTTCCAAATGTTTTATTGAGGGTTACACCTAAGGATTTGGCTACTGATGAAGGTGTTAGTTCTTTTTCTTGCAACTCTCAATCCTAAAAGAGAAAGTGGGAATTAGACCTAGGGATCTTCATCTAATTCACATAGTCTGCATCATCAATGGATTAAGGACAGGAAAAGCCAACATTAACAAGGTCCTATGACCTTCTTCACTTCGAGTTCCACACACTCGGGAGGTTTTTCCTAATAACATGAATCTGCACACATAATAAACCTCTTGCTACACAACACTATGCAGACACACAACTGTGGATAGTTCTCATACTTGTAAGTAATGGGCATTTAAAACTCTATGAATCTTATGCAAGATCGCACATGTATTAAGTGTGTTGAGAACTATATAACTTATCTTCACACAAATAAAAATGAATTTAAAGGGATTTATTGATTTGAAATGTTTCTGAAAGTACTTCTACACTCATATAGATCATTGCCTTACATTGGGTTTACAGATTCAAATATGCATCCATGATAAAATCCATCTGAACAAGATCTTAACCAACCAACTTTCAATATGTTGCTTCCTTGAACCAACAAACCTACTTATATCATCACAAAGTTCTACTTATGAATCCAATTCTTGTATTCAAGCTCACAAATACTTGCTCTCAGAATTTAATTCTTCCCTTAGAAGAGACCCATGAACATGTATAACAAAACACACAAAAAAAGTGTAGACAAATTCCAATATCCTTAATATTTAAATTGGTATAATTCTGAATACAGTCACTTGATATCATTTTTGTTAAGACAAAGAAACTTAGCCCTTTCCTAGAAAGAGATCAATGTTGAAACAACACAACAACACAGAAATTTGCAGAGATGAATTAAATATCCTGAATAAATTCAATTGAAATGGTCTAAATGCACATAAATGGAGACAAATCTATGATAACATAAGTTAACCTGCACTAATTTGTCTACCATTGTTTATAAAATAGAACTTATTACTAGAACATACTACATCTGAAACCTACAACTAAAAAGCAAACTACCTGTATAGAGTTGAAAATAAAACTTTTAGAATTGGAACCCCAAAATTGGAACCAAGAATCTGAAACTCTCTGTGGAGACCAAGAAATTGGAACCCCTGTACAATGGAGAAGATAGAAGATATAGGGAAAGGGAAACTCTTGATTCTTTCTTCAATAGGCACCTATCCTTTCCCCCCAAAAAATATCTAAAAATCTGATCTCTTCTTCAACTACCTCCTTCAAAACTAAAAATCTGATTTGGTTTTGAAAATATCCCCATTGTTGTTTGAACAACCTTCTGTCTGATTTATGCATTTGAAACTTGCTTAAAATTCCCCGTGAATTACACAATTATCTTTCAAAATAAGCATATTTTCAATTCATATACTATGTGCAAATTTAAGGATTAAATCCTAATGTTTTGTGTAAATTTAATTGCTTTATCATTCTGCAATTTTATCCTTCTCCCCTGCACATTTATTTTTCATTTTAACTATCATGTCTGCGCATGCCACCATTTTACGCCACGTGTCATTTTCTCATTTTCCAAGAGAAGCCACCTAGGCGCCTACATCACTTGTCTCATCCTCTCTGCCCAAAAATATCTAAAAATATGATCTCTTCTTCAACTATCTTTGATCTGCAATAATCCATGTTTAACAAACTTGATTATGCACTCAAAAGGATTGCAAAAATGAAATCCTTATCTTGAGACCTTTCCAATGGTATATGACACTTGCCATTTCTGAAAAGATATGACCACTTAATCATTAAAACAAATTCTCCCTTCTCGTGCACATTCAGTTGAAATTTTTCAATCTGCATATCAAAGTTTGAACTATTGATTAATCTCAATTTTGTTTCATAGATATTAATTTATTCAACCTGGGCCCCTACACCACATGGAATTTTCTCATTCACCCAGAGAAACCATATGGGTGCTTACATCACCTATCTCATTTTCTCTGCCCAGACTGCACCAGAACATGCCACTTGTAACCATCTCACTAGCTCTACTTGACCTTTGGGACTGTGCGACTAACTACTATCAGTTATGTTGCACACTCATGACACTAACTGCTAACTCCTCCTAACTATCACGACTGCACGACTAACCGCCAGTCGTGCACTCACTGGTTATCTCCCCGACTGCCTTCCTGCCTCGCAACTACATGACTAACCGCTTTCCTACTCTGCAAATGTGCAACTAACTTCCATGTGTCAGCATCTTGTGCACTCGCGGGCATTTCCTCCAACCTCTACTCTCTATCATGAGTGTGCGACAAGCTTCCACCTATCCATCCACTGCCATGTCACCACCCCATTGTCTCAAACCTACTGCCATGTCATCTACAAAATTTGTTGTTGTCAGAGTGGGCATGCTTCCGAAGGCACCACCTGCGTGCATGCATGGAGAGCCTCCTCCTCATTCTTCAAATTACCTTGCGAGGCCTTTACCTTTTAAATACCTAAGAATTGCATCACCCCACCAATGTGGGACTAAACATTTGCAAGATTTTATATATTTCACGCCTAAAATTTGGGGCCAACCACCTCTAGCATTCTACTAGCCAAGGGGCCTGCCAGGGATCCTTAGCTTTTTATTGACATTACAACACAAGTGAAAACATGTAAAAACATCTAAAAAGTTCCTCACCCCACCAATGTGGGATATGTGCTTTTACATTTTTAAAGAAAAGATTTTACATGTGTTGCTTCTGTGTATGTGTGTACAGCATTCTACTCTTGTTCCACATGCACAAGCCTCCCTTAACACTGCACAGGCTTCCTTCTTCAAAATTTAGCACAACACCTCCAACATGCATGTTGCACAGGCTTCTGTTTTGTTTTCAATGTGTGGGCTCATGTTAATTCTGCATAGACTCTTCTAGTGGCTTGCGCAGACCTCTATTTCCAGCTTCCAATTTCATTTTCTTGGAAGTTCCAGAGTGTTTAAAAAACCTTTTATGTGTTTCTTCCCTTACCATAGTCCACATAGGATATTACCATTCTTATTTTCTGGCTCTTTCAAAACTTTGTAGACATTTCCCTTTGTATTACGCAGGACCTTGGTGTTTATATTGCGCAGGGTCTACTTTCATACCTGCCAAACATGCATTGGTTTAAAAGTTTTTTTTTTTTAAAATCCCCTTTGATTTTAAGTGTGGGGTCTCTCCTGTACTAAGTAGGCTATCTTTTAGTTATATGCGCTGGCACTTCCTCCATCATTAGCTAATCATTCCAGTTACCATGCGCTTGTCTCTTTAAAACTGTGCAAGCCTCCTCAACTTGTATTTTCCATGTGCACTTGCTTGGTTTTAAAACCATAGTCTACTTCTACACATCCTTTTGGTTTGGTTAACACCTGCCAATAGCATATTATTTTTGAAGTTTTGAAACTCCTTGTCCCTTGTGCAATATTTTAGAGTCTTTAGTTTATGCTCTGCGCAGACTCTTCAACCATAAATATGCAGGTCTCTTTATTATTTCCAGCGCAGTTTTTCACTTGGTCTTTAGTTTATGCTCATCAACATTAGCATGAATAATTCAAGTATAATTTCCTTTCCACATTGTGCATTTTGTTTACCACATTACACATTCAATGGTAATTACACTTGGCAATTGTATTTGCTTGAAATTCTTTCTCTTTGCAGTCTGAGCCTTTAGCCCCCAAACAGTTCTCGTGTCATGCTCTTCTCATTACGTGGTTGGGCTCTATGCTCTCAAATTTGAATTTGGACAGCCTATAAATAGCTACATGTCATGGCTTTAACTCTGACTTTGCCTTGTTGTCCAAAGGTTCATGCTCTTGTGTCAACATCTCTAGCTCGCAGAGGCAGAATGGATGTTGGTAAGGGTCGTTGAATTTTATCCTTATACCCACCCATGGCATTCACTTGATAGTCTCAAAAACTCTTTCGAATCTATTTTTCATAACCACTTAATTCATATCTTACCAAGAACAAAAATGGCAGCCATGAAGACACACTACTTTGAGGAATTCTAATACATACAGGATTGGAGGACACCGGCTTTACACTATGAGCATTTTCTTTAAAGTGAGAATAGATTCTAAAAATCCCGAAGCATTCAATAAGTTATAGATCTGTAAGATATATATATATATATATATTTATTTATTTATTTATTTTGATGTGTTTGTTGTGTTTTGTGTGGTGGAAAATGTTGTAGATGTATTACCTCCTAATCCAAGACAAGGAGATCCCAATTGATTAACCAAAAGGAGACGATCAATGCAAAAAGGAATCAAATGGTTATGGATAAAGAGGGGAAGCGGGTCTAATTTCTTAATTATAAAGTAAAACAATAGATCTAAAAGATTAGGATGAAATGAAACACTTATCTTGAAATGTAGCAGATCTAGAAATTGTTGTTTTTTGGTGTCTGTACTGAGTTTCTAGAAATTTTGCAACTGGATCTAGAATGGAAACACAGAGACGGAGAAAACCCAGAAATATTTTTCTTTTCTGAGCCAAGTCAACCTTGACCCAAATACGAGGGCACAATTGTATCCCTTTATGTCGACCTTGACTTGCACTGCTCTAACAAAAATTATGTTCGCGGATCCTAAAAGTTTTTCAAAAAGGGTATCTGAATCTTCTTTGTAATTTGATTCTTCGTACCTATACTTGTAAGAAAAATGGTTTTTTTTGTTGGAGGGGTTTTCCTTAGTCGAACCCCAATTTTAGGAATTAACCTTGAAATCAAAATTGAAATGGAGAATGCTAGCAAGTTGTAGAAGTAGATCTAACAACGAAGCTATGATATTCAATAGATATGTAATTGTATTTCAAATGTAAACAAGTATGTTAATATGAAATCTTAGACTCAACATTAAAACCCATAAATGTAAATCCAAACCTCCATGATTATATGCTTGGAATCCACCTTGAAGGAAGAATGAATGAATCTTATGGATGCACAAAGGATCTTGAAGGAAGATCACACCACCATGAAGGATAGATCTAGGGTTTAAATGATGAATCTTGAATGCTTGAACCAAATCCCTTCAAAGGCTTGAATGCTTGAATCCTTGATCTTCAATGGAGAACTTGAATACTTAAGAAGAAGACTTGAAAACCCTGATTGAACACTTGGAAGCTTGAAAGCATGTAGAATTCCTTTTCTTCTTAGATTATCCTTCTTTTGAAAATGAGAGGAGAAGGCTTCCTTATATACTAGTCTAGAGCACAAACTTCTAGAGAGGCCAACATATGAGGATTAAATTCCAATTAGGTTCATACTCCTAGAAGTGGACCTATACTAAATATCTTTTTAAGAGTCGCCACTTCGAAGCCTGAAATAGCCAACCCAAAAGTGAGAAAATAAAATTTTTAGTTTCCCTGCATCCGGAAAACTTTCCAATGAAAAAGGGGGACCTAGGTTGAGGTTGAGGTTGACCTTGACTCAAGGGGTTAAGACCCCTGGAAAATATGCCAGGTGGGAAAAAGAGTTCCCAAAGAGGCCCAATCAGGGTCCTAAATAGGCACAGAAGATGGAAAAGGGGCAGAAATTAGAGGACAACATGATAATGGCCCAAAACACCCCCTAAGGAGGGCTAAACAGTCTTAACATAGAAGTTCTTCCATTTTAAGATGATACATTAAGCCCCCACTTTAGCAGGAGTATAAAAATTGAACATACTCATGGTAAAGTTAGAAGAAAGACTCCAGTGGATCACAACAAGGTAGAACATCACTTATTCAATGACATGAGCCCCCAAGACAAGGATTCTAACTCAACATACACACACAAGGGAATGAAAATGAAGAGAAAACAAAGACAAAGGTAAAAGACACAAAAAAGAGGGTTAGTAGAAAAACAAACCCAAATCAACTAGCAAAGGAAACCTTGCTAAGAAATGATTCCTATACTAATATCATATTTGGAAATCTATCATAAAATCATAAATGGCTACATAAGAAAGACAAGAGCAATACTATAAATAACATAGCTTCATGATCTAATCCTACTAGCATGAAAGCGAAAGAGAGAAAAGAAAGAGTGATTACCTCACCTAGTAAGGTGCCCACCTTATCGTGAATCACCAAGGAGGGAGAGCCCAACAGGTAGCCAAACCTGATAGTTTACCCATAAACTATGCTTTGTAGTTTTAATGCATCTTCTGATGGCTTTTGGAATACCCATAGATCCACATTCTTGTATCACTACAGAATATAAAATGTGTGTCTCTTTAGGATTTAGCATATTTGAAATTGAAAATGTGTATCTCTTTAGGATTTATAAACTTATGTGTATTACCTTCCAAGGATTTAGAAAAAAATAAAAATGTGTGTCTCTTCAGGATTTAGCAACCTATGTGTGTTACCTTCCGAGGATTTAGAAAAAATAAAAATGCGTGTCTCTTCAGTATTTAGCAACTTATGTGTGTTACCTTCCAAGGATTTAGCATGTTGTAAAATGTAAACCATAGTATAAGGAAGACCCTATATATGCCCCCCTCCTTATCATGGCTACCTAATAGATAGGATAAGGAAGATAAGGAGGATACCTACTTCACAAAGTAAGGAGATATCTTGTTAGAAATAATGTACACTATATTCTTAGCGAAGAGTATTGACCCTTACATCTAAGAGCATAGATAATTATGAAAAGGATATGTCGCTTATGGAAAAAGGATCCTCAAAGAGGAAAATATCTTATCAACAAGACCCCCACCTTAGAGGAGTGCTTTTGATAAAATATCATCTTTCAAAGAAAATAAAAGAGGGATCAAAGATTCAATCATCAAGACCCCTACGATCAAGAGGAAGAGGAATCTTGGAATGAAGGAAGCAAACTGTAATCCAAAGAAAGGGAAAGAGTTTATAAAGAACATAATTTTCAAAATAAAGAAGAGGTGATGACCCAGGACAATCACCTTTCATATAAAAGGGTATCCATAGCCAAAACATAAGTCAGTATAAGGAAATAATGTTGCAGAATAAACAAATGCCACTAAGCTAAGGAAAGTAGATCCTTAGACAGATAGAAAGAAGGGAAACCTTGCCCCCCAAGGATGAAAGCAAGGGATATACCAATCAGATCAAGATATATTGTAACAAAGATATATCTTTGCAAAATAAATGTTTTAGAAAAGATATCGTGAATACTAGAAGAGAGCTATGGATGATTATGAGAAAAGGAAGGATGTATCATATCATAATACAAAACCATAGGGATAAAATATAAAAAGAACAATCAATTAAGCTCAAAACAAAATACATGCTAATAGCATAATGGATCCTATAAAAATGGAAGAAATACCTCTTGCCCCCTAGTCAAGAGACAAGAGGGGAAAATATCTATATTATAGAAGAACGAGGGGTATTCCCCATATGGAAATTATGAAGAAATTGTAATATCGCACAAGAGTGAGATATAATTCCTAAAGCAGCTCTTTCTCTAACATACATCTTGAAATGCACATAATCAGCAAGTAAATGTGTATTACTATAGTGAAAATAACATTTGTACTTGGAGAGAGAATCTTTTGGCAAAGGTTTAAAGATTTATTTCTTAGAATTCATTAACTGAACATACACCTTCTTAGCCACATCTTGAGGGGTATCAGAGTAATCTAAGGAAGGTGTTGGAAGAAGAACATGAAGAGGAGGGTGACGATCAAAATCAACCACCTTAAATTGAGATAGCGGAAAGCTAGACCATGCATATCTTGTTTAGGGGATAGATGAATTGGATATTTAATACCTTGTTAATTAACACCAAGCCCTACACCCTTATAACCTTGTTTAGCCACCATATTGTATCTTGTAGTGTACATATCTTGTAAATCTTCTGCTGGAGGTGATTGTTCATGGTGATCATGAGAAAATGTTGTGTAAGGTGGAATGATAGGCTTAGAAGAAGTTTCTTTTCTCTTCCCTTTAATATCATCATGGATTAGATAAGAAGGGGAAGGTAAATCAAAGAATTCTTGCACATCTGCATCATGAACCATAGTTTGAGCCCCATCATAAGTGTGGGAAGAACTAGGGATAGAAGATGGAGAAATTGGAGTGGGAATATTAGGAATTGGATTAGGAAGGATAGGATTAGGATTAGGAAGATTAGGAAATAGGGTATCATCCACCAAATTCTTCACATATTCCAAAAGAGAAATAAGTCCGCCACAAAAATTCTTAATGAAAGTTTTGAAAGTAGGAAGGCTAGTATTAGTCAATCTCATAATAGCATAAGAAAGTGAAACATGAAGAGTGAAAAACATAATGAAATGGATGATACTCTCATAAAAATCATAAGTACTATAAAGAGATGCTAAGAGAAGAATAATGAGGAAAATAACCACACACCAAAGCATCTTAAAGATCTTCATAGTGAATGAAATGCAAGAAATATTTTTGTATTTTTATGAGTATGTAGATTTTTTTTATTTTAAAATGCAAGAGCATAAAAGAAAAATAATCTAATATGTATGCAAAAGCTAGTCTTAAGGAAAAGAGGCAAAGCATCTAACACCAAAAAGAAAGAGTTGTCTATCACAGGTTCACCAAAATTTAAGATAAATATTTATTTATTTGTTTATTTATTTATTTTGATGTGTTTGTTGTGTTTTGTGCAGTGGAAAATGTTGTAAATATATTACCTCCTAATCTAAGACAAGGAGATCCCAATTAATTAACCAAAAGGAGATGATCAATGCAGAAAGGAATCAATTGGTTATGGATAAAGACAGGAAGCGGGTCTAATTTATTAATTATAAAGTAAAAAAATAGATCTAAAAGATTAGGATGAAATGAAATGCTTATCTTGAAATGTAGCAGATCTAGAAATTGTTGTTTTCTCGGGTTTGTACTGAGTTTTTGGAACTTTTACAACCGGATCTAGAATGGAAATACAGAGATGAAGAAAACCCAGAAATATTTTTCTTTTCTGAGCCAGGTTGACCTTGACCCAAATACGGGGGCACAATTTTACCCCTTTATGTCGACCTTGACTTGCACTGCTCCGACGGAAATTTTATTCTCAAATCCTGAAAGTTTGCCAAAAAGGGTATCTGAATCTGCTCTTTAATTCATTTTTTTGTACCTGTACCTACAAGAAAAATGGTTTTGTTTGTTGGGGGAGGGGTTTTCCTTAGTCAAACCCCAATTTTAGGAATTAACCTTGAAATCAAAATTGAAATGGAGAATGCTAGAAAGTAGTAGAAGTAGATCTAACAACAAAGCTATGATATTCAATAGATATGCAATTGTATTTCAAATGTAAACAAGTATGTTAATATGAAAGCTTAGACTCAACATTAAAACCCATAAATGTAAATCAAAACCTCCATGATTATATGCTTGGAATCCACCTTGAAGGAAGAATGAATGAATCTTGAGGATGCAAAAAGGATCTTGAAGGAAGATCACACAACCATGATGGATAGATCTAGGGTTTGAATGATGACTCTTGAATACTTGAACAAAATCCCTTCAAAGGATTGAATGCTTGAATCCTTTATCTTCAATGGAGAACTTGAATACTTGAGAAGAAGACTTGCAGACCTTGATTGAACACTTGGAAGCTTGAAAGCATGTAGAATTCCTTTTCTTCTTAGATTATCCTTCTTTTGAAAATGAGAGGAGAAGGCTTCCTTATATACTAGTCTAGGGCACAAACTTCTAGAGAGGCTAACATATGAGAATTAAATTCCAATTAGGCTCATACTCCTAGAAGTGAACCTATATTAAATATCTTTTTAAGAGTCACCACTTTGAAGCCCGAAACAGCTGACCCAAAAGCGGGAAAATAAAAATTTTAGTTTCCACCCGCATCCGAAAAACTTTCCAATGAAAAAGGCAAACTTGGGTTGAGGTCGAGGTCGACCTTGACCTAGGGGCTTAAGATCCTTGGAAAATATGTCAAGTGAGGAAAACAGTGCCCAGAGAGGTCCAATCAAGGTCTTAAACAGACACAAAATATGGAAAAGGGGAAGAAATTAGAGGACAACATGATAATGGCCCAAAACACCCCCTAAGGAGGGATAAATAGTCTTAACATGGAAGTGCTTCCATTTTAAGATGATACAAGATCAAAATTTTAATAACAGGACTTCATCATCAGATCCATGGGCAACTTTGATCATGTTTATTGCTACTCACCTTGCCATTAAACAGAAGTTTCTTATTATCCCCACACTTCTACAAAATTGGTCTCCCAAACAGCAATTGGCCTCTAGAATCAACCTTAAAAACTGATAAAAAAGCCTCTGAGAATCATGTAATCTAAAAATTATGCTCATTTCTAACATGTGAGTACATATGCCAAAGGGATTTGCATAAAAACATTAGGGTTGCAAGATATCATTGGTCCAACTTGGAAATTCTTAAACATTGTGCATATGTGGATGTCAAAATAGTAGAAAATGCAAATGGATTAGCCTTTGCAAAAATATGGAATTATGCCTTGAGGCCTAACCATTGATCATATTAATACATTTAGATACAAGGAGAGAATATCCAAAATTGGAATCTCAAAACAACTACTTGACATAAAACTATAACACTCTAAAAATGAGTATCTTGTGAAATCAATTCTGTTAATAAAGGGAATCTGCATAAATCACTTGTGGTTCTGATTCCACAAACCTTTAAAAAGAAACTCTTATGGTCTAAAACCTTGGACATGGATTCACTTTCACATGAGGAAAATGAATCTGTCATTAACTTACTCTGATGATAAACTTGTCAATTGGCATCATCCTTCAAAGTCATCTCTTCAATACTTTTCAAACTCAAATACAGTAATAATGCAGAAACTGGATTTGGAAAGGGTTGGGAAAAGTAGTCAAATGGATTGACCATAGTCTAAAACTCTTCAGGAAGGTACATTTCCATGTTTTCAATGTAGGGGAACTTTCAATTCTTTACAAGATTCAGTTGGGTACAACTTGTAAAACCTCAAAGTAGGGCACTTAAAATTTTGCACTTTCACATTCAGAGAAACTGAATAAAATGCAAATAGAATGACTTTGGAAAATTGTGCAAATGCACTCATGGGGGTCTAAAAATGGGAAAATTGATTCAACTTAATGCCTATAAAACACTACAATAACCCTCATGCCATGACTATAAACTAGGCTCAAGATACAAACTACTGACGTCGGTCACTTAGGAAATTCTAAAAACATGCAAAGTGCAAATTTGGGCAAACACCTCCAAATGGTCATCTCCAAAACATGTCAAAACTAAAATATGAGAGTTGGAACCTATTATACTTGTTTAATGATAGGTTCTAAAAATACCCTTCAAGTGATTTCTCATAGAAAACATTAGGTCTCTTTTTACAAGCATTCAAAGTAGGCCTTTTCCACAAGCTTTTTGGGGGTATTCACCTTGCCTTCAAGAAATTTTTACTTATTCACTCCAAATTTCTCTAACATTTTAGGGTACTAATAGTGGCTCTATCTGGGGACATGTGCCCCATGTGGGCATGTAGAGGATCTATAATCTCTTGGTATAGCAGACCATTCACAAAAAAAAATAAGACTTTCTTCTCTCTTGACTTCAAAACCGGGCTCCTTATTGAAAATGAAACACCACACAACTGAAAGAAAAATGAATGTACAAAATAAAAACACTGCTTACAAAAGGCCCGAAGCCCCAAAACTGAAATTGGTCTTTACCTCTATCAAATATATGATTCTCATCTCCATGGACTAAAGGTAAACTAAAATTATTACTTCCGCCAACATGATCAAACACACTGCCACAAACTTTCAGCACATTATATAAAAAATTCAGCACCCTTACTATCATTAAATGCTTAGAAATCACTAAAATAATGAAAGTGTTGATCATCATGTAACATAAAGTTACCACATTCTTTACAATTTATAACTGGCCGAGGAGAAAAATATTTTGACTCCACCACAGAGCTGGAAACATGTTGATTTACTTCAACACATGTTTGGAGACCAAATGATATTCTTTCAAATTCAATTCTATGTCTATCACACAAGCATTCAAATGAATCATAATGAACTACAACTTGTGGCTTCAGATTTAGTTTATGCTGAGAAAAATCAACATGCTAAACTGGAAAAAGAAAATACTCACTTTTTGCCAGATAGTTGATATGTCCTTGCTGATTTATTTCAGTATCTTTAAAATATAATGCATCAACACTTTCTACACCCCATTCTTGCAAAAATGAACATACCTCTAGCTGAAGCAAATAATCTGGTGTAAAATCTGAAACCTCTCTCGGCTTCACATAAAATATTTCAAAATGTGGTTCCAACAAATTAGCAAGCAGTTCATTATACATATTCTCATCTTGGCACACATCTCCTTGATATTAAATCACTTTTATAGGAAATATTATCAACATGAGTAGTTTTCTCTTGATAAAACATTGATTTCATATCATTAACAATATCACAATTATCGATGTCCACATCAAACAAGCTGAGATCCATTTCTGGTTTGAATACAAAATCAGATTTAGTCTCCATATCATACGAGATACTTTCCTAAAAACTCTCATCAGTTGGTTCACACAAACCTGACATTGACCCACTAGCTACAATTTCATATTCATTTTCATGGTCTAAAGCATCCATAATTTCATATTTATTATTGAGACCATCCTCTATATTACCAATATTATTTATGAAACATCATGAATAGAAACCATATCCATTTGACAAGTTAGCATAGTGTTTTCTAAGGCTGGAAACTTACACATTGAAAAACTATGTTATTCAAGAGCATTCGGAGCTACCGCAGTCTCATACTCTGGCTCATAAAAAATTATATGCCTCTTAGGATCAACAAATTTGCATGACAAGTCATGGGATGTAAGCATACAAATCAAAAAATTAATACTTTCATCATTGTTAGTTGAAATGAAAGAATTCATCTCTGTTTTAGACAAATCATCATCTTCATAATCATCTCCAACATATGACAAGTCTTCATCCTCTTCAGAAGGTTGCACACAAACCATCAGCTTATCTTGAAAGAAATCATGGTCATTCAGGCACCATGAATCCTCTTCCTCAACCAATTCCTCATACATATCCTCACTATTAGCATCAGTAAAGTCTGATAGAACCTCATCATTTGATGCTTCAAAATCATCATCTAATGAAAGACCTACCCCCTCTTTACTTTCCACATTTTGTTTTGAACCACAATTTAAATCATGGTTATTAAAATCAGCAGGGACAAAAATATTTTGGCATTGATCTTCATTTCTTGATCAACACCTATCTAGTGCACTTGATACATTATGACAATGATACAGTATTTCAATGATATATTTCTATTCACACATAACTTCAAAACACAATCAATCATGACATGGTTACCAACTTATTCCTTCTTCCCTTTCAATTAGTGTTGACCACTTAGTAGGGAAAAATTTTAACAACTAATTTTCATGTAACAGTAATTATCCAATGAAAAACAAAATACCTAGATGTATTATAGTGGCTGCAGAACCCTAGATCTGAAATTTCCTTCACACCTTCCACTAAATATTTTGTAGAGTCGCCACCTCTTATCAAAGGGCAGAAAACTTGAACAGCTGAGACACAAACCCAACTCAAATTCTCCTCAAACTTTGAATTTAAACTTTTTGATTTTCACGATAGGGGAGCACTACATTTTCATTGATTCATTAATTGGTGTCCATTCCTTAGAAGCTTAGAAGCTCACCCTTCTTTTCTAATGGATGTTTCTTTACCTCAGAATCTTGTGTCTGCCTTTCTCATTTTGTATTTATTTGAAATAGATCTTTCATTCAGCACGACTACAGAGATTGGAGTCACCACCCAATACAAATTGGGAAATATATTATGACAGTTTGTAAGGACAAACTCTTTGCAAAATCACCTTTACAAGAAAAAACTGATTCCTCACAAGACATCAATTCTTGGACAAAATCTTAGACAAAAACAATATCTCTCAAACCCCATAACATGAAAAATGGCTTTTCAACTCTAATCTTGGACAGACTTAACTGGACTAAAAATTAATAAGGCAAGGAGCAAGCTCAACTGAAACCTTATTAACTATGAAATTAAAACAACATTCCCCAGTAGAGTCACCATTCTTTTGGTGTGACTCAAATGGGAAAACTCAACTGAAATTTGATTTTACTTTAACACACCAGAGATTTTCAGAAAAACTGAACAAGACTATTTCATCTCTATCCCCAGCAGAGTCGCTATTCCTGTTAGTTTTTTTTCTTACAACCCTCAATCCTAAAAGAGAAAGTGGGAATTAGACCGGGGGATCTTCATCTAATTCACATAGTCTGCATCATCAATAGATTGAGGATAGGAAAATCCAACATTAACAAGGTCCTATGACCTTCTTCACTTTAAGTTCCACACACTCAGGAGGGTTTTCCTAATAACATGAATCTGCACATATAATAAACCTCTTGCTACACAACACTATGCAGACACACAACTGTGGATAGTTCTAAGACTTGTATGTAATGGGCATTTAAAACTCTATGAATCTTATGCAAGATCCCACGTGTATTAAGTGTGTTGAGAACTATATAACTTATCTTCACACAAATAAACATGAATTTAAAGGGATTTATTGATTTGAAATGTTTCTGAAAGTACTTCTACACTCATATAGATCATTGCCTTACATTGGGTTTACAGATTCAAATATACATCCATGATAAAATCCATATGAACAAGATCTTAACCAACCAACTTTCAATAGTTTCTTCCTTGAACCAACAAACCTACTTATATCATCACAAAGTTCTACTTATGAATCCAATTCTTGTATTCAAGCTCACAAATACTTGCTCTCAGAATTTAACTCTTCCCTTAGAAGAGACCCATGAACATGTATTACAAAACACACAACAAATGTGCAGACAAATTCCAATATCCTTAATATTCAAATTTGTATAAGTCTGAATACAGTCACTTGAGATCAATGTTGTTCAGACAAAGAAACCTATCCCTTTCCTGGAAAGAGATCAATGTTGAAACAACACAACCACACAGAGATTTGCATAGATGAATTGAAGATCCTGAATACATTCAATTCAAATGGTCTAAATGCACATAAATGGAGACAACTCTATGATAATAGTAGTTAACCTACACTAATTGGTCTACCATTGTTCATAAAATAAAAATTATTACCAGAACATACTACATCTGCAACCTACAACTAAAAAGAAAACTAACTGTACATACTTGAAAAGAAAACTTTCAGAATTGGAACCCCAAAATTAGAACCAGCAATCTAGAACTTTCTTTGGAGACCAAGAAATTGGAACCCCTATACAATGGAGAAGATAGAAGATATAGGGAAAGGGAAACTCCTGATTATTTCTTCAACAGGCACCTATCCTTTCCCCAAAAAAATATCTAAAAATTTGATCTCTTCTTCAACTACCTCCTTCAAAACTAAAAATTTTATTTGGTTTTGAAAATATCCCCATTGTTGTTTGAACAACCTTCTGTCTGATTTATACATTTGAAACTTGCTTAAAATCCCACGTGAATTACACAATCATCTTTGAAAATAAGCATATTTTCAATTCACATACTCTGTGCAAATTTAATGATTAAATCCTAATGTTTTTTGTAAATTTAATTGCTTTATCATTCTACAATTTTATCCATCTCCCCTACACATTTATTTTGTATTTTAACTCTCATGTCTTCATAGGGCACCAGATTATGCCACTAGACATTTTCTCATTTTCTGAGAGAAGCTACCTAGGCACCTACATCACTTGTCTCATCCTCTCTGCCCAAAAATATCTAAAAATCTGATCTCTTCTTCAACTATCTTTGATCTACAATCATCCCTATTTAACAAACTTTATTCTGCACTCATAAGGATTGCAAAAATTAAATCCTTATCCTGAGACCTTTCCAATGGTATATGACACTTGACATTTCTGAAAAGATCTGACCACTTAATCATTAAAACAAATTCTCCCTTCCCGTGTACATTTAGTTGAAATTTTTGAATCTGCATATCAAAGTTTGAACTATTGATTAATCTCAATTTTGTTTCATAGATATTAATTTTTTCAACCTAGGCTCCTAAGCCACGTGTCATTTTCTCATTCGCACAGAGAAACCATTTGGGTGTTTACATCACCTGTCTCATTTTATCCACCCAGACTGCACCAGAACGTGCCACTTGTCACCATCTGACTGGCTCCACTTTCCCTCTATGACTACATGACTAACCATTGGTAGTTATGTCATGTACTCATGACACTAACTGCTAACTCATCCTAACCATCGCAACTGTGTGACTAACCACCAGTCATGCACTTGCCAATTATTTCCCTGACCGCCTGCCTGCCTCGCGACTGTGTGACTAATTGCTTTCCTGCTCTGCAACTGTGTGACTAACTACCATGTGTCAACATCTTGTGCACTCACGGGCATTTCCTCTGACCTCTACTCTCTACCGTGAGTGTGTGACAAGTTGCCACCTATCCATCCGCTGCCACGTAACCGCCCCGTTGCCACCAACCTGCTACCATGTCATCTACAAAAAAAAATGTTGTCAGAGTGAGCATGCTTCTCAAGGTGCCTCATGTGCACACACATGGAGAGCCTCCTCTTCATTCTTCAAATTACCTTGCGATGCCTTTACCTTTTAAATACCTAAGAATTGCATCGCCCCACGAATGTGGGACAAAACATTTGCAAGCTTTTAAAGATTTTATGTATTTTGCGCCCAAAATTTGGGGCCCACCACCTCTAGTATTCCAATAACCAAGGGACCCACCAGGGAGCCTTAGCTTCTTATTCACATTACAACACAAGTGCAAACATATAAAAACATCTAAAAAGTTCCTCACCCCACCAATGTGGGATATGTGCTTTTATAGTTTTAAAGAAAAGATTTTACATCTGTTGCTTTTGTGTATGTGTGCCCAGTATTCTACTCTTGTTTCACATGGTACAAGCTTCCCTTAACACTATGCAGGCCTCCTCCTTCATCTTCAAATTTCATTTGCTTGTAAGTTCCAAAGTGTTTAAAAAACCTTTTTACATGTTGCTTCCCTTACCATAGTCCACGCAGGATATTACCATTCTTATGCGCTGACTCTTTCAAAACTTTGTAGACATTTATGTTTGTATTACGTAGGACTTTGGTGTTTGTATTGCGCAGGGTCTACTTTCATACCTGCCAAACATGCAGTGGTTTAAAAGTTTTTTTTTTTTAAATCCCCTTTGATTTTATCCGTGGGGTCTCTCCTATATTGTGCAGGTTATCTTTTAGTTATATGCGTTGGCACTTCCTCCATCATTAGCACAGGATTCCACTTACCATGTGCTTATCTCTTTAAAACCGTGCAAGCCTCCTCACCTTGTATTTTCCATGTGCGCTTGCTTGGTTTTAAAATTAGTCTTCTTTTGCATAGCCTTTTGGTTTGGTTAACACCTACCAATAGCATATTATTTTTGAAGTTTTGAAACTCCTTGTCCCTTGCGCAAGATTTTAGAGTCTTTATTTTATGCTCTGCACAGACTCTTCAACCATAAAATGCGTAGGTCTCTTTATTATTTCCAGCTCAGTTTGTCACTTAGTCTTTAGTTTATGCTCATCAACATTAGCATGAAGACTTCAAGCACAATTTCCTTTCCACATTGCGCATGTTTTTTACCACATTACGTATTCAATGGTAATTACACTTGGAAATTGTATTTTCTTGAAATTTTTTTGCTTTACAGTCTGAGAATTTAGTCCCCAAACAGTTATCATGTCATGCTCTTCTCATTATGTGGCTAGGCTCTATGCTCTCAGATTTGAATTTGGACAGCCTATAAATAGCTACATGTCGTGGCTTTGCCTCTAACTTTGCCTTTCTATCTAAAGGTTCATGCTCTTGTGTCAACATCTCTAGCTCGCATAGGCAGAATGGATGTTGGTAAGGATTATTGAATTTTAGCCTTATGCCCACCCATGGCATTCACTTGATAGTCTCGAAAACTCTTTCAAATCCATTTTTCATAACCACTTAATTCATATCTTACCAAGAACAAAATGGAAGCCATGAAGACACACTACTTTGAGGAATTCTAATATATACAAGATTGGAGGATATCGGCTTTACACTATGAGCATTCTCTTTAAAGTGAGAATGGATTTTGAAAATCCCAAAGCATTCAATAAGCTGGTAATGGGCCCATCCCTACATTGGATTATGTCCTCTTGTGGATTTGAAAAATAAAGTGTCCATTCTGTATAGCTTGGACCAATAGTGAACCCATATATTTCCACTATATTGTACATTGAAAGGGCCAATTCTATGAACTTTATTTTAGTTCCTTTTGCACCTTTTCTAAGTACCACACCATGGAAAAGATAAACTAGATTAAGAACATCCTTGATCATAGAAATGAAGTATTTATGGATCAAAATTTTAATAATTAGTACTTCATCATCAGATCCACGGGAAACTTTGATCATGTTTCTTACTACTCACCTTGCCATTAAACGGAAGTTTCTTATTATCCCCACACTTCTGCAAAACTCATCTCCCAAACAACAATTGACCTCTAGAATTAGCCTTAAAAATTGATCAAAAAGCCTCCAATAATTATGCAATCTAAAAAATATACTCATTTCCAACATGTGAGTACATATTGCAAAGGGATTTTCATAAAAACATTAGGGTTGCAAGATATCATTGGTCCAACTTGGCAATTCTGAAACACTATGCATGTGGATGTCAAAACAGCAGAAAATGCAAATGGATTGGCCTTTGCAAAAATATGGAATCATGCCTTGAGGTCTAACCACTTATCATAGTAATACATTTAGATACAAGGAGAAAATATCCACAAATGGCATCTCAAAAAAACTGCTTGACATTAAAATATGACCCTCTGAAAATGAGTATCATGTGAAATTAATTCTGTTAATAATGAGAATCTGCATAAATTACTTTTGGTTCTGATTCCACAAACCTATCAAAAGAAACTCTTATGGTCTGAAACCTTTGACATGGATTCAATTTCACACATGGAAAATGAATCTGCCATTAACTTGCTCTGATGATTAACTGGTCAATTGGCATCATCCTTCAAAGTCAGCTCTTCAATACTTTTTAAACTCAAACACAGTAATAATGCAGAAACTAGAATTGGAAAGGGCCGGGAAAAGTGGTCAAATGGATTGATGCTAGTATAAAACTCTTCAGGAAGGTACATTTCTCTTCAATGCAGGGGAACTTTTAATTATTTACAACATTTTTTTGGGTACAACTTGTAAAACCTCAAAGTAGGGCACTTAAAATTCTCTTTCGCATTCAGAGAAACTGAATAAAATCCAAACATAATGACTGTGGAAAACTATGCAAACGCACTCATGGGGGTCTGAAAATGGGAAAAGAGATTCAACTTCATTCCTTCAACACACTACAATAAACCTTATGCCATGAATATCAACTCGTCTCAAGATACAAACCACTGAAGTGGGTCACTTAGGAAATTCTGAAAACATGCAAAGTGCAGATTTGGGCATACACCTCCAAATGGCCATCTCCAAAACATGTCAAAACTGAAATCTGAGAGCTAGAACCTATAATACTTGTTTAAAGATAGGTTCTAAACACACTCTTCAGGTGATTTCTCATAGAATACATCAGGTCTCTTTTTACAAGCATTCAAAGTAGGCCTTTTCCACAAGCTTTTTGGGGGTATTCATCTTGCCTTAGAGAAATTTTCACTTATTCGATCCAAATTTCTCCAACATTTGAGGGTACTAACAAAAGGCATGATATTTTTCAGAAGCACCTGAGACTATGATACAATTACTCAACTTTTGACAATTCAGAAGCAATGAAATATAAAATGGATTGGGTTTTAACACTTCATTTTCTGGGTCATTTTTAAACACGAGAGAAACCGGGGGAATCGGAGGTGATATTTTATCTACTAAACATTGGTTAGTAGAAGATGGTTGGTCTTGATCACCTTTTACATATTTAACAAACTTATCTAATTCATTTGGATTTAATTTCAAATATTCAGTGGCTAATATTTGGATTGTGGAGGTTTTACAGAAATCTAGTGTGACAAAAATAGAAGAATAATTACCTACGTCGCCTCTTTGTAAAATCTTGAATTATGGAGCCTTCATGTTGGACGAAGAAGTACCTACCATAGGATCTTTACCTCTTTGAATAATTTTGGTAGAATTAACTCCAAATGTGGGTTTGGATGTTCTCTAGTTTCTTGTGAGAATAGCATAGGAAGGATCTTCAAGGGATACCAAAATTTCACCACCCCTTTTTTATTTGGACTCATACTCAAAGTAAAAAGTACCAGAGTCACTAGGCATTTCTTGAATCCTTATGATGGGGATTCCTAAATCCTAAGAGATTTATTTATCTTTTCAATACCTACTCTTTGGTCTTCCTATTGTATCTTTCTCTACCCTATCCAGAGGACATTTCTATGGTCCTCTACTTCTTTTAGAACTCTCCACCAACATCAAATCACTCTCATATCCTTCTCAATCCAACTTTGCACCCTTGGGTTCACTCTTCAAATTTTATTCCCAAAATATTCTTGGCAATGGGAATGGGGTTTGTCACTATTCCCCTTTCAATTTCCACCATTCTTGATCCATTTATTTGGACTCTTGCATAGTTTTCCAATCGGGTTCCAAATTTTCTAATTTTAGGCCTTGTAGCCTTTTTAGCCCAATTAGGCCTCCTAAAACTAGTAATCTTGGATTTCCCAAAAAATTCTCTTAAAAAACCCCCAACCTAGTTGTGGATTCTCTATAAGGACCTCCTAGGCTTCAAGATTTCCTAGGTCTTGGGTCTCCATAGTGTCTGTACATAGGACTTCTAGCAAACCCCTATTTTCAAGGGTTTTTAGGGCATGTTATCCAGTATGGTTTATTTTCTCTCAAAAGGTTCCCTAAGGAACTCCTCCACTCTTCTCCTTGTATACACATATCAAGGACACATTACCCTACACTCTTCACCCATTGATTGGCTCAAACCAATCCATCTAGCAAGCTCTCTTGCCACTACACTGTATAAGCTCCTAGCCAGAATACCCCTGTACTCGCCTACGGCTTGGTTGTAATAATAGCTCCCCTACACACACAAACTCCAAAAACCATATTTAAAAATTATAAATTCTCCTACTTGATTCCAAGTGGCCATTGAATTTCAACCACAGGAACTCAAGTGGGAGCCATATTTACATGACTGGTTCTGGACAAGATAGCGAACCAGTAGAACTTGAAGAATTTACAAAATGACTAACAAAAGTACCAAACCAACTACACAAAGATTAACTAAATAACAAGAATCAAAGTCTCAATGCATTATATTAATCCATTCCATCCATTAAAGGTCTAGATGAAGGCTCTGTTACACAAAATAGTCTAATTCTTGCTCTTTCCAAAACACAGTCCATACAATCTAAGGCCCAAACCATTGATTAGGGTTTGTCTAACCTTATATATGTTATCCCTACATTCTCAGACCCTAAGGTCAAGATTTGAATACATTAAAATCTATTTCCACAATTTTAGGAAATGTTGTCATGACAACTTTGCAAAGTTGCAAAGTTGTCATGAGCAACTTTTTACAACTTTTGCAAAATTGACTTTCCACTATCCTAACTTGCACAACTTGAGCTAGAATCACTCCATTGGATCCTTAAACACTTAAAAACCCCAAAATAACAACTTTCCCTTCAATTTGGGGTTTTGGTCATTGTTTGACCAACTTTGACTATCTTAGGACTTAAGCACTAAAACCTATTTGATCCAACCAAAACCATGAATCAAAAGAATCTTATCTACAACTGCACATCACATAAAAATTGGGACTATATCATTAGTCCTTATTAACCTGGTGGTTGGCTACAACCACCTACAATCCAAAATTTGCAAACATCTTCATTGAGACCTTAAGGTGCTCCTGCACCATTCTCCCCCTGCAACAAGAAAGTTAAGGAACCTGTGGTGTTACAAACTCCAAACTGATGCCATTCTTCTTAAAGTCACTCTCTTCTATCCAATTTGACTCAGGTTTTTTTTCCCATTTGATTAGATTCTCCATATATACTTTATGCCTAGTCTTCTTCTTGACTCTAGAATCCAGAATCTTCTCAACTTGTGGCTTAGCTTGGATAGGTACCCTAAGTTCTTCTACTTCCTTTATTATGTATGTATTGTACTCCTACTCCTTAACATCAGGTCCTTTGTATCTAATTAGGTCCACATTTAAAATAGGATAAATGGACATCTCCTTAGGTAGATCCACTTTGCAGGCATTAGGGCCATACTTAGCCAACACCTTACATGGTCCAATCCTCTTCATCTAAAGTTTGCTTGGTATGCCCTTCTCTAGCCTAGCTTTTTTCAAAAACACCATCACCAAGTCTTCTACTTCAAATTGTAAGTCTCTTCTCCCTTCATCCTTCTTAGCTTTAAGCATCTGATTTGCCTCCATTAGTGTCTTCTTCACTTGTTCATGAACCTCTCTCATTGACTGAGAAAAGTAATATGCATGTCCACTGATCCCTTCATAACCCCTTAGGTCTCTAAGTTCAAGAACACCTCTTGGATGTAATCCATACACCATTTCAAATGGACTCTTACCAGTAGTCTTGTTTGCACTGTCATTATAGGCAAACTCTGCTTATGGGATGACTTGATCCCATCCTTGCCCATACTCCTTGGTTAGACACCTTAACAAGTTGACTAGGACCTTGTTAATTACCTATGTTTGTCCATCCGTTTGAGGATGATATGCAAAACTATTATCTAAATTAGTACCTAGTTTTTTCCAGAGGGCCGTCCAAAAATGTCCCATAAATTTCACATCTCTGTCTACAACAATGCTCATTAGAAAACCATGTATCCTTACTATCTCCTTGAAGAAAAGATGGGTTATATGACTAGCATCATGAGTGGTTTTACAAGGGATAAAATGACTCATCTTATTGAATTTGTCTACTACCACAAATACACTATCCAAACTAGTTGGTGTTCTAGGTAACCCCGCTATAAAGTCCATACTTATGCACTCCCATGGTCTATTTGGGATGGGAAATGGCTGATAGAGCCCTGCATTTGATGATGTCCCTTTTGCCTTCTTACATACTCCACACTAATCAACATACTTCCTTACATCCTTCTAAATCTTGGGCCACCAATAGAATCTCTCCACTAGGTCTAGGGTCTTGTTTAACCCACAGTGTCCACTCAAACTGCCATTGTGCTTCTCTTGGATGAGGTTCTCCCTCATGGAACCCCTTGGAACACATAGTTGTTTCCCCTTAAATAGTAAACCATTCTGTAAAGTATAGTCAGCATATTCACTATGAAAATGATTTTCAAAATCATTACATACCTTATAGATCTCTGAGAAATCTGCATCTTCCTCATAAAGATCCTTGAATCCTTCAACCCCTGGGCTCTGTAACTGTATTTCTTGGACAGTGAGAAATCTCCTACTAAGTGCATCTGCAACCTTATTTTTTACTCCCTTCTTGTGCTTTATTCTAAAGTTGTATGCTTGCAGCAAATCCATCCACTTTATATGCCTCAAACTAACCTTCTCTTATGTATTTATGTAGCTTAAGGCCTGGTAGTCTGTGTATACAACAAATTCTTTTGGGAACAAATTGTGCCTCCACTTCTTAAGAGCTTGAACCAATGTCTAAAGCTCTAAATCATAGGATGAGTATCTAGACTTTGCTTCATTTAACCTTTCACTAAAGAAGGCCACTGGACTTCCTTCTTGGCTTAGGACTACACCCACTTCTATGTTGCTAGCATCACATTCCATAATGAATAATTTGTCAAAACTTGGCAACACTAGTATAGGTTGGGTAGCCACTTCCTTCTTCAATCTTTCAAACCCTTCATTGGCTTCCTTGGTCCATATGAACTTTGTCTTGACTCCACCCTTTATGGTATCTAGGATAGGTGCACAAATTTCACTGAATCTTCTCACAAACTTCCTATCGAATTGGGCCAACCCATGGAATCTTCTTACTTCATTCCCTGTCTTAGGATAGGCCAACTCAAAATGGCTTTAACTTTGCTTTTATCCATCTTCAAGTCACCTTGGGAGACTACAAATCCTAGGTAGACTAACTCTTGTTTCATGAATTCACTCTTCTCAAGATTTATGGTTAACTTCTCTTCTTGTAGCATTTTCATTTTCAACACAAGTTCTAGGTGCTTCATGTTTTCTTCTTTTGTTTTGCTAAAGATGATGATATCATCTAGGTATACTACCACAAATACCCCTATGTAATCCTTTAAGACTTCATTCATGACCCTCATAAAATTACTAGGTGCATGTGTAAGCCCAAATGGCATTACTAACCACTCATATAGTCCCTCTGTGGTTTTAAGAGATGATTTCCACTCATCCCCCTCTTTCATCCTAATCTGATAATAACCTCTCTTAAGTTCTATTTTAGAAAAGTACTTATCACCCTCTAAGCAATCAATTAAGTCTTCTATTCTAGGAATAGGAAATCTATACCTTATTGTTATCCTATTTATTTCCCTAGAGTCAGTACACATTCTCCACTTACCTCCCTTTTAGGAGCCAATACCACTGGAATAGCACATGGATTGATTCTCTTTCTTATTAGACCTTGATCCAAAATCTCTTGCACTCACCTTGCAATCTCTTTATTCTTCTCTGGTGTCATCTTGTAGGCAGCTTTGTTTGGCAATGATGCCCGTGGCACAAAATCAATCTGATGACTGATTTCTCTTTTTGGAGGTAGTGTATCTAGTGTCCCTTCACATATGATGTCCTTAAACTGATCCAACAACTATCTGAATTCTGCAGGCATAGGTGTTTGATTGGGTGTTTCATCCTCCTTTGGTTTCACCAAGATTTCATAACCAATTCCTTCTTCCTCATTCATGTCTTTTATGAATTCTTTCCCACTCATTAGGAGTGTATTGGAGTCCATCTTCTCCACTATATCTTCCTCTATCAAAGACTATATCTTATAATTAACTCCATTCTTGTTGAATTAGTACTTATTCTCCTTGCCATGGTGGATTGCCTCCCTATCATATTTCCATGGTCTTCCTAGCAATAGATGGCATGCATCCATTTATAGTACATCACAAAGTATCTTGTCTTGATACTTTCCTATGGTGAAATCAACCCACACTTGTTCATTTACCAATATGTTTTGCCCCTTATTCAACCAAGTTACCTTGTAGGGACAAACATGGGGTATCTTAGTTAGTTTTAACTTATGTACTTCTTCCTTTGAGATCACATTATTAGTATACCGTGGGTCTATTATGATCCTACACACCTTTCCAAGAATCTTGCACTTGACCCTAAAAAGAGCCCTCCTTTGTTTGTGTTCATCCTTTGTGGGTTATTTGATCAAAATACTCATAAGAATGAGGTTCTCTCCCTTCTCTAAATCTGGACTTATCTCAGACTATTTGTTAATGTCTTCTTCTTGCACATATGCAATTTTTTTTCACCTTGTGAAGATGATGGCTTATTCGTACACCTATAGGAACGGTGACCTAATTGGCCACAATTATAACACTTAATTGAAGCAAAATGTGAGCTTCTCCCGAAACCACTTGATCTACCTCTTCCACTACTATGAAAACTTCTTCATCTTCCATATCTCCTCTATGGTTTGACTCATTTGTTTTCTCAACCAAATTAGAGTCTCCTTGACCTCTGGTCTCATTGCTTCTACCACTAGACCCTCCTCTATGTCCTCTTCTAGAGTCTCTACCTCTTCCTCTACCCCTAGAGCTTGAATCTTGCTTCTTTCTGAGTTTTTCTTCCACCTTAAGGGCCATTTGGAAACAACCATGGATAGAAGTTAGGGTAAATAGACTTAACTCTTCTTGAATGTTTCACCTAAGTACATTGAGATACCTAGCAACTTTAATTCTCTCTATCTCTTGTACTCTAGACCTAAGACATAGCTTTTGGAATTCTTCAGTGTAGGATGCCACATCTAAATCCTTCTTCCTGAGATTTTGCCTCTTTTTATGCAATTGGATGTCATAATCTTCTGGTAGGTAATTTTCTTTTACCTTAGCTACCATATCCTTCCAATTGACTATTGGCTTCTTCCCTTCTCTTTCTCTTTCCTCGTGCAAGAACTTCCACCAATTTAATGTTTGCCCTCTCAATCTTGATTTGGCTATCTTTACCTTATGTGCCTCTATGATTCCATCACACTCAAAGTGATTTTCCATACCCTCAATCCATTCCATCTCTATTCGGCTAGAGAATACAAGGATGCCTTCTAGTGCTTTTGTTAGAAACACTGAGAGGGGGGGTGAATCATTGTTTGTTTATTTATTACTTTTCAAAAAATTAAACATAAATCAAACATACATTCAATGAATCTTAACATAAGAAATCATAACACATGATATGATTATGGGGAAACCTTGATCAGAGGAAAACCCTGGTGGGAATTAGTACCCACAAATATTGTACTAGTATAATGAACCTGTTAAAGTTCCTTTTCCTTGTTAGAAGCAGTCTTTACAATGCAAGTACAATGACCTAGTTAAAGGTCTGACACTGTTAGGAGTCTTTTACAAAACCCTGTTAAAGGTATATGGCTCACTGCCCAATAAGATGAAGGCTACAACCTTCTAATAGTTGATATACACTATATCAAAAGTGAACTATTGTGATGACACTATTGTCTGATCAGTTCTATGTATGCGCGAATGCTCTTACTCTCTTAAAGAGATTTATCTCATACTAACTTCATCATACTGCTTTTCTTTATCTTTCTCTTACATATTAATCGACACTTGTAACATAACATTACATTACATACTTATATGTTCATACCTGAATAGACGCGACCCAAAATAAGACTTATGGTCGGCCCTAAAACATAATACACAACGCTTCTGAGCAAGTTAGCTTAAGCGTGTGTTTACAACAATAATAATTACATCATTAAAAATATATAATCAAAGGCACTTGGCCATTACATAAAAAAATAATTCACGCTGGTCAAAACACTAGTCGGCTTCCATGCTCTGTCTTCTGGACTGCTGGTGTACTGATCTATCTTTAACTTCTTTGTACTATCATTTCATACCATGTGTGTCTGGACTTAGTATTTAGACATCACATAGAACATATATCTAAATGTGCATACTCTGATTTTATCTCTCACACGTGCGCTGATGTGCTAATTGGTGTATATCTTTATCTACCCTGTTTCCATACTTAGTCATTTTATCTTCTAAGTTATCTTTGATAGAAACTTAATATGACTTTGTTGCCATGATGACAACACAAAAATAGTCATATGTCCTCTAGGATTCAACTTGCAAATAGCTTTTCCATTTAGTTCCTTGAGGGCTTTGAGGAAATTTTCCTTAGGTAATGGAGGGTCAGGTTCTGGTTTTGCCTCCTCTTCAACTTGACTCTTTCCTTTGTCTTAATCCTCTCCCAGTTGTTCTTTCATTTTTCTTGCAGTCTCTAAAACTTCTGCTAGCTTGTGCTTCATCTCCTCCATAGATTCTTCTAGAAGTCTATTCTTGACTTTTTGTTCTGACAAGTCCCTTTCCAACTCTGCATTGGTCACCATGGTGCTTTCTCCAATTGACTCACTTCCTTCTATCATACACAATTCACTTCCCAATCCTTTCAATGGCTCTGATACCACTTTGATGGGGAGTCCTAACTCCTAAGAGATTTGTTTCTCTTTTCAATACCTACTCTTTGGTATTCCTAGGGTAGCTTTCTCTACCCTATCTATAGGACATTTCTATGGTCCTCTACTTCTTTTAGAACTCTCCACCAACTTCAAATCACTCTCATATCCTTCTCAATCCAATTATGCACCCTTGGGTTTACTCTTGAAATTTTATTCCCAAACTATTCTTGGCAATGGGAATGAGGTTTTTCATTGTTCCCCTTTCAATTTCCACCATTCTTGATCCATTTCTTTGGACTCTTGCATAGTTTTTCAATCAGGTTCCAAATTTTCTAATTTTAGGCCTTGTAGCCTTTTTAGCCCAATTAGGTTTCCTAAAACTAGTAATCTTGGATTTCCCACAAAATTATCTTAACAAACCCCTAACCTAGTTGTGGATTCTCTCTAAGGACCTCCTAGGCTTCAAGATTTCCTAGGTCTTGGGTCTCCATAATGTTTGTACATAGGACTTCCAGCAAACCCCTATTTTCAAGGGTTTCTAGGGCATGTTATCTAGTCTGGTTTGTTTTATCTCAAGAGGTGCCCTAAGGAACTCCTTAACTCTTCTCCTTGCATACACATGTCAAGGACACATGCCCCTACACTCTCCACCCATTTATTGGCTCAAACCAATCCATCTAGCAAGCTCTCTTGCCACTGCACTGTACAAGCTCCTAGCCAGAATACCCCTATACTCACCTAGGGATTGGTTGTAATAATAGCTACCCTACACACATATAATTACAATATTTACAAATTCCCCTACTTTATTCCAAGTGGCCATTGAATTTCAACTACAGGAATTCAACTGGGAGCCATATTTACATGACTAGCTCTGGACAAGACAACGAACCAGTAGAACTTGAAGAATTTACAAAATAACTAAAAAAAGTGCCAAACTACCAAACCAACTCCACAAATATTAACTAAATAACAAGAATCAAAGTCTCAATGCATTATATTAATCCATTCAATCCATTAAAGGTCTGGATGAAGGCTCTGTTACACAAAACAGTCTAATTCTTGCTCTTTCCAAAACATAGTCCGTACAATCTGAGGCCCAACCCATTGATTATGGTTTGTCTAACCTTATATATGTTATCCCTATGTGATGAGACCCTAAGGTTGGGATTTTAACACATTAAAATCTATTTCCACAATTTTAGGAAATGTTGTCATGACAACTTTGCAAAGTTGCAAAGTTGTCATGACCAACTTTTTACAACTTTTGCAAAATTGACTTTCCACAATCCTAACCTGCACAACTCAACCTATAATCACTCCATTGGATCCTAAAACACTTAAAAACCCCAAAATAACAACTTTCACTTCAATTTGGGGTTTTGGTCATTGTTTGACCAACTTTGACTATCTTAGGACTTAAGCACTAAAACCTATTTGATCCAACAAAAACCATGACTCAAAAGACTCTTATCTACAACCACACATCACATCAAACTTGGGACTTTATCATTATTCCTTATTACCCTGGTGATTGGCTAGAACCACCTACAAGCCAAAATTTTCAAAGATCTTCATTGAGACCTTAAGGTGCTCCTGCACCACGTTACTTCTTCAGGGAACTCTCCAACTTCATCCTTAGTGGTATTCATTTGAATGTGCCTTATCATATCTAGGTAGGATTCACCATCATGGTCTCTTATGAGATTGAAAGAACACATAATTCCCTTTCCAGAAGGACCTTCAAGTTGAAGTCTTGATTGAGATGCAGATAGTTGTAATTTCTTCTTGGGAATATACCAATTGAACTATTTTCTATTAATATCCAAATAAGGTTGTTGGTACAAGCCTCTAGACTTGGGAAGTTGCTTTTTCAAAGCAATCATATCATTTACTAGTCTCTGCACAACTACATGTGGTGAAGAGGTTGAATCTTGATCATGATAATTTTGTACATTTGTCCACCGTTTCCTTGTTGTAATCAGGTTATCTTCCAATTCTATGGCCAATGTTTGGTCTGCATTTAAATCAACTGGCCTACTCCTCTGTAAGTGAAAATTGATATCTGGAGGCTTTAAGTTCACAAGAAAACCATTTTTATTTTCAGGAGTTGGGCGCTTGGCTGTAGGAATATTGTGTATGATCTTCTTATATTTTTTTACACAGTCTCGCATAGACTCATGCATTTCTTTCTTCATACGGGTCAGTTGTGCAAGCATGAAATGCTCATCATCAGTGCACTTGAAACTATTTTCAAAAGAATATTTCATGCTCTACCAATTGGTTATCAACCCAACAAGTAGATGGCTAAACCATTCTCTTGCCCCTTTAGTCAAGGTTTGTGCAAAGTTTCTAACTGTTAAGTCTTCATGTTGCACAACTATTATTCCTCAGTTCTCCACTCTTTGATGATTCTCCTTCTTTAGTGGAAGACTGGTGCTCTATATGTCCAGGTCTAGATGTGTCATTATTTCTTCTTGGTGATCTCATAAGTTCCTCAAAGTATCTCAATGCTTCATTTGGTCTGTTTATCCTCTCAATGATTTCTCTTTCAAATCTCAACTCATTTTTTAGTTGATTGTTCTTAGATCTCAAATAAGTGTTTTCAATTTCTTTTATGTTTATGTCTTGATTTGAAAATAATAGTTGGTTGACCATGTCCTACTAACTATTTGTGAGCTTCTCCACATCCCTAGTCCTTTCATCAATTTTGGTAGCCATCTGTCTCTTGTCTTCTTCTGTCATTGTCTTATCTTCCTCATCTTTCTTCTTTTGGTCAATCACCTCACATAGTGTTATTGATTGAGTTTCGTATTCTATCTTCAAACTTTTGACTTGTTCTTTTAGTGTGTTATTCTTCTCCAATAGATCTACAATCGCTACATTTCTTTCTTTTGAATCACCATTGTCAAATAGACCTTCAATGTCTTCTTCCTTATATTGACTATCTTTCATCTGAGTTGCCAATTCCTTCCTAGCTTTCAAGGATTTCCTTAATTATTCTCTAGTTGTCTCAAGCTACTGCAAAGCCAGCTGAATATCAATCTTCTGATTCTTAATGACCTTTCCCAACTTATAGGCCTCCATTTCCAAGATATTAACTCTCAACTGGTTAGACTTATTTTAAGAGAACAAAGCTTTGATGCCAATTGTTGGAAGTCTAATAAGGGAAATTAGTAACTAAGAGGGGGGTGAATC
Source organism: Thuja plicata (assembly GCA_018584345.1). Taxonomy (NCBI): domain Eukaryota; kingdom Viridiplantae; phylum Streptophyta; class Pinopsida; order Cupressales; family Cupressaceae; genus Thuja; species Thuja plicata. Next base: position 5,902,956 of record MU227527.1, on the reverse strand, counting down.
AAATCTATAAAAATTCTACAAATTCTTAACTAATTGATTCAACCATGCATTCATACACATAAAATAAAATGCTCTAAATATATAACATCTAATCATGAATACATAACACAAAGATTTTTGTAACACAGAAACCCATGAAGGTGAAAATGGGGTGGGGATGACACCCACAAATATTTACTACTACACTAATAAAGTGTGCATGTTAGGGCTACAAAGTTTGATCACTTCTGATGATCTACCCTATGAGGGGTCTTCCCTGTTAAGAGCTATTATAATTATACAATCTACCTTCTTAAAGGATTTAAAAATTACAACAAAGTAAGCACTCGATTAAGAGATTTACAAAGGCCTATTAAGACCACGTTGTTAAGAGATTTACCTTGATTCACTTGCTAGAATGTATCAGTACCTGATCCTTCGATCTGCACTTCAAATGTTGATAATGAATCTCCTCTTTCCAACTCTCAATCTGATTTATCTATGTTCTACTCTTCACTACTTTTCTCGGTCAATATGTTTGGTCAATGCTTTAGATATGCAAAGTATGCATATGCTTCTGATCTCTGCTCTTCACATCTGTATCCAAACATACAATATCTAACACACATGGATTAGGTTTTGAATTATCCCATGTATAAACCATCTAGATCTATCATCTTTTGCCGCTTAGGCATCCTTAATTTTGATTGGCTGCATGGCTAGAATAGGGATCCATGATCATAAAAATAACGCATAATTAATCCATTAAATCTTATTGCATGATCATTAAATGCTCCATATAAGTCAGCGAAAATAGTTTAGCTTGGTGTTTTTACCATTCCAAACACATACAAAATCTGTTTTACTCAGAAAAACAAAATACTGGTGCTCGGTCAATATTGTGTCACTCGGCATAGTTGTATGTTGTCGCTCGACACTAACACTTCTATGCAACTTGACAATCAATCTTCTCAGCATCCATTGAGTACTCTGAAACCTCTAACTTTCTCGGCAGTAACTGCAACTAAGTCTCAGCCTTAGTGAGATGGCTTGGTCACAGTGATGACCGACCAACCTACCTTGAATATGACTAAGTGTGGGACACTAATAGAAAACAAAACTTAGAGATCAACAATCTCCCCCTTTTTTATTAGTGGAAAAAATGCTTTGTCATGTCTTTTTAGTCCTTCAAAAATAGTACTCGAAATAATTCAAAATTCAGAACTCCCCCTAGGATTCTAACTCGGTCTTTCTCCATAAAGACTTCACTATATATAACATATATATATATACATACTTACATTTCCCCTATTGAATCTATGACATTTACCCCTTTTTTTTGTCACTCTTGTCACTTTGCTTTGCTGGGGTCATTGGGGTCAAACCATACTTATCCAAAAATGGTTTTTGGATCTGTAATATCATAGTTAAAGTGTTATCCCAACTTGTCCTTACAGACTCCAAAATTAGAAACTTGATTTCTAGCTTGGCAGCTAGATTAATTAAACTCTCAACAATGTTCATAGGTGGATCTTTCTATGATAGTTCCTTTTCTCTTTCAATGCTTTCTGCATAACATCCAAGTGAGGTATCAACATTGTTTGAATTGAAATCAATTTCACCCTTATTTTGTCATCATTAGCCATAAGCTTGGCTAATCTTGCTTGGGCATGTTACAACCTATTAAAATGGAAAGAGCTGGAACTTGTATCCATGATTAATGACTATCATGATGACCTTAAATCTAACTGTAGCTTCTCTATAAGCTGTTGATTCTCCTTTGTAAAGAATTTAGTATCACATATTTGCTTGTACAAAGAGAGAACATTCTCTATTACTTCTTCTAAATTGCTGACTAGATTAGAAAGTGCAACCTGCTTCTCGGTAAGCTTTGTTGCAATTTTCTCAAGTACCTTGGCCTCAAATTTTCTCTCTGATATTTGCATGAGTTTTCATTAGAATTTATGTTGTCTTTGATCACCTTTTGAACAATATGAACCAATTGTTCCAATATAGGTGCCTACTCATTGAGGTCTTGAAATTTGAATGCAACAACAAATATTTCTTTAATCTCGTATAATACGTGATTTTGTTGATGTTCTCGTTTCAATTCTTCTTGCTTCATCTTCATGTTCAATAAGTCCTACAAGATTAGCATTTGTTCGTAAGATGAGTTATCAATATCCCATTTTGGAATGACTATAACTTCATCAAGTGTAACTTCAGAGCTCTTATCCTTCTTCTTCTTATGTGATTTATTCTTTCTTGGCTCTGGTGAGCTGCTACTCAATTTATATTCATCTTTCAAAATATTAGTGTCACCACTAATTGATTCTAACTCCCTTTGAGTATTGAGTATCTACTTGGTAGATGTATCATCTTTCTTAACTTCAGTAGATACCAGAGGAGAAACATTAGGTAGTTGTACCAATGCTTGTATTGCCTCTTCCTCCTTAGGTTCTTATTTCTCCTCTATCTCAGAAGTATTGGTCACCTCAGTGACTTCTTCAAGTGATTTGGAGATGTCTAGTGTAGACTTATCTACTTGTTCATCTTTGCTTTTATCTCCCTCTATTTTGTCTTCAAGGTTTTCCTCGATAGGTGAATCTAGAATTAAGAGTGCCTCATTTCCTTGTTCCTCAAAATTCAAACCTTGTGTTACCTCATCAGTGGTTAAATCTTCAATAAGTTATTCCTCAACCTTCTCTTTCTCCTCATCATCAACTTTTTTCTTTAATTCTCCTTCAGTAATGTCAATCATTTCAACTCTAATATCATCATGTATCATATCCTCAGTATTATCTGGTTCATTGATGTCTTCTTTGTTGTCAAGCTCAATTTTCTTAGATGTGCCCTCATCTTGCTTCTTTACAACTATTAATCCAAAGACGATCTTCCATATTCTTTGGGTTTTTTGCAAAACCCCTTCTATATCATTCTTCAATATGTAATAGGCTCTCAACTTAGGAATTAATCTATTCCTATGTTGATCCATAAATTTTTCTTTCTGCTTCTTTGTTAACTTTTCCATGATTTGAGCTAATGCTCCTTCTTTGATTTGCATTTTTGTCATCATGGCATGTTGTCATCTCTCTTCAATTTTATTTTCTAGCTCATTGAGGACTAAATTCCCAATCTCTAAAGGATTCATCTTATATGAAACTAAAATATCCATCATAGTCTCTTCTATTTTAGCCTTATCAATTTTTCTGGACTTCTCATACTTAATAAACTTAAAACCTGATAAACCTGCTGAATTATGGATGTTATGACTGATTTCATCAACATTGGTAGTGCATTTTTGTTTTGCAACTTTTAACTTTTTGATATCCTCAGTTTCTATTAACTATTCATCTTCTTCATCCTTACCTATAATATATTTTCTTCTCGGTTTCCTCTTTGGCTGACTCAGCTTAGATTCTATTTGTACTTGTTTTCTTTTCCCTGAGCTTACCCCTTCAACATCCTATTACCAATTTCTTCTTTGGTGGCTCGATAGATATAGTAACTATTGATGCCCTGGTTCTCGGTCGAGATGTGGTAGGAGAAGTAGATTTTTTCTATGAACTCCTCTTCTTGGATGGCTCAACAACCATCACTTTCTTTCCCTTTGGGTCCACTTCCACATCATTACCACTTTCCTTAGAATCACTGGATTGGTCCTCTCCTTAACCTATTGTGATTTTCACTAGTGCATCATCATCATCTTTTTCTTCTCCTAGTATCTTGTCAAGATTCTTTACAATTTTCTTTCTCTTCCTCTCTATTGTTGCAGCCTTCAAATTTGAAGTTACCTTTGTCTTTGCTTCATCATATGTTCCAAATCTCTTGGCATTCCTATCAATGTTCTCTACCAATAGATTTGTGATAGCTGCAGATGTTTCATCTATGTTTACTTCATAGGGAAATGGCCTTAGCCATGATACCCTTGGTACTATAGCTTGCACATAGGTGTTATCAGTATCAACTAGAAATAAAACATCATTATAATGTTTCTCCACTAGTGATATCATGATTCTGCTACTTAGTCTCATCTTTTTCTTAAACTCCACAAAGTAACTATCCATAACAATATCAAAATTTTCTCCTAATTATTGAATAAACTCATTTATTTGAATTGTTATCGGTCAGTCCTGACTCCATACAACATCTCCTATAGTAGGAAAAGTATTCTATACATAGAATAATATGCAAACAAGTAAGGAACCGAACTTACACATAGATTTCTTTGCCTTCCTTATAGCTAACAAGTTCTTAGCAAGTTGAGTCATCTGCAACTCAGAAAGATCATAAGCATTATCTGCCTTCACTTTTTTCCATGCCTCATCTACTGCAACACATAGAACATTGTCTTCTCTGCTTGATTGATATAATTTATGAGCAATGACTTTGACTCTGAAGTCAATTTCTGGATCGATGATGGTATAAATTGTCATCCCTCACTTGGTCCACTCAACCAAAGTGAAATTTTCAATGTCTTCCTTTTTCTTACAACGCATTATGCACTTCCCTTGCATGATGGGATAACTTGTAACTCGGTGAATAATCTCTTTTGTAATCTTTACCGGTCCATTTTCTAGCCATAAAATCATGTCATGTGTTCTACTCAAAATAATCCTAATCCATTCGACCTTAAAGTCATGTGCAAAGTCTAGGGCACGAAGTAACCTTTTCTTGGCAATATGATGATGATCAACCTTTAGAACTCCATTTACACATAGTTTTTCATATGCTTCCCTTAATTTGAAGTCTTTTACTTCTCCAATCTTACACATGTAACAAGCTTGTACATCATGGTTCATAAGTACCTTGGTGGAATTGAAGATAGGGCTCCCGGAAGATCTCCTTTAATTCTAGTTTCAAGAATGACTCAAAAATTTTGTGATGCACACACATGGCTCCTGACCAACTAAACATTCAACAATGCCTTGTCTTTTCATGTTACTACAACGGATGAGTTGGTTTCCATTGCTACAAATTAGGGTTTGCGAAATAGGTTCTATGTAGCTTGACAACAACTGGTCTTCAAAATTATCAACACTAACCAATGATGATCAGGTGGAATCTTCTCAAACTCAACTTGAATTGCTCTTAAATCACCTTAGACTTCTCTGTAAAAACAATATCCATTGAATTTAGGTTTAGCATTAGACTTACTATTCTTTTTTTGGCATATGTTTTTTGTGTGACCTGGTTTCCCACAATGATAACATGTAGGTTTTTCATTCTTCAACTTTGCATTTTTTAGTTCTATGCTCTTTGATGATTCTCCTTCTTCAGTTAAAGACTGGTGCTCAGTATGTCCAAGTCTAGATGTGTCATTATTTGTTCTTGGTGATATCATAAGTTCCTCAAAGTATCTCAATGATTTATTTGGTCTGTTTATCCTCTCTATGAGTTCTCTTTCAAATGTCAACTCATTTTTCAATTGATTGTTCTCAGATCTCCGATAAGTGTTTTCAATTTATTTTATGTTTATCTCTTGATTTGCAAATAATAGTTGGTTGACCATGTCCAACTAACTATTTGTGAGCTTCTCCACATCCCTAGTCCTTTCATCAAGTCTAGTATCCATCTGTCTCTTGTCTTCTTCTGCCATTGTCTTATCTTCCTCATCTTTCTTCTTCTAGTCAATCACCTCACATAGTGTTATTGATTGAGTTTCTTGTTCTATCTTCAGACTTTGACTTGTTCTTTCAGTGTGTTATTCTTCTCTAATAGATCTGCAATTGTTGCATTTCTCTCTTTTGAATCACCATTGTCAAATAGACCTTTAGTCTCTTCTTCCTTATATTGACTATCTTTCATCTGAGTTGCCAATTCCTTCCTAGTTTTCAAGGATTTCTTTAATTCTTCTCTAGTTATCTCAATCTACTGCAACGCTAGCTGAATATCAATCTTCTGACTCTTAATGACCTCTCCCAACTTATATGCCTCCATTTCCAAGATCTTAACTCTCAATTGGTTATACTTCTTTTAAGAGAACAAAGCTCTGATGTCAATTGTTGGAAGTCTAATAAGGGAAATTAGTAACTGAGAGGGGGGTGAATCATATCTATATAAATTCTACAAATTCTTAACTAACTAATTCAACCATGCATTCATACACATAAATTGAAATGTTGTAAAGATCTAACATCTAATCATGAATACATAACACAAATATTTTGGTAACACAGAAACCCATGAAAGTAAAACTGGGGTGGAGATGACACCCACAAATCTTCACTACTGCAGGAATAAAGTGTGCATGTTAGGGCTACAAAGTTTGATCACTTCTGATGATCTACCCTATGAGGGTTCTGCCATGTTAAGAGTTATTAGACTTATACAATCTACCTTCTTAAAGGATTTAAAACTTACAACAAAGTAAGCACTCGGTTAAGAGATTTAAAAAGGCCTGTTAGGACCACTCTGTTAAGAAATTTACCCTGATTCACTTGCTAGAATGTATCAGTACATGATCCTTCGGTCTGCACTTAAAATGTTGATAACAAATCTCCTCTTTCAAACTCTAAACTGATCCCTCAACCTGATTTATCTTTGTTCTTCTCTTCACTTCTTTGGTCGGTCACTCTATCTGGTTAATGCTTTAGATATGCAAAGTATGCATATGCTTATGATCTCTTCTCTTCACATCTGCATCCAAACATACAATCTCTAACACAGACATATTAGAGTTTGAAGTATCCCATATATAGACCATCCAAATCAAGATCAACAATCTAGATCTATCATCTTTTGCCGCTTAGGCATCCCTAATTTTGATTGGTTGCATGGCTAGCATAGGGATCCATGGTCAAAAAAATAACGCGTAATTAATGCATTAAATCTTAGTGCATGATCTTTAAATGCTCCATATAATTCAGCCAAAATAGTTTACCTTGGTGTTTATGTCATTCCAAACACCTATACAAAATATGTTTTACTTGACAAAATAAAATACTGGTGCTTGGTCAATACTATGTTTCTCGGCATAGGTGTATGTTGTCGCTCAACACTAACACTTCTATGCAACTCGGCAATCAATCTGCTCAGCATCCATTCAGTACTCAATGACTTCTAACTTTCTTGGTAGTAACTACTGCTCAGTCTCAACCTTATTTAGATGGCTCTATAGCAGTGATGACCGATGAACCTACCTTGAATATGACTGTGTGGGACACTAATAGACAACAAAACATACAGATCAACATTCTTCTACTGAAATTTCCCTATCTCCTGAAAACTTAGGAAGAACATCTTTAGCGCTCTTTGGGAGAGCATGATGGGTGACAAGGGTGAGAGGGCTGACTGTGGCACCCCACATTGTGTCATAACTAATTTTGGGAAGATTGTTACAAGGGGAGGGGCTTGAATTACAAATAGGGTTAGAGCCTACCAAGAATAGGAAGAGGAAGAGGCATTCGGAGAGGCTCCATGTGGAGAAGGGGGTCTAATTTTTTATTTCTACTTTCGGGTGTAAGTAGTGGGGAACTGAAGATATTGTACTTGTTCCTAGAAGGTATCAAAAATTCCCTCCTTTTTGTGAAGTCTAGTATTGGGTCGTGAATCCAGTGCTTCAACTTTACGGTCTTTGGGTTGCCCTATCTACTACTACAACTTCTTGGGCTATGGGGAGTCCTTTCAACCAATCACCAATCTCTTCTTCTTCCTTTATTACTACCTAGACTTGTTGGTATTGTTGGTTACTTTTTCTTGATTTCCAGGCTAGGGCATTAAGATCTGCAATAATATATTCTTGAGTATCTAAGAAGTGTAAATAAGGTTGCAAGAATGGGGGAATTTCCTCTTGACCGGGTATCACGATAGAAAAAAACACCATGACTATTCCTTTACTAAAAAGGATTGCATACTGATCTGCTAGGTTTCAAACTCCCGAGCGGAGTCGCCAAAAATCTGTTGGTGAACAGATTTTGCCTTCTTTCTTTAATCTAATAAACTACTATGTTACTCTCTTAGAAGACAATTTCTTCACACAATAGTTGGGTAAGTGTAAATTTATCACTTCCCTCTGAGTTATTTTACAAGGTACAACTCCCTTCAACATATATTCAATGAATAATCCATTTCATTACACAACATGTTCTTTTAACCAGAAAGTGCTTAAGGTTGCCTATTCATTCTGAGATGAGAGGCACATATAGAATCATTACCAATTATCAAAGACATGAACTCAAAGTTTCCTGATTTCATCAACCATTTAGAAAAAACAACAGCAATCAACAAAGAAGCAAATTTCTTTATCAAAATACCAATTTCAATTTCAAAGATAGATCAACAGAAAGAAAGGTTTCTATTAATTCATCTTAACACAGAGTATCAAAAACTAAAGGAAATATGATCTCCAAAAACACAGATTCAGCATATGGAATATGTAAGACTATGTTTCACATGAATTGATATTCCCAGAGAAATACCATCCCACAAAATTTAAACACAAAGATTTAAACTTTGCAACACTATATCTTATTAATGCAGCAAAGGCATCAAGATTTCCAATTTTCTTGCTTTCAAAACTGTATATTCAGGAATTCTCTTTTCACAAAACAACTACCAAACAAAACAAAAAATTTCTGTCTCTAAAACATGTTTGAACCCCTCTAACTATTTTTCTATGCTACTAAATAGATGTTCCATAGAAAAAATAGGGGAGGTCTCCCTGAAAACCTGAGCTCCCTAAAGCAGTTAATTAAGTTTAACAGAGTTTTTGGACACGTGTCCTTCAACAAGTTTTAAAACATGAAATAAATTTTAAAGAAGATAAACAACTCTGACAGCAAGTTACATTTCCTCCTCCTCGTCAGGTTCATGGGCATTTTTTTAGGTAGCATTTTTGGTTATCAGTTCTTGTACCATGTTTGAATTTGGATTCTTCAAGCTAAGGATCTTGGTGATGGTGGCTTCCTTCCCCCACTTCAGCTTCAATGCCTTTTCAACATACTTAGGAATTTAGTCTACGCTCAAGTATAACATTGATTCAACTCAAGCCAAACAAGTTATGTCAGCAGCAGTGAAGTCCTCTTTGTTTTTCTGTGAGTCCATGGATGCCTTGAATGCTTTAATGGCTTCTTTTGTTTTCATCCTGCAAATGCTTGGTTGTCAGTCAAAGGTTGGGTTCACTACCTTATTTCCACTTTCCAGATTCGCCTATATGTCTCCAAATTCATATTCCCAGTCTTTCATATCAACTATCACGGTCCTAAGGATGAACATTATCCATTGAACTATCTTTTTTAGAATGAAGAATTGGCATTCATTTGGCACCAGTTTGAGTGATCGTTCTGTCAAAAACATGTGAGTTCCATACTTTTCTATTGCAATCATATTCTTAAGTATGACTCCCCATTTATTCTCCTCTATCTCCAAATGTATATTTTGGGTTTGAACTTCTCTGATCAGGGCCTATGCATCAACGTGTAAATTCCTCAAATCTTTGATGTATTTGCATTCATCTTTAATAATATTGCCAATCCAAACATCCGCTGCATTTACTAATGATTTACCACACTGTATCTAGCTCAGAAGATTCTTATTTTTGGAAGATGCTAGATCAAATTTGTGTGGGGCTTGAGCTATTGGGAGTGGACCAAAACAATTAAAAGTATCAATGAACTCAGCCAAAACTCTGACAGTCCGCTTCAACTCCTTCTTTTACTTACCATCCTTTTCTGATCAGGTTAAGTATTTCCTGTGAAGATTGTTTGAGTAGATGATTATTGGCTTCTCGATCCATAATACCTAACGGCACCTTAGTGACTTCAAAATCCTCTATAGAATGTTCTTTTTTTTCTTCCCTCGGTCTGTAGGCTGCAATTTTAGTCATCCATATGCCATTTTTCATGTCGATTGTGAGTCTAGCCTTAGTTTTGGCCTTTTTGGGATTAGGTGTCTTATATGTATATTTGGAAACCATGTCTCTTCTCCGAAGGGATACAAAAACCAAACTATTCTTCTTGCTGATAGCAATGGTTGACCATTTGGGAGTCAAACTTGGAGTAGATTTATCTTCTATTCCTCTGATAGGGGTGTTTGAGGGCTCTGTATTTAGGTCCCCGAGCTGAAATATGTTTGTGTCCATTTCTTCAATCTCTAGAATTTGAGTGTGTGATTCTACTCCCTTTTCTTTCTCAAGATCAACTAGTACTGATGCATCATTGTCAATCTTTTTCTTCATCTGGGATCTTCTTTGCAACCTTGTGAACTCGAGTGGAGGTCGAATAGGAATTGAAGCAGTTGAGGGCTTCTGACTTGAATATTTTTTACTTTTACCTACATCATAAATGGTACAAGAGGAGTCAGAAATAATTTGTGGTAGACTCAAAAGGGTCTTTTTATTATTGACAATATTGGGGCTCTGGAGCTTCATCATTTTTCTTTTCTTGATCCAATTCTCTATGAGTTTCAGAACTCCCCTGGTTCTTTTATGAATATTTTCTTCCCCTTCTTTATCCCAATCTACTTCTACCACCACCATCTCATCTGATTCTGAGAATCTTGGTTCAAAGAGATCAAAACTATCTTCTTCTAAACAGTCAATGTTTACCTTTATCTATAAGGTCACAATTTGAGCAAGCAACATCCTTGAGTGCCCTCTTCTTCACTTCTTCTTCATTTAGACAATCCTCCCAAAAGTATTCCAAATGTGCGATAGATGGGAGGGCCCTTGAATAAAAAAATTCCTTGCAAAGAGTTTATTGTCATAACCCTTCCATTTAGTACAATATTCAAAATCAAGCTCCATAGATCACTTCCAATGCTTACTACATCTGACATTGAACTGCATTGCAAGATTCCTAATTTGATGGGGAATAAATCCTCCCATTTGCTCTTTGGTTGAAACTTTTTGATCACCACTGAGAGTTGCCGACAAATTTCTGGTATTACAAAGCAATCTGAACAGAACCTTGGAAGTCTAATAGGTTCTTCTTCGAATCTGCTAATCCTAATATAACTAAAATGAGGGAATTAGATGTAGAAACTTCCATACCTTTTAACAAAGGTTTGGGCATCTTGTGAAACCCTTTGGTTACTCATGTCAAATAGCTCAAAATAAAGCTTTCCCAGAAAGACATCGTGAACCTTCCTAAAATCTTGCTGAGCTTTTTCTTTCTGAAAAAGAGGGTAATAATCATATATGGTGATACCTTCTACAGATGGTTCATGTGGAATACCCTTTATTTCCCAAACACAAGCAAGACAGTAAATTAGATAGGAAGACATAAAAAAATTATGTCCTAAAATTTGTACCATGTTTAGTTGTTCTCTCATTGAGTCTTCAATAAACTCACTCCAGTCCAACTGTTGCTTCCCATCTAAAATAATTTGCACATAAAAATAAATCCATTCCCCAAAATCATATGCCTCAGCTGAACCTCTATCTCAATGAAGTAGGAGCATAATATCATGTACATCCAATTTCATATGGTCTTTATTGGGACATTTAGGCAGCCTAGAACCGCCTTTTTGGGGTTTTTCTAACCAGTATTTGGCTATATTATTTATGTCTCTCTTTGCCTTTATTACATTTTACAACGGCTCTAGTGGGAGAGAAATATACAAAGCCCTCTTCAGGAATCTTAAAAGGTGATGCAATCGTCTCCCTATTTATAGCCAAAATGGTTTCACCATTTCTTCTTTTAATGGTTTCTTAGATGGGATCATATCTCGTTATGCATTCTCTAACCAATTTAGGACAAGGAGCTGCAGGTGGGAAAGCGGCTGCCACTAGCAAGCCATTGCTTAGAATTTCAACAATGTAAGGCTCACCCACGTTATTGGACAATATTTCTTTCAATTCATCTAAATCTACCCCACGCAAATCTGTATCACTAATAACTGGACCTTCGCATGCTAAACTGAAAACATTTCTAAAAACATGCATGGTTGACTTCATGATTTACTAATTGAAAATTTCATAGCACCAGGGAAGCTAGGATAAACTCATAGCTTCACAAATTTAAACAGAATTAGAAAAGAACTGGACTCACCTCAAATTTGTAAACCAACTTCACCATTGTTGAATCTTGTTATGCTTTCCCAATTACTTGAAATAACAGAGATGAGGTTTAAAAATGATTACCTATTCTCTTTTAAATGGAGAGAATCTAAAAATTTCATTAAATTTGGCATTAATTGCCATGATGCAACTTAATAGAGATTTGATACTCACACGAGAGTATTTAATTCATGTGAGTGTTAGCTCTATGGAGCTTGATTTATCATGATTACCTTTTTTATTTGGTAGCATGATGACATAACTTTTAGGTACAACAAGATCTTTAGACAATTTGACATTAATTGACCATCCTTTCATACATCATTCGCAATGTTTGATGAAGGCTTTAGATCCCTTTGCAACTTCTAAACAAAATTCATCCCTATTCAAGAGGTGCACAGAATATTCCTGCGAGAAGATTTTGTTCTTAACTGGAATGTACCTATTGAACACTATTGAACTACTTTTAACAAAGTTCAAAGTGGTTCAATACACATTAAACTTTTTCCTTTTTCTTTTGCGTGTTCAATATTTCCTTCTTTTGGCAGCTACAAAACACTTAGAAAATTGTCAGTTAAAAAAACAATCTTGGACACAACTCAGGCATGTTTAACCTCCTCAAACTCCCTTGAACTTAGTTCACAAAGGTTCAAAGGGTTCAGGAAGATCAAAGGGAAAGGGACAAAAATTAGCAAGGGCCTAAAATGACTTGAAACGACTGATTCTTGGTTGAACTAAGGGTCAATGAGGGACACAAACTTGAAAAGATGAAGGATACTTGGACCTGAAAAGAAAAATATATGATTCAACTTTAAGCACAAATGGTGGGCTAAAAGGTTTGTATACTATTTAATGTGTCATCGACATTCTCATGCAGGGTTTTGAAGGTGGCGGATACCATGGGTCTAACTGGTAATGAGATAATACAATCTTTAGGAACTAAGGAAGATAAAGACATGCATACTTTCTTAGTAGAATATTCATGAGGATGGAGAATGTCTGAAGATAGTCAAAAATGTCGATGATCTAGTTTTTAATGTCGCAGCCATTTGAGATGCCAGAAACAATATCCACTATCAGAAGCAGAAATATCTAGATAGATATGCAGTCGAAACACCTTGATAATTACACACAAAATCATCATTCTGAATTGTCTCTAACAAATCACAAGTGATTTTTTAGTGACAATTATTTTGCGTCCTTATGGTCGACAAATCTTTTTAGACAAGGATAATAATCATTCTTTAATTGTAACTATATTGTTCATTTGTTGATCCTAGGATTAAGTATTAGTTATGAAAAGACGTATTGATCTGAAGATTGCATGCATCCTCTGAACTTTATATAAATAAGGATACCAAGCTCAATACAAGGGAGAGAACAACAATAAGATAAAATTATGGCAGATTGGATAGATATGGATCAACAACTGGAACATGAACCTAGATGTACCATTTTTTTCAAAATCAATAAAGATAAGTTTTTTTCTTTTTTTTCATCTATGGGAATTGATTCAACTTCATTTTTTATTAGTCCCTTGGATAAAGTCTTTTAATTTTCTGCAAAGTGATAGTTAGATATTGCATACTTTGGATTAAATTTACAGCTTTATTACCAGTTGGTCTTTTCATCTTGCATGGTTAAATTCAATTGATTGTGGCCATAATCAATCAGTCTGTCATTTGAAAATTTAAATACTTGTAGATTTATCTTGAGATACATGCTCATTTGAATAGCTTTGAAGTGATATGCTTCTTGCAAACTGTCTCTCGGGTTGTACATAGGGTTGGGATAATTTTGACTCTATTGCTCGTGATAGAATAAGGCACTGATCTATTCATTAATTGGATTATGGTTATTTAGTTCATTGTTTATATTTTTGTGACATCTTATCGATCTGTTCATTTCAATTTACATATATATTTACAAAACATTCTTTCAATTACTCAAACTATTTCAGTTTTGCAGTTTATGATATATTTCTTTCAGTTGGATTTCTTTCAATTTACTTTTCCATACTTGAGAGAGAGGTTTGAGATGCTATTAGATCTGCTATAAAAAGCCTTAATGCTTAAGGTATAGGCCTACCATCCTTGGTCTTGCAGAACTAGAATTGGACAAGTTCCAACATTATTTTTGGTTGAACTTGTTAGTTGGCCAAATCACTTGGGTTTCCCAGCATTGGATTGGCAAGTCCATAGGAAATCCAATCTATAGATTTGAGCACCAACACCTTCAAGCTATTTTCTTATGTTTATGTCTCTTCTCATTTTATGAGGCATGTCTTCTTCATTCTACGACTCTATTTCCCTCTAGATGGGGTACTGGTCTGTGAAACTAGAGATTCAGAGGTTCTATCCCAACAGGATGAGATCCCCTATGAGTCACCATTTTTGTAGATATCTTCTACTACAACCATCTGATGATAGATTTTGTGACTTCGGGTGCACAACACTATTATTTCTTAATTCATAATGACTTCCCTTCCTGATGATTTCACACATCGAGTTGCCATGTGTCAAAACTACACATCTCTCAACCGGCTTCAGTGATAGTTTTTTAAGAACTCTCACTAATTTTACATGCGTCCTACTTTTGATCATAAGAAAATAACACTTCCCCACTTGACAGTGGTAGAACCCAGATTTATAGATCCAATTTGGACGTGAAAATAGTTTAGGTAAGTTTTCCTTATACTCATTATTGTGATTTATGCTTTTATTTCTTCCTTTCATTTTGTAGTTTATGCTTGCAAAATCCTATCTTGTGCATTCATCTTGTTTCATGCATCTATCCTGTTAAAATGTGCTATGTTTGAAAGCTTACATTCCATGACCTGCAAACTTTTGAATTCATAAAATTAGTCATTGAAGTCTTTTCACGAGTTATTTAAATAATTTTTGCCTCTTTGCAGATATGCTTAAAAAACTTACCATTTTTCGAACATTGATAGTGGGCGTTATCCCTCGATCAGCAATATGAAGATCTTTAACCTTCAAGGGAATGCGCCTGAATGACAAGTGTACTCTAATCTTGGTTGAGAAAAGTCAAAGAAGGATTATACATCGAGCAAGTCCCAAATGGATCTATGCTTGGCCTAATGCCTTAAAGACAAGATGATCAAAATCTATCCATTAAGGCATTACGCCTGAACAACGCGTGTCCTAGGCCCAAAGATGTTCTGAGCAACGAGACAACAAGGATACATGTGGAAAAATGTGGGTGGTTGAACAAGTTGACAGGGATACACGTTAGTTTACATGATGGATTTTTCAAAGGTTAACAATCAAATATGATCTACTGTTGGCGTGATACCTTAAAGACCAGATGCACGGTCTTTAGTCTTCAAGGCATCGCGAGATTGTGACACGTGTCCCAGGCCCACAAAAGTATGATGGAAAGGTGACAAGGATCTAGCTAGTAGAAATTGATTGGTCAGGATACACTTCATCTCTGTAGCTAGTTAAAGTGTGAGCAACTAAGGTTTTTATCTTTTAGCACATGGGTGAAATTGACGGTGATGACTTAACTAGGCAATAAAGACGATCAGGTTTTAAATCCAAGTCGTGGGTTCATCAATGATTAAATATTAGGTAGGAGCTAAACAGATCTATGATTTACATAATGCCTTAAACACAAGATGCTTGAAATCTACCCATTAAGGTATTACGCCTTGAAAACATGTGTCCATGGCGGGCCAGGCTAAGAAAAGAAGGAATGAAGTAAAGACCAACCAAGTTCGAATTGAGCAGACAAACAGCGTAAAGCCTTAAAGAAAAAGTGATCGACATCTAACCATTGAGGCATTATGTTGAGATGACATCTGGCACTGATGAGGTCATGGGTCCCGGGTTGAAAAGATAAAGTAAAGACACAAGTAAAGGAAATCTGATGGTAGGCGTAATCCCTTGATCGACAAGATGAATATTTTTAAGCTTTAAGGCATCACGACATGCCGCCACGTGTCCTGGCCCCACTAAGAGTTTCAGAAATGTAGGAGGAAGGATCTATAGTGGATTTTAAATAGATCCATGACTATCATTCACTCAAAATGAAAAGGTACAGGGTCTTTATCTAGTGCAAGGGCGCGATTGGATGACACATGTCTTGGGCCTACAAGATTGATCAAGGAAGTGAAAAGGATGATAAAGAAGATCGAACATTTGAATTCATATTTGATCTATGGTTGTCATTTAATTGCAACACAAAGGAGCATGTCTTTTATCCAGCGTGAGGGCATGACTAAATGCCACATGCTCCAGACCCACTAAAGACCGATATAAAAAGATAGTGAATATCGACGGTTAAAGTTAAACATGATCTACGACCGACGATCACTCGCAACGAGAAGTTGCAAGATCTTTATAAGCCATGAGGGTGTGAATAAATGCCACATGTCCTGGACCCACTAGACTCTCAACAATAAAGAAAAGGGAATATTGTTAATCTCCGATTAAATTTGATGGATATCAACGACATGCATAATGCCTTAAAGTGGAGATGCATGACTTTTACTCTTCAAGGCATTACGTGATCTTGACATGTGTCCTCGACAGTAAAAAGATAGAGTGCCTGAGTGGCAGTGATGATTGGGATTTCTTTTTGTCATTTTGTATTTTAATATTATTTTAATATCTCTTAGGGTTTAGTTTATTATTTAATACGTTGACATCTTTGTGCAGGGTTTTCAAAAGGTGGAAAAACATGAAACTATTTGCTGACGGAGTAATGCGACCATGATGAAATACAAGATGATTACCACATACAAACATGCTTGGAGGATTCTTATAAAGAGGAAGGATACTAGAAGATAGTCGATGATGTCGACATGCCTGTTCAATAAAGATGATATTTGACATGCCAGAGATGATATCCATTATCAGGAGCAGAGATACTTGATGAATACATTTGGTCGAAGTACTGTGATAATGCATTATCACTATTTGATAATTTGAAGATGAATCAATACAAATTTATTAAGAAATTTTAGTTGAAACCTAATTGGTCAACAAAATATTCTTAACAAGGATGATTAGTCAATCCTTCAAATGTACTTAATGTTTAGTTGTTGATCCTAGGATTAGGTATTAGTTATAAATAGATGTGTTGATCTAAAGCTTGTTCGCATCCTTTGGACTTGATATAAATAAGGATACCAAGATCAATACCAAGGGGATCATTATTATGGTTACTATAGTCAGATTGGATATTTTTTGATCAACAACTATAACATGGATCTACTTGTATCATTTTTCTAAAATCAATAAAGACAAGTCACCTTTTTCTCTCATCTGTGAGAATAGATTTATTTTCATTTCCAATTAGTCCCTTAGATAAAATCTATAGATTTTCTTCAAAGTGATAGTTTGGTGTAGCATATTCCTGATTTAGATTCATAGTTTTTATTATCAATTGGTCTTTTCATCTTGCATGGTTAAATTCAATTGATTGTGGCCACAATCAATCCATCTGTCATTTGAAAATTGATTCTGTTGAGATAACTATTAATTAACTTAGGTTATATGTTCATTTCATAACACCTTTTAAGTGATATATTTCTTGTAAACTGTCTCTAAGGTTGTACAAAGGACTGGGATGATCTTGACTCTATTGCCCATGAGAAAATAAGGCACTGGTATATATATATATATATATATATATATA
>MU227527.1:5837814-5885265 GCA_018584345.1 Thuja plicata | reverse complement strand
TATATATAAGATTATGGCCATTTAATTCATTGTTCGTGGTTTTGTGATACTCTATCCATCTGTAATTTTCAATTCATAAATATATGCAAACATTCTTTAAACATTTTGAAGCATCTCAGTTAGCATTTTATCACATATTTCTTTTCAGTTAAGGTTCTCTTTCAATTGCTTTGCCACACTTGGAGGAAGGGAGTGTTGAAGTTTTCCTCATCTACTATAAAAAGCCTTGAAAGTTGAAGGATAAGTTTAAGGTGTAGGCCTACCAGCCTTGGTTCTACAGAGCCAAAATTGTAGAAGGTTTAAAGTTGATTTGGTTAAAACCTTGATAGTTGGCTAGATCACTTGGGTTTCCCATCATTGGATTTGCAATTCCATAGGAAATCCAATATGTTGATTTGAGCACCAACATATTGGCAACTCTACTGGGGATATTCTATAAGGATTGTTTAAATAAATATCAGGATATTTGGTAATAATTTGAAGATTAAGACTCTACTAGAGACAGAAACCCAGACCAGTAAGATATTGGTTTCTTTCTGATAAAGGAAGTGGCGACTCTACTTTTGAAATTCTATAACATATAAGTGATAGATTTATGTTAGGAAGAATATTTTTAAGACAAGACAAGTTTGTTGAGTTGGAACCAACAAGGAAAGATAAAGATTCAACTAAAAAACTGATGTATAGACCATGCATGATATACCCTGATAGGGATAATCAAGATTTTTCCTGTGAACAATTCCCTAGTTCAAGTCATCATAGCCATGAGAATAATGATGATAATTGTAATCCTTTATTCCAAGTTGATAGGGAAGAACATGAGTCCCAACATTATACAAATTAGAAGATGAATGAAAGAGAAGAAAAGGATAGGAAATGAGATGCTATATTTCATAAAATAGATAATTCATGAGAATACAATGAAGAAAGGGTTAGGGCTCTTAAGAGGCAACCATAAGAGATATTAAGAAAGATGAGAATACAAATAAGTGTAATCGAATCAACAAGAGACAAAGGAATGACTAAGGAGGATAGAAATGGTGTATACAATCCTCCTCATGGAAAGAATGGGGGCATATTTTCAACAGTGATCATACTAATCCCTTGTTTGAACTAGACAATAGAGGAAGGTGTGAGAAAAACAACAGTGGAAATGAAAGAAGTGGTCACTGGGGACAACCAAATAATGGAGAACATCATAACCATGACAATAGAATGAATCATAATGGAACTAACCAATATGAACATCATGGGCATCAAAATTATGGAAGAATGTATAATGAATATCAAAATAAAAGGGCACAGAACTATGGTCCAAGAGATTAAAATATCAACCCAAATTTTGGACCAAGAATAAATAATCAAGGATTTCAAAATGCAAATCATCAAAATCCAAGGCATGGAGCAATCAATAAAAATGGAAACAACTATAGAGCCCCAATCATTTCTGATAGATATAGACAATTAGATTTTTATGGCATAAGGGAATATCCTAATGACATAAAAAATGAATTAAGAAGTGCAATTCCAAAGTTTTCATGGAATGGATCAGAATCAGCTGAAGTACATTGTGTAAGTTTGAAGAATGTTATCCAAGAGCTTGATGAATTTAATGAGGATGTATACATGAAAATTTTTGTTCAATCTCTCATAGAAGATGCAACAAAATGGTTCAGAATTTTTCCAAATATATCCATATCTAGTTGGGATGAATTTGTTAATCAATTCATAGAACAATTCGGTGATCACAATGACACTTATTTTGCCTCACATGAGTTGACAAGTACTAAGAAAAATTAGAATGAATATGTGGTTGAATTCAACAAAAGTTTCAACAAAGTTTTAAACAGGATTCTAAGAGATGTTCAACCTGTTGATGGCTTTCTGATAAACTTCTATATGGGTGAATTTGATAGCAAGACCAATTATGAAATCAGATCTCATAAGCCTTCTACTTTAGTGCATGCTCTCAAAATTTCCATAGCTATTGAGAATGATAGGAATGAATTTGGTATAATTGCTAAGAGGGAGGAAACTCATCTATTCAATCCAAAAGAGCCTAAGCAACACAATGAAGAAGATAAATTAGATAAGCTTATGAATATGGTGAAAGGCCTCCAAGTGAATAATGGAAAAGATAATTATAAGTACAACCAGAATAATCAAGTACTATAAAAAAATGACAGATATAGATTGTAGGACATGCCTTATAACATAGATTAGAAGGATGGGAAACCAATGAACAAAGAATTACATACTCTTGATCCATTGAGAAAAAAAAGCATTTTGTGGAAATCTATCCTTGGTGTGAAGCCTGCACATTACCACATTCTTATGAGCATTGTGTTGTTTCCCAAAGATGGAAAGAGGATGAAGATCAGAATGATAATCATCTATCCACACTGAATAATTTATCAACAAATCCTATGTGGGGATATGATGATTATAGCTCTTCAGATAAATACTATTGCAAAGATGACCTAAATAGAGCATACCAATATGGGGATTATCAGGAGAGTACTCCAAGATTAAGAGAATTAATAGAAGAGGAGAAGAAAGCATACATAATAGCTACAGTGGAAGAAGCAAAAAGTAATTATAAGTTAAGGAATAGAATAGTAAATGCAAACCAAGGGAAACCTGACCAAAGAACTGATCCAAAGAAGTTGAAGCATAGAAACATTACTCAAGAGAAACAGGTAGAACCTCAGGACTTTCCAAAAATAGAAAGAGAAAAGGTGGTTAGTAAATTTCTTCCTAATGAATGTTCTTTCATGTCCAATGCATTATCTCAAGTTAAAATATATGTTCCTTTGCTTGAAATAGTTAAAATACCAGAATGTAAAAGTGAAGCTTTGAAAATATTGTCTAATGTAGGTAATAAGGAAGATCTTAACCAAGAAGTAAAGGATCCTCCAGCCATTTATCTAGGAACTACTTTAAAAAAAATGGAAATAAATTTGATCATTTCTATCTTACTCTATTGATAAACAATAGATTGGCAAAGAATTGTATGATAGACTTTGGTGCAGGATTAAACATTATGCCTAATGATGTAATGAAATAATTAGGAATGAATTTTGATACCAAATTTGGTAGATGTTATGCTATGGATAATAGATCTATTCCTGTTGTAGGCATAATGAAAAATGTTGAATTTAAATTTCCTACATGTCCTGAAATGTCATATAAAATGGATATTATTGTGGTTGAAGTCCCTGCCAAATATGGAATGCTTCTATCTAGACAATGGTCTAGCTTAGTAGGAGGTAGTAATCAATTAGATCTTTCTTATGCTTCTATTCCAGTGAATGACAGGGATGTAAGAATTGACAGGGAGACTCAAAGTCCATATATTATTAAGGATGTGGATCCAAGCCTGGTTACACATTTTTGTCATTCTGATATGGATAACTTTCAGGTAAGCATTTCAAAAAATGCAATGCATAATACTGAACCTATTGAGTTACATGCAAAAGTAAGTAACAATACAATTTGGAAAATGCATTTTGATGGTGCTTGTTACAGGGATGGTAATGGAGTTGGTGTCATTTTCTTTTCCCTAGATAAGAAAACATTTAAATATTTCTTTTTACTAGATTTTGAATGTACTAACAATGTTGTAGAGTATGAAGCTCTACTTCTTGGTTTGAGAATTGCTAGTAAACATGGAATAAAATGTTTAAGTGTCTTTGGGGATTCTAAAATAATTGTTTCTCAAGTTAAAAGTAAACCTTTTGCTAAGCAACCTCTTCTTAAAAGATATAGAAATGAAGTATGGGATTATATAGAATGTTTTGATGCTTTTTTCTATTAACTAGATAGATATATCAGAAAGTATCCTTGCAAATTTTATGGCTAATTTGGCATTGAAGCATAATGACATTCCTTGTGAGGACATAGTTCAAGTTGAAGTTCAAACCAGGCCCGTTATACCTGATAACATCAATAACTGGAAAATCTTCGAAGATGATAGAGATATAATCATATTTTTAGCATGTGATCAAGAGTATGAAGATCAATTGATAGAATTGAATACTCATGTTGAGATGGAGGATGGGAAAGCAATGTTGCTTGGAAAGGAAATTATTCATCTTAAAACCAATAAGGTTCCAAAAGGCCTTGTAGCAATGGAGAGATTGTTTGACAATAAAGATTCAAAAATGGACAAGAAAAACACTAATGTCACTATGGATGAAGTAGAAAATATCAACTTGGGAGATGAAGAAACTCCAAGGGAAGTATTCGTGGGTAAAAGTTTAACCCCCAAGATCAAAGAAGATATCATCAAACTATTGAGAAAATATAGGCATGTGTTTGCTTGGTCCTATGATGACCTTAAAGCTTACTGAGAGGACCTTTTCCAACATGAAATACCTTTTAATCCTAATGCCAACCCATTCAGGCAAAGGAAGAGACCAATAAATCCTACTTTGTCTCCCAAGATGAAAGATGAATTAATCAAGATGAGGGATGTTTGTATAATAAAGCCGATTAGACACTCAACATGGGTTTCGAATTTGGTGCCTGTCAGAATAAAGAATGGTGATATTAGACTTTGTGTAGATTTCAGGAATCTAAATATATCATCATTAAAGGACAATTATGCATTACCAAACATGGAAGCATTATTGCAAAAGGTCACAGGAAATGAATTATTATCAATGATGGATGGGTTCTCAGTGTATAACCAGGTGAAGGTTAAAGAAGAAGAAAAATATAAAACAACATTTACTAAACCTTGGGGTACTTATGTATATGCTAGAATGGCTTTTGGACTCACTCATGCAGGGTATACCTTCCAAAGAGAAATGGACGTGGCCTTTGAGGATTTTATTGACGTAATTATGGTAGTATATTAGGATGACCTAACTGCTTATTCCAAAAGGGTAGATGACCATTACAAACATTTGAAACAAATCTTTCAAAGAGCCCTTGAATATGGGATATCATTGAACCCAAAGAAATGTCATTGTGTTGTCACTGAAGGAAATTTTTTAGGACAAATTATGTCCAAAGATGGAGTAAGAATAGATCCTGAGAGGATTACAATAATATATAAAATTGAGGTCCCAAAGAATGTCAAAAAGATCAAATCCTTCTTTGGACAAATAAACTTTGTAAGGAGGTTTGTCCCAATATTTTCAGAAATAATTAAACCAATTGCTATGATGTTGAAGAAGGGTGCAGACATGAAATGGACAAATGAAGCTTTAGAAGCATTTGTAAATTTTAAAAGGAAATCAAGGAGGCCCATGTCCTTAATTCTCCAGATTATACTATACCATTCCAATTATTTTCTTTTGCATCATATCACACCATTGTTGTTTTCTTGTTACAAAAGAATAGTGAAGGTTATGAACAACCAATAGTGCTCTTTAGTAAGACTCTTCAAGCCTCTGAGTTAAATTATGATATAAATGAGAAACAAGCTTATGCACTTGTGAAAGCAGTAAAGTATTTCAGGCCTTACTTGGTAGGAGTGAACATAGTAGCCTATGTTCCTAATGCAACAATAAAGGGTATTATTCAGACAATCAGAGGTCACTGGGAGAAGATGTAGGTGGGTGAATCAAATTCAAGAATTTGATATAGAGATTCAGATCACTAAAATTGTTAGAGGACAAGGATTAGTGTTGATGGAAGAATCAAATATGGATGCATTACATGTCCATCAATTGGATTTAATTAAGACTCGGGCTAGTATTGAGATATGTCCTTGGTATACTAACATAGTACATTTCTTAAAACACATGAAATGTCCATAAAACCTTACAAATAATTAGAGAAGGACAGTAAAATTGTAGGCATATAAGTATGTCTTGATACAAGGAGACCTATACTAGAAAAACATGGATGGTATACTTCTTTTTTATTTAGATAAATATCAAACAAAGGAAGTACTCAAGGATCTTCATGATGGACAATGTGGGGGACATTTTTCAGCGAAGACAACTGCCCATAAAATATTGATTGTGGGATATTATTGGCCTTGTTTTTTTAAAGACTGCCATGCATATGTTCAAAGATGTGAAGCATGTCAAAAGTTTTAAGGAAAACTCAAATATAATGGTGCATTACCTCTTAATCCTATGTCTACTAAAGAACCATTTCAAATGTGGGGAATAGATTTCATAGGAGAAATCACTAATACTTCTATTAGAGGACATAAATGGATTTTGGTGGCCACTGACTACTTCACTAAGTGGGTGGAAGCCATACTTAATAGACAAGCTACTAGTAAAGTGGTGATCAAATTCTTGACTGAAAATATATTGACAAGATTTGGTGTTCCTCATAAGATTGTTTGTGATAATTCTATGTGTTTCAGATCTATAGAGCCCACTAAATTTCATAAGAAATATGGAATAAAGATTTCTTATTCATCCCCTTATCACCCATAAGGAAATAGCCAAGGAGAATCTAGTAACAAGAATATACTGAAGATCATCAAAAGGATGTTACACAACAACAAGAGATCATGGGATTCAAAGTTACCACTTGCACTTTGGGCAGACACAATTACAATTAAGATGTCTACTAGATATGCACCATATGAACTTTTTTACGAAAAGAAATCTCATTTACCATTGAATAATTTGTTACCAGTATACAAATTTGTGAATAAAGAATAGTGGGAAGAGGTGGATTTCATGGAAGATAGATTTCATCAGCTAGTAGAATTGGATGAAATGAGGAATTGAGCTAAAGAGAGAAATCATGGATTACAACAAAAAGTGAAGGTTTTGTTTGACAAAGATACCATAGAAAGGAGGTTCCAAGAAGGAGATTTAGTTTTGATATGGAATGTAAAAGATCAAGATAAAGGAAAACATGGAAAATTTGAGGCCTTGTGGATAGGTCCTTTTGTCATCATCGGTAAAGGAGGTGAAAATTCTTATCTTTTACAAGATTTGGAAGGTTATCCTCATGAGCTTCATGTACATGGTCAATATCTTAAACCCTTATTTCTTAAAAACTACAAAAGGTGGGTTTGTTTTCCTTATTTGTACGATATGTATTGTTTTCTTTTGTTCTTCTAATAGTCTGCTTCTCTAGAGATAGCTAGGATATTGTTGTGTCTAGGTATGAACGTACATCCCCAGAAAGAGCCACTGGTGGAACCCAGAGTTACAGATCAAATTTGGACATAAATTTGGACATGAAAATAGTTCAGGGAAGTGTTCCTTATACTCATTATTGTGATTTATGCTTTTATTTCTTCCTTTCATTTTGTAGTTTATGCTTGCAAAATCCTATCATGTGCATTCATCTTATTTCATGCATCTATCTTGTTAAAATCTGTTATGTTAAAAATCTTACATTCCGCGGCCTGCAAACTTTTGAATTCATAAAACTAGCTGTTGAAGTCTTTTCGTGGGTTATTTAAATAAGTTTTGCCTCTTCGCAGATTTGCTTAAACAACTTTCCCTTTTTCCAAACATCGACAGTGAGCATTATCCCTCGATCGGCAAGATGAAGATCTTTAACCTTCAAGGGAATGTGCCAGAATGACATGTGTACTCTAATCTTGGTTGAGAAAATTTAAAGAAGGATTATACATCAAGCAAGTCCCAAACGGATCTATGGTTGGAATAATTCCTTAAAGACAAGATGCTTGAAATCTATCCATTAAGGCATTATGCATGAATGACGTGTGTCATGGGCCCATAGACATTTTGAGAAATGAGATAGCAAGGATACATGTGGCAAAATGTGGGCGGTTGAACAAGTTGACAGGGATACACGTCAGTTTACATGATAGGTTTTTTGAAGGTTAATAGTTGGACTTGATCTACAGTTGGCGTGATGCCTTAAAGACTAGATGCACGATTTTTAGTCTTCAAGGCATCGTGAGATTGTGACACGTGTCCCAAGCCTACAAAAGTATGATAGCAAGGTGACAAGGATCTAGCTGGTAGAAACTGATTGGTCAGGATACACTTTATCTCTATAGCTGGTTAAAGTGTGAGATACTAAGGTTTTGATCTTTTAGCACATAGGTGAAATTGACGATGATGACTTAACTGGCCAATAAAGATGATCGGGTTTAAATCCAAGTCGTGGGTTCATCAACAGTTAAATATCAAGCATGATCCAAATAGATCTATGATTGGAATAATGCCTTAAAGACTAGATGCTCAAAATCTACCCATTAAGGCATTACGCCTTCGAGACATGTGTCCATGGTGGGCCAAGCTAAGTAAAGAAGGAATGAAGTAAAGACCAATCAAGTTCGAATTGATTAGATATACAACGTAAAGCCTTGAAGCAAAAGTGATCGACATCTAACCATTGAGGCATTACACTAAGATGACATCTGGCACTGATGATGTCATGGGCCCCAGGTTGAAAAGATAAAGTAAAAACACAGCAAGTAAAGGAAATCTGATGGTCGGTGTAATCCCTTGATCGACAAGATGAATATTTTTAAGCTTTAAGGCATCACGACATGCTGCCATGTGTCCTGGCCCCACTGAAAGTCTAAGTGATGTAGGAGGAAGGATCTAAAATGGATGTTAAATAGATCCATGGCTAGCATTCACTCAAAATGAAAAGGTGTAGGGTCTTTATCTAGCGCGAGGGTGCGATTGGATGACACATTTCTTGGGCCCGCAAGATTGATCAAGGAAGTGAAAAGGATGATAAAGAAGATTGAACGGTTGATTTTAGATCTGACCTACAATTTTCATTTAATCACAATGAAAAGGAGCATGTCTTTTATGTGGTGGGAGGGTGCGACTAAATTCCATGTGCCCCAAACCCACTAAAAACCGATATAAATAGATAGTGAATATTGATGGTTAAAGTTAAATATGATCTATGACTGATGATCATTCGCAATGAGAAGTTGCAAGATCTTTATCAGCCACCAAGGCATGACTAAATTTCATGTGTCTCAGACCCACTAGACTCTCGGTAATAAAGAAAATGGAGTATTGTTAAGATTCGATTAAATTTGATGGATATCAATGACAGGCGTAATTCCTTAAAGCAGAGATGAATGACTTTTACTCTTCAAGGCATTATGTGATCTTGACATGTGTGCTTGACAGTAAAAAGATAGATTTCTCGAGTGGAATTAATGACTGGGATTTCCTTTTTTCATTTTGTATTTTAATATTATTTTTATATCTCTTAGGGTTTGGTTTATTATTTGATACGTCGACATTTTTGTGCAGGGTTTTCAAAAGGTGGTGAAACATGAAACTATCTGCTGACAGAGTAATGCAACTATGATGAAATATAGGATAATTACCACATACAAACATGCTTGGAGGATTCTTATAAAGAGGAAGGATACCATAAGATAGTCGACAATGTCGACATGCTTGTTCATTAAAGATGATATTCGACATGTCAGAGATGATATCCATTATCAGAAGAAGAGATACTTGATGAATACATTTGGTGGAAGTACCATGATAATGCATTATCACTATTTGATAATCTTAAGATGAATCAATATGAATTTATTAAGAAATTATAGTTGAAACCTAATTGTTCGACAAAATATTCTTAACAAGGATGATTAGTCAATCCTTCAAATGTACTTAATGTTTAGTTGTTGATCCTAGGATTAGGTATTAGTTATGAATAGATGTGTTGATCAGAAGCTTGTTTGCATCCTTTGGACTTGATATAAATAAGGATACCAAGATCAATACCAAGGGGATCATTATTATGGTTACTATATTCAGATTGGATAGTTTTTTATCAACAACTGTAACATGGATCTACTTGTATCATTTTTATAAAATCAATAAAGATAAGTCACCTTTTTCTCTCATCTATGGGAATAGATTTATTTTCATTTCCAATTAGTCCCTTAGATAAAATCTATAGATTTTCTTCAAAGTGATAGTTTGGTGTAGCATATTCCTGATTCAGATTCATAGTTTTTATTATCAATTGGTCTTTGCATCTTGCATGGATAAATTCAATTGATTGTGGCCACAATCAATCAGTCTGTCATTTAAAAATTCATTCAGTTGAGATAACTATGAATTAACTTAGGTTATATTCTCATTTCATAACACCTTTGAAGTGATATGTTTCTTGTAAACTATCTCTAAGGTTGTACAAAGGACTGGGATGATCTTGACTCTATTGCCCATGAGAAAATAAGGCACTGGTCTATATATATTGGATTATGGTCATTTATTTCATTTTTCATGGTTTTGTGATACTCTATCCATCTGTACTTTTCAATTCATATATATACAAACATTCTTTAAACATTTTGAAGCATCTCAGTTAGAATTTTATCACATATTTCTTTTTAGTTAAGGTTCTCTTTCAGTTGTTTTGCCACACTTGGAGGAAGAGAGTGTTGAAGTTTTCCTCATCTACTATAAAAACCTTGAAACTTGAAGGATATGTTTAAGGTGTAGGCCTACCAGCCTTGGTTCTACAGAGCCAGAATTGTAGAAGGTTTAAAGTTGACTTGGTTAAAACCTTGTTAGTTGGCCATATCACTTGGGTTTCCCATCATTGGATTGGCAAGTCCATAGGAAATCCAATCTGTTGATTTGAGCATCAACAGACAACACTTTCAAGTTCTAAAAAGTCATGCCACCTTTTCAGTCTACCATTGTTGTTGGAGATAGCTTTTTAGGAGTACCTACTCTACACATGTCAAACTAATAGATGAATTTTAGTCACATCTATGAGATCCAACTCTAGGAATTTTTTCCTATATAAAGCCTGAGGGAACATTGGAATAAACAAGTTTTAGCTTTAGATTTCTACCAAGGCCTCTTTAGGGAGGAGTTATTGTAAGAGTCTATCATTTGCTAATCCTAAGGAACACTCAAATATAGATATTGCATCATTCTTCGGCCCTGACTAGTATTCAAATAATAATTTAAAAAAAAAGATATATTGGACTATGTCTTGCTTGCTTTTACTCTATGTTTTTCTCAATTTTTTTTAAAAATAATCCTTTATGTCATTCTGGGGCTACATACTTGTCATCTGTCACTTTTTGAGATCTTATAATTTCATCATAGATTGCAATCAATTGAATAATGTTTTATACACTTTCAACCTTTGTGATTTAAAGTTATACTAATCCATCTTAGCAAGAAACATTCTCTTGGATAGATGTTTTAATAGACTTAGGAACAACTCTTGTGGGCCTTAAATTGGGATTTCTTGTAAGGATATTTAGATGTGTTGCACTGTGTATATCCAATTTTTTCCTCTTGCACTATGTCTACCTGACTTTGCATATTTTCATTCCCTCATTATGAGGATTTTGTAGTTTCTATGACTAAGGGTGAGGGGTTTCTATTTTTTCTGTCACCTCTGGGGGACTTGAGGAAGTCACGAAAGTTATGGAAACTTGAATGTAAGTAGTCATTTCCCTTTCTCCTCTCTCTTCCCTCCTAAAGAAAAACTAGAAGTGTCAGCTTCTAAAATCTTGGAGGTCTCTTTGCATAGTTCATAAGGTCCCCCATATGTAGAGCTTCTCGACTGCCCTTCTTTAAGGCCCATGACTTAAAAGGGGATAAAAAAAATTTAGACACACCTAGTGGGATCGATTTGTAAAGATGATGACTTTGTGTAGTCATAAAAAATTTATCCTTAAATAAGAGTTTCAAAGCACCATGCAACTCAATAGTTCAAGGATTTCTGATGTCTTTGTTGACATGCTCCTGGTCCTCCATTTTTAGGAGGCCTCATGCTCACATTTGAAGCGCCATCTGGTGATACTACAATTCTCCTCACTATTTCAGAATGGAGGAATGATTTTCCCACCACATATTTCCCTCTCTGTTCTGTGGAATCAAAAACCCTTTGCCTCCTTATCTTCTTTACTAGGTTGCACATGCCCCAAGTTTTCCTTCATATCAACCTGTTGCAGCTGGTTATGAGTGTTTCTATGCTGCTCAAACCCAATCCAACCTTTCTCATCCTTCTTGGTAGCATGTGAATTCTTACCAACAACCACAAGTGGATTTCATGTTCCCCATAAACAAGCTCATCCCTTGGTCTAGTATCAAAATGAAAGAGGCTTGGAAAATATTACTGTCTAAGACATAACGTTGACATTCCAATAACAGATGAGGGCTATAGAGGAAGAGTGGGAACATTGACATAAGTTGGAATAGATTTCTTACCAAGATCTATTGCATAGACAACAAGAGATGAAGGTATAGAAGAAACATCTGGAGCATCTCCTTGCAATGCAAGTTGCTGCTACAGAACATGATCGGAGTGAAGACGATGAAGAGGTGGAAAGTGAAGAGGAGCATGAGAAACAAGGGAAGACATGAGAGGATATTGAGAGGTTTTTACCTTAACAAATCTCTCTGCAGATGGATTTTACTAGATAAATCCAAGCTCTCTCATGTGAAGAGCTCCCTTCTTGGTATGTACCAAGAGGAGGAATATTAAAAAGATGTCCCCATCCTTGATGATGGGAAAAATGATGTGAATCATAGTATTCTTTGAATTTCTCCTCTTGATGGCCTTGAGGATCTTGTGGAGAATATCTATGAGGAATACAAATTCATGGATGAGCTTGATTATATTTTCTTAGCCATTAAATTTAGATTGAAAGCTCCTGAATCTGAAGGCCATACAGATTCCCACCTTGAGGAATATTTTGTACCATCAAATGACCCTTCAACATCAACCCCCTCAGGATCATATAGCCATCCAGAGGAAGCCCCATTGGACATATATCTGAGAGCTATGAGTCATCCCTAGTCATTCTCATCTCTAATCATGAAGGTGAACATCAGAGAGGGCAAGAAAATATTGCCTAGGAAATTTCTTCCCAAAGGTGCAGAACCTTTTGGGTCCCCTACATTTGGGAAGAATACTGATAACCACCAACATGCCTTTATTTTACTCTGTCTTTTCTAGTCCTACACAACATGAAGAGGATCAAAAGATAGTCATGAAAGGAAGCTACTTTAATAACCTAGTCAATGGTTTTGTTTAGTGTTCCTATTGATTGGTTAGTTTAGGAGTAGAGTAGAGTAGAGTAGTTGTTTTTACTTTCCAAGAAGTGATTTCACACATTATGCATTCCCCTTAAAGAAATGCATGTTGTAATTTCCCTTCAAGGTGTTTTCTCAGGTTCATATCTCTTCCCATTTTTTGAGACGGGTCTTCCCTATTGTGCTACTTTGTTTCCCTTTGAATGGGGCACTAGACTGTGAAACTAGAGATTTAAAGGTTCCATCCTAGCATCCAAAATGTGGCCTAACTGGGCATCCAATTATGGGTGCTAACTTTTTAGGATGATATATTTTTGAGAACCAAAATAGTATTTCAAAATATTACAACGCCCCAACTAAAGACTAAAAAGGGTGCAACACCGAGACATACCCAGAGGTCATAAATCCTAGTACTACTCCACCCCAAGCATGATTAATTGGGGATTTCTCATGGGATCTAACGCAATGTTGGTATGATCGCACCCATCATCAAATTATTGCACCCTTACCTTAGCACAAGTATTAGTATGCACTTTATCTAGTACTTAGAACGTACCTTATCTAGCACTAAGAACACACAAGAAAGTAAAAAGCACCCCAACAAGAAGAATGCACTTTATCCAACACTTAAAAGGAAATAATAGGAAGATAGACACAAGTGTCTATATAGTAGTAAGAAAGGTTGAGACACTATTTCCCTAACACCTGTGGGAGGGGAAATAGGCTCAAGGGACCCAAAATGGACTCAAGGATCAAATCAATGTCTGAGATAGAAAATGGGGAACGAGAGAAAAAGGGGGGTGCAAGATTGAATATAGGTCCTGATAACTAAAATAGTAGTGTAAAATAATACAACACCCCAACCAAAGACTAAAAAGGGTGCAACACTAGGACTTGCTAGGAGCTCACTCGTCTGAATACTATCTGGCTCAAGCACGATTAACTGCAGAGTTCTAATAGGATCTAGTGCACTAACATTCATATGATCGCACCCAACACAAAATTATTGCACCCTAACCTTATCACATGCATTATAATTCCCCTTATATATCACCCAACACTAAGAATGCACAAGAAAATCAAAAGCACTCTAGCATTAAGAATGCACCTTATCTAACACTCAGAAGGTAGCAATTGGAAGAAAGACACAAGTGTCTATTCAACACTCTAAATGCACCATAATTTTTTTTATTATTGCAAGGATATGACACCATTTCCCTAAAACTATCAAGACAAGAAATAGGCTCAAGAGACCCAAAATCAACTCAAGGACCAAATTGTGGTTCGAGATAGGAAATGTGGAAAGAGGGCAAAAGGGGGATGCATGATTGAAAATGGGTTTTGAGAAAAAAAAATAGTAGTGAAAAATATTACAACGCATTGACCAAAGACCAAAAAGGGTGCAACATCAAGACTTCTCAAGTGATCACCCATCCTAGTACTACTCTGAACCAAGCAAGCTTAACTATGGAGTTCTAGTGGGATAAGATAAACTAACATTAGTATGATCGCACACAACACTAAATTCTTGCACCCTAACTTTAGCATATGCATTAGTATGAACTTTATTTATAATTCACCTTATCTAGAACTTAAAAACACACCTTATATAGTAGTAACAATGCAATACCAAGTAAAAAACACTCCAACATTAAGAAAGCACCTTATCCAGAACTCAAAAGGCACCAATAGGAAGACAAACATAAGTTTCTATCCATCACTCAGAATGCACCATTAAATTTTTATTATTTAAAGGTTAATTCGGCATTTACCTAATACCCACATGATAAGAAATAGGCTCAAGGGACCCAAAATGGACTTGAGGACCAAATTGAGAGTCAAGAACAAAAAATGGGGAATGAGAGAAAAAGAGGGATGCATGATTGAAAATGGGTTTTGAGAACCAAAATAGTCATGAAAAATATTATAATTCCCCAACCAAAGACTAAAATGGGTGAAAAATTATGACTTCCTGGTAGATCACCCATCCCAATACTACTTTGGCCCAAGCATGTTGACTATGGAGTTTTGATGGGATCTAGTGCACTAACACTAGTATGATCACACTCAAACTCAAATTCTTGCACCCTAAACTTAGAACGTACATTATAATGCACCTTATCTAGAATGCACCTTAACTAGCATTCATTTTACCTTATCCATCATTAAGAACTCACAAGCAAGTAAAAAGCACTCCATCATTGAGAATGTACCTTATCTTATATTCAAAAGGAACCAATAGGAAAATAGACACAAATGTCTATCCAACACTTACAATGCACCATTAAATTTTTATTATTGAAAGGCTAAGTTTCCATTTACATAACACCCATGAGACAAGAAATAGGCTACAAGGACCCAAAATCCACTTGAGGACCAAATCGGGGCTCGCGACAAAAAAAGAGAAATGAGAGAAAAGGGGGATGCATTATTGAAAACACTTTTTGAGAATCAAAACAATAGTTCAAAATATTATAACGCCCTGACCAAATACTAAAAAGGGTGCAACACTAGGAATTCCCAGGAGGTCACCCATCCTAGTATTACTTCAAACCAAGAGTGCTTAACTGCATAGCTCTGATGGGATCTGATGCACAAACGCTAGTATGGTTGAACCCAAAATAAAATTCTTGCACCCTAACCTTAGCATGTGCATTATAATGCACCTTATCTAGCACTAAGAATGCACAATCAAGTAAAAAGCACTCTGGCATTAAGATTGCACCATATCCAACACTCAAAAGGCACCAATAGGAAGATAGACACAAGTGTATGTCCAACACTTAGAATGCACCATTAAATTTTTATTATTGCAGGGTTGAGACGCCATTTCCCTAACACCTACAAAATAAGTAGGCTTGAGGACCCAAAATGGACTCTAACATTGAATCGGGGTTTGGAACAGAAAATGAGGAACTATAAAAAAAGGGGGATGCATGGTTGAAAATAGATTTTGAGAACCAAAAAAATAGTGCAAAATATTACAACTCCTTGACCAAAGACTAAAAAGGGTGCAACAATGAGACTTCTTGGGAGGTCACCCATCCCAGTACTACTTCGACCTAAGTGCGCTTGACTACAAACTTCTGGTGGGATTCGGTGCACTAAGGCTTGTGTGTCATCCTATATTTTAAACACCTATAATTATATGCTTAGTTAGCCCCCATTTTAGAATGTATGGGGCTCCTACATTTATTTCTTCTACTGCACCCCTAATTCTTCTTTTCATTCCAGCATCCCCTCTTCAATTGAGACCCTCGAGCCAAATTTCTTTAATTTTTGGGGGCTAAGATAATATTTTGGAGACTTAAATATGATACTTAAATTCATTTTCCTTTTAGATACTTTCCAAATAATTGTAATTTTCATTGTCTTTTTCATCACAGTAACAAACATTCTCTTGTTGTTTGTAGTGAATTTAAATAATTTGTTCAAGATTTAGTAGATAGGTCTCTTATTTTCTTAACAATGGATCTTAAATTTTTTCTTGATCTCAAAAATGTGCCTTACTGCCCCTTTTGCCTATTATGTTTCTCTACATCATATGATATTAGTTGCTTAGTTCATTGGAAACCCTTCATTTTTCATGGTACCATGATTTACTTTTTCATTGTTCATTTTGAGCAACATAATAGGTCCTTTCCCTTGTCTTTTTGCATAGGGGGGAAGGTTGCTCTCTTAAATATTTTCTCATTTCTAAAGGATCCATTTTTCTCTTTGTGGATTTTTATATTTTATAGTGGAATATCCTTTCTAGCATTGAATCCTTTGTTTTATGCAAATAATTTCATCTTTGTTAATAATCTTTCTCACGCTTCAAAGTGCATATCTATTATAAATGATATTTTTACTTAAGTTGCTTAGTTTGTTTTTATCTCTTTTTCAAACTATCCTTTATCTCTTTATTACTTGCATCAATTATACCATGACATCCTTCCTTCCATGGAATTTCTTGTCTTAGGATCTTTCTCTTTTCTGAGAATTAGTATCCTTGTTTACAATCTCTTCCTTGCTTGGAAGTATATACCTATTGCAATTGATCATTAACTTATAACTTATAATGTTTTATCTTTTCTGTTGCCTCTATAATTGGGGGGAAAGGTGTTTTCTTTGCATCTTTTTCTCTTTTTCTAAGGATCCACTTTCCTTGGTGGAGTGGCGTGTGTTTATCATGTGACATTTTTTTCTTATATGCAATATTTTGTCTTGATTTGGGATTCTCTCTTATGAAAAAGGTTTGTATCCTTGATCACAACCTCTTTCTTATTTTCAAAAGCATGTTCATCCTAAATAAATACCCTTACTTGGGGGCTTAGAGTGTGTCATCCTTCACCAAGAATCCATTTTTCACCTAGTAATAGGGGGGCTAAAAGGGCGAATTCTTGTTTTCCTCCCCTTCTTCATCTTGAATCTACTATTTTTGTTCAATAAATCCTCTTCGAGGTAGACATATTGTGATCAAGATCTCTCATTTAAAGGGTATCTTTCCACTTGTTGCACGATATCCTTTCATAATTATATTTTCCTTGGCTAACAAGAGTCTTCCCTCTTTGCTAAGGTTACACGTACATTATTGTTTTAAGGATATCTCCTGGTTGTTGGAAGTAGGTATCTTTGTTCTCTTTTCCTTATGATGCCACCATAGCCCTGTGTTTCAATCCTAAGGAGGGCGGTATACATGCGCCTTCCTTGTACATT
Source organism: Thuja plicata (assembly GCA_018584345.1). Taxonomy (NCBI): domain Eukaryota; kingdom Viridiplantae; phylum Streptophyta; class Pinopsida; order Cupressales; family Cupressaceae; genus Thuja; species Thuja plicata. The sequence goes on along the minus strand of MU227527.1, from coordinate 5,867,614 downwards.
ATTCATTGGATTCCTTTGGAGACAATGCTTTCCTGAGGCATAATCATCCTTTTTCAACATATCCCTTTCGAGACAATTATTTCTTTAGGCCTGGTCCTCCTATGATAGATTTCCTTATGGAGAATGTTTCACTTGGTTATCCTTTTTGATAGTTAACTTGCTTAAAATGACTTGATATACTATTAATTCCATTCTTTTGCACCCATGTGCATTGTTTTGCATTTTGTTTCGACACAATACTTTCCTTGGATTTTTTTTGTATTGTATAATAGATTTACTTTGGAGAAAATGCTTTCCTTGGGACAATCCTCTTTGGAAGATTGTCTTATGAACAATTCTTTACTTGGTTATCCTTGGATAGGTTGAACTAGCATAAGACAACTCACTAGATTATTTAACCTATTCTGTTGCATTTTCAAGTAGAGTTGACTAGCATAATACAACTTCCAAGACCATCAATTCCACCTTTGCACTGAGATCTCTTTGGGATGAGTCGAATTAACATAAAAAAAATTATATCATTTCTACTCTTTCCTCCTCTTTTCTTCCATGGATCGCCTAGCATAATGCAAATTACTAGCCCATTGGATTAATGGTCTCTCTCTCTTTCCTCCATGCTCTCATAGCTTTGCTAGTGGGTTAAACCATGGATTCTTGTTATGTCTTTAGTAATGCTATTTCTCTTTCCATGTGACCACTTGGGATTTTGCAATATCTTTCCAAACATGATACTATTGGTTGAGACATTTTCGAGCAATCAAGGTCTCTTCAACTAGCTGATTTGGATTTTTTTTGGTACTAACCCTTTTTTCGTCTATTATATTTTTTTATTTTTGTTTTTTGTCTTTTGTTTATGCATCATTGCACATGGTTGCCTTAGTTAAGATCCTTTATTTTGGATCTTGTGTCCTCAAACTTAATGATATCTTATCTCTTTGTAGTTTTCCTATGATTTCTCTCTCTCTCTTTCTTCTCCTTTACTTTGAGCATGAGGTGCAGTCATACTCTTGCTAAAGTGGGGGCTAAATGTACCATCCTAAATTATAAGCACTTATAATTAGATGCTCAATTAGGCCCCATTTTAGCATTTATGGGTGTTATAAGTGGTCAATTTTGATAGTTTTTTTGGTTTTCTAGTATATTTTTCAGTCCTTTGCAAGTCCTAAAACCCTTCAAGGCTTCAACAAATTCCTAAAGCCTTAAACCCTAGCAATTGCAAAGCACAATTATTATATTTAACCATTGATTATCGATAGAAGGTTCTTAGTCTCTTAATTAAAATTTAAGCCTATCCTATTGTTAGGGTAATCGGTCCCTCCTACCCCACTCACTTGCTAAAATGATTGTATCCCTCACCATCTTCTTGGATTTAAGTTATGGTTTCATCAAGATACATTGGCAACCCACGTTAATGCGTGCTTGCGCTATTAAGTAAACATGCTCGCTCACAATAAAAGAAAGGTCAACCAGTCAATGAATATATGTTGATCCCACATTTCCATCTCATCTTCTTTGGTGAATCAAATTGTGTCATGTGTTCAAATATTAGTAATGTGGTTCATAGGTCCCACACACTTCTCAAATACAAGTAAAGTAATCTTCAGTACTCTTCTCAAAGATCGACAATTAACATGTCATAGTATCACAATTAATTTTAAGATGCATCAAAAGCTAAGAGTGCAAGAGAGGCGGTCATGGGGTTAGTAAAATTATATATTGATTAGCTTCATCAAGATCAATGGGCCTATATGATTCTTCTTTGTGTGATTAAAACAAAGTTGTAGGAAAATTTAAGGGTGTAGACACGAATTAAAATGGTCAATGGTGGACCATGCTTATTGCAACTCATCCTCTTTTGGTGAATTACATAATGATAAGTGTACAAGTATAAATAGCCATGTTTATGGGTCCCCGGTGGATTTCAAACACAAAAGATGTAATTTTTGATAATTTTGATCAAGATCAATGGATAATATGCTTTTGTACATGTGTGATTAAAATTTTTAGCTTGTAAAGCTAAGGGAGTGAGGGTACAAGATACTGGTGGCAGTCATTCTTAAAGTGGTGAGCTACTTATCAATATGGTGGTATCTGGTTGGCTCAAAGTATAAATAGCTAAATAGTTTTTATATGCCCAATGTTTGAATTCAAATGCCAACGGTCAGTTCGCACCTACACTGTACATATGTGCTCACATTTATAGATAAATGTGTTGATATGAGTATACCATCAACCTTATTGAGACCATTTCATGTCTATAAGAAATTCTCCGCACTCACAAGTTGTATTATTCTATTTCTATGTTCAAAATGTTTGTAATTAGGGTTTCTAATTTGCAACCAAGGTTTAAGCTTATCTCTCTCTCTCTTGAACACTCTAATAATTTTTCAATTGTGTATAATCATGGGTTGAAGATAGTTTTTTTCATTAGAGCCTAAGAGGAATAATTGAGCTTAGAACATGAAACCCTAGTTCTTGTTAAGACCTATTTTGTAAATTTTAAGTATGGTGGCATCCTCTTCTGGTGGTGATAAAAGGAAATTTCCTTCTGAGATCATTGCTCAATTACTAGGATCCTTAGATGAACAAGAAAGAGCTTGAGCTAGTAGTTTTCTAAATGAATATTTGACTGATTTTTATGTGGGTTGCAAGGACCCTATCCTTGGGGTTAGGGGTACTAGATTTGATCTACGGAGAGGAAATCATAATAAAAGAAGACAAGGGATACTAGTTAGAAATATATGGGATTCCAATTTAGCCCAATTGATTATTCCTAATATTTTTGTGAATGTGGATTTGATGATTGCATTAGCTAGCAGGTATAACCCTAGAACTAGGTAGATCTTGTCATATGATGGGAAGGAGCTAGTAAGGATTACCAAAGAAATTATAGAATAAAATTTCATGCTAGAGACAAATATGCAGTGGTGGGCATTCAATAAAAATTAGTTGCACTTTGATTTTGACAAGCACAAAGAGTTGTATAGGGGAAAGATTCATCTTCACAGAACAAAGCATTTATCAATAACAAAAAAGGATTTGATCCCTAAAGACCAGCCACCATACCATATTTACTTGTTTACCCCATATCTCAAAGATACCTATTATAATTTATGTCAATGGTATGAGGAAGATGCAAGAAGTAATATGCCTAATTGAATGTTGTTAATTTATTTAGATATATACAACAGACTGGCACACATAGGAATTTTGATTATGTTGCAGTGTTAGATGACATGAGGCATAAGGCTTTGATTAACATGAATGAAAAGAAGACTTCTAAGTTAAGGTATTACTCCTTTTATGCATATTTTGTTATGGAATGGACTTAAGATATGAGACCAAGAACTCGAGGTCTGACCTATAGTTGAAATGAGAGCATACTAGTCCAAGAGTGGACATACATATGGGACAAGCACGGTAGAGGATTATCTTATGTTTTACTTTAAAACAATTTTTTGAGAAGATTAATGAGATACTTAAATGCATTTTTCCCATGGGGTTTGTTAGATAGATCCAAAAAGTTTTTAAGGCTAAAGGATCTAGATATTGATACTAAAGTCGACCACGATTGGGGTTCATGTTTCTATTACAAGGATTATATAGTCATAATATTTTTTGGGAGTACTATGGAACCAAAGACCTTACCCATAATTGTAACAAATATAATTGCTTTTCTTGAGATTATGCATCAATTGGTTTTTGTAGAAGTTGTTTTTATAAAGGGATCTCACAAAAAGGGGCCTTTCTTCCCTACTCAAATAGTGATTCATGATATTTACTATTCATAATTAGAAATAGATTTGAAGTTATACAAAGTAAGTTGAATGAGTACCACCTATCCAATGAAGTTCATAGGAATTATGATCCAAAGATATTCATAATTTTTTTTTAATAATGATCCTTCCCATCAAGATGATAGATACAGTTGAAGATTAGATAAGGAATGCAAGTGATTATGAAGAAGTCTTGAAGATGATGGAGAGATGGTACAAGATCCAACATGTTGAGCACTAGAAAGAGAGGAAATATAACTATTCCCCTTCTTATAAGATGGTACCAACTCTAGAGCTTAAAATGAGAATGCTCTTTACTCTTTATAGAGATTTTTATAACATGCCCCTTCCTTACATAATAACCTCATAAGTTGAGGAGCCTAGGCCTGCTCCTATTGATGTAGAATCCAAATATTCACCATCATCTATAGGGTGTCCTATTGGAGAAGCCTCCCCACCCCTAATTCTATTTCATCCCCCCTACCTTATTTTGAGCAATCATCTACTCCCTCGCCTCATATTCCTAATGTTCCACAGCCACCTCCTCAATTTTCATTACCCGTACCTAGAGCTTTTATTACATCTTCCTCTAAAGAGCATATGAAATCTCATATATCATCAGGGTCACAACCTTATGATACTTTAGAGAACTCTTTGTAAATTATTTCTTTATAGATTTTAGCCCTGGGTAAGCCCATATGATTTTTATGAGGGTGAACACCCCGAGAGGACAACATAATTTACTAAGAACATGAAACAATTTTTTTTTAAAAATATTAGCAATTACATTTAACATAATTTCAACCAATTAAATGATGCAATAAATACTAACATGCATAAGTGCTAAACATCAAACATTATACAGTGTCCTCTTAGGTTCCCAAACCTTGCTACTAAGAAATGTATATACATATAACTAAATCAATTGAATCATGATGAACTAATACACAATATTAATAACACTATTTATTCATTTATTTTAATACACAAATCAAAATGTGCCTAATGGATAACATGATAATATACAAGTGCATAATGATAGTTGATACCAACATCGATCTATCCAATTCTAAATATTGCATTTTGATAAATTATTGATACATGTTTACAACTATATTTACAATCATTTTATAAAAGTATACATTTACAATTCCAAGGTCTATAATACATCATATGATACAAGGTATAATAATAATCATTTATCATGAAGCTATAATGAATGTATAATGAAGATGCATAATCCATCAAATATGCTCACAAACGAATCAATGAACCTTGATGGAGGCAAAAAATTTACCAACCAACCTCGTGGAACCTTGAGGCCCACCCCTTTGAGCTAGGAGATAAAAAAAGGCCCCACACTAGGCAAACACATATCAAGAAAACCACCAAGAAAGCCAAGACATAACATAAATACTCCAAGGGGTGCAACATGGGATACCATAGGCAAACAACAAGGGTAACCAAATGGAATCCTAGGACACATGTAGTAGAGTGTCATCACATATCCCTCCATTATTTGGGGTTATTCTGGCAGTATCTCCAGACCCCGACCCTTAGATGAGAACTCATGTGGAACTGAAAATCTTTCATGAGGACAAGGAATTAAATTTTCCAGATCAATGACCCACGGGTGACTAAGCTTTCTCCAACCCATCCTCACTTTATACAAGCACTCACGGACATGGGTGAGGAAACATAATTATAATGACTAATGTGTAACCCATTTCGGTTCATTTATTATGCTATCACTTGATTACAACTCCACAATGAGTTATCTTGATAGCCATTTAGGGCTCCACCCCCCATTGTGAGACACGGTCCTATCAATGCTCCTAGAAAACCCCCCTTCACCAAACTAAAATTCAAAAGCTCAAAATAAATCATTAGGATCCAAGTACATCAATATACAAATAAGACTTCAATATACATCAAAATACTAAAGATCTCATAAAGAAAGAATTAAATCCTCTTTTTCCATGACTTATCAAATGTTCCACATCATATGTCATCATAGTCCAAGGCCATAAAAAAATATGGATCCACATTAGCAATAAAACATCAAATATCGCAATAAACCATTAATACACCAAAATTACAATAATACTTCTCAAACTAATAATAAACTCAATAACACCATGAATACATTAATTTGAAAAATTATGCCAAACACATAAAACAAAGAACCCCCACAAGACCAAACAAAACCTCATCAAAATGAGACTCAAAAGCATCCCCGCGCCTCTAGTTAACTAAGAAGGCCAAAACACCTCATCCTCAAACACCTCCTTACCATCTCATTGAGAAAGCCACCACATCCATAGTAAATAAATCAATCAATGCCACAAGACTTCTAAATTGATTGTATATTCAGTTTGGATTAACAATATATATAGCTCTAGCATATTTAGAAACTACTCACATCACATTCAAATTACAATCCCAATTTAAACAAACTAATAAACATTTACATCTACATTTTATTTTTTAACTATTTCTTAAAATACATTTAAAACTACATCCAAACCATAGACCAACTAAACAAATAAAATAAAGACACTGCACAACATAAGAAAGCTTGAAAATGTAAAACACCTTCAACATTACCAAACCACAGGAAAATTTAAAACCTTTCCAAAATGCATTTATATTTGCAATTACGTTATACCATTTCCATAAGAAAATATAGCTAAATACATATCAATTTCAAGAAGAAAAGAAAAGATGTTGGCGCACATACAAAACTCATGTGCAGAGATAACAAATAAACCATGGCTCGAACATTGAACAACAAAACCAAAAGAAAAAAAAAACAATGTTTATAAGATAAAAATTAACCAACCTAAACATATAAAACACCTTCTTCCATCGATCTATATTCAAATCATAAGAATCCACGCATATGCTTAAACCAATGAAATCTCAAGATGCAACCAAGAAATATTGGCACAGGCCAAAGACACAAAATAAATTACATTCTTGACACAAAAAGCATCGCTAAGGAGTTAAATAATGCAAGTGAACCAAAAGTAAGAGAGTCTAAAAGAAGAAACCTTGGGCAATGAATACCCCCCATTCAAATAGCTGGTCATAACCAATAAAATGCAAAACCAATTTAAATGGAAAGTTTATGAAACAATTTATAATGCCATGGAGAGAAGTAAGCTTCATGGCCACAAACAACCAACAAAACATGAAGGAGATAAAACATAGCAACGAACCCAAGAAATTCCAAACATTACAAAAGGATTCTAGATTGTGTGTGGTCAATCCTAACCCTAGTCACAAAAGAACAATCTAGATCAAAGAAAAATTATAACCCCAAAATACAAGCACAAACAGAGACAACACCATTTCCAAATATCAAGACCTAGAGCAAATAAAATAACCATGACTAGGATAAGAGACAACAACATTTCCAAATATCGAGACCTAGAGCCAATAAAATAACCATGACTAGGACAAGTTACAACTATGGTAAGAACATTGTATTGTTTGAGGAAAGTGAATTAGAAATAAACAAAACAATGATAAGCATTCAATCACCATACCTCCGATATGAACCAGAGAAAGGGGTAAACGAAATTTTAATTCTCCAAAATCTCAGTAGAACGAGATAATACCTAGAGTGAATACCAAAACTAAATTCCCAAAGAACTTCCTTAAAAGAAAACTTGTCAAAATGCTCTACCTATATTTTTTTCAAATCAAAACTCAAACCATTCAAATAATGCATGCAATGAACCATTCATTTCAAACAGATGAAAAGCCAATGAACCATTTGATTGTCAAAAAAAAAAAAAAAACTAATCACAATATAAAAACATATTTAATTAATATTGTAAGCCTCTTAATTCTATTTCCAAATAATAATTTGTCTTATTATTAACATTGAATAATCATTAATATTAAATTAATCATAACTAATTAATATTGTCACAAACCAATCAATAATTATTTTATATTAGATTAACATTAATATTATTAATTCATTATTATTTACTATAAAATATATATTTAACCAACATTTGAAAAATAAGAATAACCTAATAATTAATTTAATCTAGTTAATTAAACGATGTTTAATGTTATCATGTTTTCATTACATTAAGAGAATTTAATAATTATTTTAATCTAATTAATTAACTACCATAACAAGAAAAGATGTTAGAAAGCACACAACCAAGAAATAACATGACCAAACCCAATCTTAGGCGAACCACAAGCAAAAGGGTCAAGGAAATTCAAAGTTGTCTGCCCGACAACCCAAATGGTGACACATGACATAATCATCTCGATGTGGAATGATGATAGGCTAAGCTATATAGATCGGGCCTTAATGCTATCTCCATCAACAACTTCCATCGAGTTTGTAAAGGCACACTTAGACCTACTAATTCAGGTAGAGTCAATGCTTGGTACCTGCAAACTTGCATCACCAAGATGAAACATATACGTATACATATACCATGATAAACAATAGAAAATAATAAAGGGAAATGAGACATTTTGTGGGTCTTACAAGTGATTAACACGACTTCATTCTTCATCATACAAACATGCCAAACACAATCAACATAAAATAGTAACATACACGTAGCAGTAAGCAAAACATCAGTAGGGTTAGTACACTAGTATGTTATAAAACATAAAACAACTATCATCATTAACATGTAAATACTCATCAACCATAATGCATAGATGAAACATAAATAATGATCTCATACTATCAACAAGTCTATGTAATATCAGATATCATAGGAAATGAAAAAGTGTCCATCACATCATAAAGCATCCATGTCATCATAAGTAAACTGAAAAACATCACGAGTAATCTAGAAATAATCAATATAAGTATGAACACACACTCACACATAAAAAAATATAAGTCCTGAACACAAAACTAGTTCAAGACATACGAAAGGGATTTGATACTCAAATTGAGAAACCCCTTCCCTCTCATGAATTTGACATTCAGAAAAATAGTGTAAATTGAGGAGCCATCTACAGTCTTCAAGTTAGGGAGAGGATTGACAAATGATGAAGGGATTGAGACCATCAAGGAATCGTTGCGTGATGATACTTCATTCAAAAGACATAATTCAAGTATTTTGTACTTCACCAAAAGGTTGAAGATTTGGTGAAATAAAAAGGAATCAAATTTGAAAGCTTAAATGAGGAAGAATAGATGAAAGTAAAATATGAAGTTCTTCAAAAGGTTGATGAACATCTAGCAATTATGACCCAAAATATGGAAGACAAATGGTTAGAGATAGTGTGGTGTTGTTTTTAGAAAGATGTGATATATCCTCTACTATTGCTTTAGATAATTTGATGAGGAGATAGAATATAGACCTTACAAATTTAATCCCAGAGCAAGAGCGATGCTTACTTTTGGATCAAATTTTTATAATAAGCTAGATGTACTAGGTATTTGTTCATTATACCTTGCAAAAAGGAAATCATCTATGGTTTCCCAACATGAGCAATTGTATGGATAATTACTTTTTAAAAAGTCCACTGATTTCATAGGCCAACAAACATCTGGCTTGATGATGTTAGAAAACACGATAGGCTAAAGAGAAGCCTTGACTACCATCTTAGCCAACAAAAAAGTTAGAAAACATGGTAGGCTAGAGAATAGCCTTATCTGCCACCTTAGCTAACACAATAAAAACATGATTTGATTGACTGAGGCATAAGGTACATTCTTTTATAAGTGGCTTGTTAGTAGATCAAGTCCACCCAAGAAATTTGTAGAAAAATATTGGTTTGGAAATGGTGTTTAGAAAGGGATGATGCAACATTGAATAAAGCATGACCAATCATAAAATAATGAATTTTGGGCCTCTAATAAACTTGATAGTTGGTGAACATCATAGGATCACTAACGGTGTTGTAAAGTGTTAGATGGAAGAAAGAAATCCTTGGTGTAAAAATTATCATCTAGAATGGCCTTTTTCTAATTGTTGATACTTGACATAGATAAACAAACTAGTTTTAAGAGCCAATAGAGGTTTTATAACCTCCAAAAAATTCTAACAATTTAAACTTTTCCTTTTTCTTTCTTCCCTCTTTTTGGTTTGTCTTTTTCTTATTTTTTCTTGTCGATCTTTGCCTCCCTTTGGTTATCTTTTCTAATGTCAATAATGGAATTAATTTTCAGAACCTTCTTAGGAACTGAAAAGGTTGTGAAAACCTTGTCATCTACATACACTAGTTTTAGAACCACTTAAATTGGTTGAAAGCTTAAACTTTTCTTAATTCCTACTTAGCTACTTTTCCCTTCATCTCTTTATGCTTGTTAGCCTTTAGAATGGTTTTATCAACCTTCTTGGATTCTGATGGAGGTTTTAGAATCCGTGGGATTAGCCAAAATTACTTATACTGACATCTTTTCTTTCTCTTTTGGATTTTGGGAAAACTTGTTGGCACACAAACTAATTTTAGGAACTTGAGGAGCTCTTGAACCATATGAATTGTCAAAATAGATCAATTGCTTCCTTGAGGTAGTTAGAAAATAAATATTGAGCTTTAGCAGGGGTGTGACAACCTTGTTGAGAGTTGACACAAGTTTCAAAACATATCCTAAACTTTAAAAACTTTCATACTTACCCTAATTTTAAATTTCCAACTTAGGCATTTGACTATAACCTAAAAAAAGGAAGCAACACAACTACCAGAGGCAAATTTTAGCATAACTAGCCTATTTAATATTTCCTTGATTAGTTTTCATTGATGGGAAATAAAGGAGGGCATGAAATGTAAAATGTACCAACATCTCTTTTTCAATATATTCCATCATAAGTAGTATCAACCTCCACTAAATAATTAAGGGTCCATTTCCCTATTAAAACTCCAATTTGAGGATTTATCAATATCATTTTTATAACATGGACGAGGTAGTGCAACTATCCAACCCATACTCATCAAGCTCAACAATATTTTGAAACCTCAAATATTCAATTATGACATCTCAACTCAACCAAAAAGGGGAATTAATAATGTTTAATTAAGTCAACTTAGATAATGATGAGGTTGTATATCAAACAACTCAATTTGATCATGAGATGCATGTTGTATCTTTTTCTAGCATTTATATCCTATTGCAAGGCATTATGATTTGGTTAAGGAACCTAAGAAGAATTTTGTGCATACCACATTCATTCATCTTTTGGAACTCATCTACTAATATTGTTGTTATGTTAGAAAAAAATAGGCTTAAATATCTACAACATTACTTCTACACTTAAAACTCAAATTAATCTCATAGAACTGGATGCAAACTTCCTATCTTTGACTTATTAGATTTAAGTTTATTTTTGGGTATTAAATAGATGCCTTTAGAGGCTAAAATTTTGTAAGAAGAAGAAGAGACTTCAATTTTTATCTAAGTACATTTGGATTTAGAATAACTCTCTTATGATTAAAAATAGGGCCACAATATTTGTATTCCTCTTTTTCTTGTTGAAAATGATGGGGCATGGCTAAACCAATATCACATCTTATTAGATATGTTGAAATGGTTCAATAACTTAAAAACCATAAAAATGGAAGAATCATCCTCCTAGTTATTACTGGCTCAAAAATTATGTGCGCTCTCTTTTACATAATCAAAAAATATAAATAGTTCATGGATCCATGTGATGAAGGTCATCCCTTCCACACGATTTTAATAAGTCTACTTTTTGCATTTGGGGAAATACTTTGTGGAAAGAGGCGTGTTAGACATACAAATATATTGAGAGCAGGAAGAAGGTGAATTAGTATATGCCAACTTCAAAATCATTCAACATTAATTAATTCTCCAGGCATCACAACCAATCTAAAAGCCAAATCATAAACAATTGTATATACTAAATGTTTCTTAGTTATGATTCAACTAATCAAAGAGCACACATGCACACTTATGATCATCATATTTACAAGAGGAAAAAACCACGACGAGAATAGTTGCTTGATCTAGTGTGCAAATCCAACCTTACAAAGAAATGATAAAGAACTTACAACATGATGTAGGAACCAACCTACCCGAGACATCAATCCCAATTATATTTGCAGGCACCAACCTACGAGGGACACAAATCTCCTTATTTAAGATTTTAGCACAAACTCAACATATGAAACACCATTGCCATCATAATACAAGTGATATAAAATGCAAACCTACAAAGATGAATACATGGCTTCCTTTTGATTTGATCAACTTTAGTACTCCACACACAATACATATGATATTCAATTACATTTGCACATACATTGAGATGCTACTCACATTGCATCACCCATATACTTGCATGTCATCCACACTTTTTGATGCATACATTAAGAACTAGCAATGAACCTAGATAAGCTATGTGTGTGTTACAATAATTATATTAACTCAGTTGTTGGCCTTGAACAAGATTACGACATATACAAGTTAGCAACAAGCATATTCCTTACATCAAACGTGTACTAGGCTCGGTCCAAAAGCTTGCACATTACTCGAAAGGAAGTGATATGCTATGCATTACCCAACACACACTATAATGACCCTAATGCATATCTCTCCTAATGGTGTACATTACAATCCTCTGTCACATCAAGCTAGAACATCAACATAGTCGGCCACCAAACACAAAGATCACTCTGTCACTTCTGTCTTTTAATCTGCTGAAGCTCAACCACTTAAACTCTGGAAAATGATACATCATATGTAAACTTATTTAACTTCCAAATCGCAAGCAATAGATCTCAGCTGCGACATAGCGTGGAACCTTAAAAACATCCAATAGGTGCTTTTAGACAACATCATGTATATGATATTCAATCAAGAACTACCCACATCGAAGCATAATGATAACATTAAGATACATACTTGACCCAGTCTTTCCGAAACCCATATGCTCTGATATGGCATGACGATAATTACAATCTTCTAGATGCCTTGACATCAATGATATAAGTAACCAACCCCTTTGACATCAATGACAACCTTTGCCCTACAAGAGAATCCTAACCCATTCAATCTAATCAAGACCACTAAAGTAAAACAAATAATGTGAATTCTATTTGGCTACAAGATCCAATAAAATTGAATAACTGCTCCACCTAATCTCCATTTATCAACTCCCGAAAAATAAGAAAAGGCCAAGGCTGGTTTTCCTCTAAGTTCTCTCATCTAGACGTTTTACATTTCAACATAATTTTAAATGAACGAACATCTTTAAATACCACCACCAAACACACAAATCGTTACAAAAAATTAACTATATTAACTCAAAATACTAAATATATGAAGATTAAAATTTTATAAAATTAAAATTGAAATTTTCAATTATAAAAAATAATATAAATCAAATATACACTTAATAATCTGATTTACAATACCAGTAAAATTAAAAATCATACCAAACTCTTTACAAGAAATAATTAAAATAAAATAAAATATAATAATATTATATCTCCTACAAATTTAATATTACATTCCAACATTCCAACAAAACAGAGCCACCCATTCTCCCAAAGACAAGCATGGCAATGGCAATGGCACTGACACTGAAAATGGCCCTGCCATCGGGAATGGCTAATTCTCGCCACGTTTCAACTTGCTCGCCTCCTTCGCTTGCAAGGTGCAGATGGAGGACCCGCTCTGAAGAATACAAACGTAAAGCAGTTGGGCCTGCTCTCTTTACCCCTTGGGTTAAAACAGCTACCCCTAAATATCTGATTCAGGTCGCTTCCTACATTTCTCCACCGGCTGATTTTGTTGAAGTCCACGACTCTGTTGATGCCACTGGTGGCAATAATAATGATGATGGTGTAACAGAGCGGGCGGTGCCCATTAGCTGGAATGTGATAGCAAAGCTATTGTTTGCACACAAAATGCGGCTTGCACTTTCTGTGTTTGCCCTCTTTGCTTCTACAGGATGTACTCTCACCATGCCCATTCTCTCTGGTACACATTTCATTGCCCGCCTGCTCCTTAATTGTGTACACTCACTCAATTATAATACACCTGTTTTAAGCACATTTATAGACCCATCTTACTAAAATTGGATATCTTAAATGATTTCTACTTCGAGAAATTGTGCTTATATATTTTGTCAAAACAAAAACATTTGTACTTATCTCGCAATAGACCATTTAATGCGATCAATAAGTTCTTTTAAAAGTAGAAACGTATTTGATCTCGATAAGGTTACAGATGAACCTCATCCTCAACATAAATTTTAATAGGAGTTTGAATTTCAATGACAACAATTATAAAGTCACGATTTAACCATTGCCAATCGTCATATAACATTAAGGATATCATGCGATCAAATAATTGAGTAAATTAAAAATACAATTCTTTTTCCCAGAAGCATCGATTTCAATCTCATAGACTGTAGAAACCTCATGTACTTTATACTTAACATTTTCAAATCTTACCTGGTTTTTGGAAGACTTACTTTTTGCTCTATGCAATTATCAACCAAGGCAAATCGATCCTATTTACAAAATGACATTACTGTCCTTGTTATGTTGCACTAACATAATTCCTTATATCGAATCAGCCCATTGGAATGACTAGTATTTGGATCAATACATTCAATTTTGTTAGATAAGTATCTATGTACAGCCCCTACGCCTATGTTGGCTTCATTTTGAGTTATAATTGGCCATATTTCAAAAATTTCAAGCTATGCTTTATTGCTATAAATGCTACAAGGAAAAGATGAAATATGTGTATTCGGAAAACCGTTTCTTAAATTTATTTCATATTTACAATCTCATCTAATCTCTCTTTTCCGCCACGTTGCCTTTTCCGTCCCGTTCCTCGTTTATGGTAACTAAGTACCACACTGCTTTAGGATGTTTAATCAAATAATTTCAAGATTTTGATATCATATATCTCCATGTCTTTGGAATACTGGGGTGGTGTAAATATTTAGTTGCTATTATTGGGAGGTTGTACACGATATTTGGATTTATGTTCCATTGGACTGTCACTGGTCATATTTGCTTTCTTTATTATTGCATGTTTTATGTACAAATGAGAAGAAGAGAAAAACCTAGTTTTTTCTCACTAAATTTAACCACATTGGCAATAGTTGGTTGGTGCTCAGTGCCAACTTCTGGCAATGTCTGAGAATTTGCTTTAGAATACAGAAGACATTGTGCAAGACATTATACTGCTCCTATTGAATATTTATGGACTCCATTATAAGACTGTAATAGGCAGTCCCAAAATCCGCAATTTTTGTTTTGTATTTTCAAGTAATATTGCAAGGGATAATACAATTATGATTACTATGTAAGCATTCAGCAGTAAGTAACTGTTGAAAGCAGATGTACTCTGAGAGGGGGAGGGGGTGAATCAGAGTACTTTGAAACTTTGAAATACACCAAATAAATATGCCTTTTAAGATTGGAGTAAGCTTTACAGAAACTGAAACAGAGAACAGAATTGTACAAATGCAGCAATATGTTTGTGAGTGATTTGCCAAGATAAGAAAACTGAAACAGAAATAGGACTGAGATAAATATCAGAGTATTAACACAAAGGCAATAAACTCGACACGATTTTGTGCTGAGTGGAAACCCTCAAGATCCAACCAGATCTTGTCACAGGGAGAAAATCACTCCGTTATTGTATTAACCAGTCCAAAAATCCAAGATTACATCCAGTTTAGCAGCCCCACTGCAAGGAGTCCAACTCCTAACCTTCCAATGAAAATTAACAAGATCTATGATAGTATATTTGCAATTTTGCAGACTAGACAATCACAGATTTTTATTACAGTCTATAAGATATTCAATTTTATTTCACAACACAATCTTTTTTCTCTCTCTCTCAACTCTTATCTCACAAAGCCATTTTATATCCATTTATACACACTATGCATCTATAGATGTATTTGTAGTTACAACCAAAAACTGTTTACAATAACTTCCTGGTATACCCGTAAGGGTTTAAAACAAATTTCATTTTACAACTTTGTTTATCTTCAACAAACTGCCATGAAAAATCTTTTTCTTCCTGTAGATAAACTTTCCTCCTTAATATCCAAGGAGATATTCAAAACTGTCAACTGTCATAAACAAATCATAAACTGAAAGTACCCATATAGGGTTTATTGTTAACTTCTGATTTAACAGAAGTCTTAACCAAAAACTATATTCACATTCCAGTAAGGTGCTATTTGCAATAACAAATCACAAAGATTTACCAGTAGTTGCCGAAAACTGTCGCAGTTAAGCACCCTGTCAAAGCTTAACTGACGTAACAAAACTTTGCCCTCTGAGTCCTGCTGAGTTACCCGTGAAAGGGCTTCACAAAAATGTGAAATAAACAAACAAATCAAACAACATCCTTTGCCATAATTTATTTTTCTCTTACGTCCATCACTAACTCTCGTGAGTTAGGTATTACATATTACCAAAGTCAATAGTTAAGTGTCAACCCGAAGTCAAATTTGCCATGACAACCTTATGGGTTTTAATGCACGTGGCTTTACTGATTTGTCATCAAGGACAAAATGAATCAAGAGTAACTCCATAACATATATGTGTATAACACCAAGCTAAATTCAGGAAAGAACCACAAAATGTTTGAAAATGCTTAACAATTATTGTATTATGTTGTCAACATAGACATTACAAGCTTCTTGGATAAAAAAATTTCATTCCCTAGTAAGCTATACAGCTCATCAGGTGCTGTCCATAAGCAGTCCTCTCAAGCTTCAATCGATACTTTCAGCCTATGTAGTTCAGTCTATATAAAATGATACCAGAGATTCTTCGAACAGAAAATACACCTCCTTGATTCCTTGCAAACTCAGTTTGCCCAGCCACGTGAGGTCTAGAACAGCAGCTGGAATGTCTTTGGCAACACACCCAGCAATGAGAAACCCAGCGATGAATGGTATTCACCTAGACGCAAGCTCTTGCAATGATCTCAGCGTCCTTTTTAATCTGATTTCAAGGTCATTGAATCTGTGCATCTCTTCATTTAACAGCAGTGACCATACAAACCACCAATCTAAAGAATGACAAGCTTCAAAGGATATAATTATGTAGGCCAGCAACATCTGTATGGCTGGCAATGTATGTGACGGCTAAATACCTCCCAAACTCCTCAACATTACTCACAAAATCTGCTATCAAATTCAAAACTCTCAACCAATAAATTAAAACCTTGATGTACTACGATTTAATACCTAAATGCAAGTGCCAATTGAACCCCCAGACTGGGTCTTGCAACAGCGTAGAGATTGTTAGCAAAGAGGAATTTCGTCCTCCAAGCCCTTAAATAGAAAAACTCTAGTAAAATCGGAAATATCCAAATTTTCCAATCAAGCATACCAAATAAACTCCACAAGTTAGCTTTTATAACATTTTCAAGAGGTTCCACCATAGATGGAAAACTCGCCAAAACCAAAAACATGCCAAGGCCTAGAAAAAAAACTCGGGAAAAACTCGGCCATTTCTCGGCAAAAACTTAGGAACTTAAAAAATTGCTTAAATTTAATTAAAAAAGCATTTTTTTTTGCAAAATTTGATGAGAAGATTCATTCAATGAGTCAATAAATGAGAACACAAAAGAAACAAGCCAAGTCTAGATATATTTAAATGCAAAGTGGATACAAAATTACATCCTCATGAGGAATGCTGATGGCTAGAAGCAAAATAGTAAATAGTTTTTGTAAAACTAAAAGTAAATACATCATTGCAGTTACATCTTCCTCTTCCCAGCTCTAGTAAAAACTAAGGAAGAGGTAGAACTAGAGGGTCCAGTCCTAGAAGTCTGCAGTGGGTGTGACTGTGCCTCCTCGCTCGGTATGTCCCACTTTGTTCGTGGCTTGTCCTCCATCCTAGATGTAGCTCTGCCTCTAGCTTCTCTTGGGATTGGCAATGACTCCTCATCCTCCTCATCCTCTTCAATGTCATCCAGTGTGAAACCAAATCCACCCCCTCCTCCTCCATAGCTTGCCTCTCCAAATCATTGACGTCATCCTCTGTAAACAATGGAGTATGCTCCTGTGATGTCCAATCACTGTAAGGATCTATATCATCCAAATCAATTGAACCAACTGCTGCTTCCTGTGCCTTCCTTATGCACAACCGAAGATTATATTGCGCAAAGACAAGGTCATTGAGGTGTTTTTGAGCTAACTTGTTCCTCTTCTTCGTGTGGATGGCCTCAAACAAGCTCCAATTATGCTTGCAATTGGATGAACTACAAGATTGACATAAGATTCTGAGAGCAATTTTTTTGAGATTTGGGGTATTTCCACCCAAACTTTGCCACCAAGCATCTACAAAATAAAATATTGAAAAGTTAGAAAGCAAAGAGAAAAACGAAAACATATTTTATCAATTTATCAATTACTTTAGACCCCAAAATCCAAATGACAAATGTTATATGTGGGGTTTTAGTAGTTCTTCCTCTCTTTGCCAGCATTGAAGAGAATAGATTACCCCTTCCTTCCTCATAATTTTTGAGTTCAGCTACAATGAGGTCTCTCTCCTCAACCTCAGGTATTATCCTCTGAATGCATGTAGTGAGGCCCTCCATGACCTCTCAATTAGGATCTGAGTAAGAATCCCCGAACTTAAAACGGGGGTTGAGGAAGTACCCTGCTGCATGAATGGGTTGGTGGAGCTGATTGTTCCACCTCTTATCAATAATTTCCCAGATGGGATCAAATTTGAGTCTATCCTCCTTGTAGTAATTTTTATAGACTCTTTTGCCCTATCCATGACCTCATAAATATACCCCATTAGGGTTTGATCCCCATCTACCAAGCGCAAAACTCTAACCAAGGGCTTGGGCACCTACAATTGAAAAATAAAAATTACAAAAAGATTAATTAACGAAGTCACAAATTAATAATGAGGCTTGAATCAAGAATAATTAAAAATACAACTTTTGAAGTTATCTTCACAATCTCTGCAACCTTTTGTGCAAAATGGTTGTCGAAGACTATGCATGCGACAACCTCTCCTTTAGCCTTCTTTGAATAAGGTGAGTCTAGCCATGCTTGACTCACAAATATTTGTTTCAAAGAAGTCAATGCACCAAAAATGCTTTGTAACGTCAGGAAAATCATTGCAAACCTTGTGACACCGGATCTTCCCAAATCTCTCCCTTGAGTGTGCTCTCTCATCAAATGTAGAACCCAAGGGTGATTGTAAATACATTTTGTGATCCTCCTTGCATGTTCCACAATTGGAGTCACCCAATCAAGTTTTCCTATGTCCTCCAAAAGAAGGTCAAGGACATGTGTTGCACAAGGTGTCCAAAAAAGAGTGGGGTGCCTTTCGTGGAGGATTTTACCTGTTGACACATATGTTGCTGCATTATCTGTGATGATTTGCACCACATTCTCTATTCCCACTTCCATGACAATGTGCTCCAACATTCTAGCCAATGTCTCTGCATTTTTCACCTTATTGGAGGCATCAACTGATTTCAAGAAGACCACATTGTCCTTGCAAGCAACAAAAAAATTAATAATGGTGCAGTTTTCGCCATCTGTCCACCCATCGAAAAGAATGGTGCAGCCATATTTTCTCAATTCTTTTCTTTGGTCCTCCACCACTTCTTTTGTCCTATCAACTGCATTTGTGAGCAACCTACAAGAACAAAGTGAAATTAGGTCTTAGTACACAATTTTGATTTAATAAACAAGAAAAACAATTAAAATTTAAAAATGAAATCAAGTGGACTATTTACTAACCTCCCACCCAAATCCTTTCGAGAAGGGGCCTTGTACCCTTTTCCTGAAACTTTCATTGCGGTGACCAAATTTAGCCAATAAGAACTCTCTGCCACATTCAACGAGATGTTGAAGTACCAAAAATCAGCACATGCAATGTTTGTTTTCTCATGTGCCTCCCTATTCCATCCAGTGGCCTCTAATGATGGCTGTGCTCTAGGTGTGTTCTTGGGTACAAAATAACTACCTATAGGCTGTGTCCTTGATGGTGATGCAACAACAGACACTCTACTAGAGGAAGCAAAAGCGGTGGCTGAGGGGGTGTTGAGTTTGCAGATACGTGGGCCACAACGAGAGCCCACTATGCCCTCAAGTGCTGCTTCTTCTTCAATGTCAACTGAAGCACCTTGAGATTCAGCTATGGTTGCTCTCATTACCTATAACAAATGAGGTAGCTTCTTGAGCAAGTATAGATTGTGCTCGATGATAGAAGGCTAGGGTGTTATGACCACCATGCTTTTCTAAAGAGTGTTATTGACCACATTGCAGATTCATAACTTAAATGCAAACCAATAACTGTTATACAAATTCATAATTGATATGCAAATTCATGATTGATATTCATATCCATATCTGATATGCAGGTTCATAAATGATATACAGATTCATATCTGAATTGTGGATTCATAAATGATATATGGATTCGTATCTAAATCACAGATTCATAAATGATATACTGATTCATATTGGAAATGCAGATTCATTATAGATATGTTTGACATGGGTTCTCATTCTTTGTAATGACCACCCTCGATTTGGCATTTGCAAGATTCTGATTTTTTTCCTGAATTTTCTAAGTTTTCTAATTTCTTTGTGTTTTGGTGTTTTTTCTGATTGTTTTGGGGGTATTTTCATATTTGAATATCAATGCTAATAACAATGGGAACAATACACAATTAATCTCATTAAATGACCTAGGGTTTGTATTTAAAAACAATGAAATGGGAGCATACCCCTTACAATGCCAATCCTTGGATACAACAACAAGCCAGTATAGCAAAGTCTGAAATTGATTTTCAGATCTGAAAAAACTGCATCAGTAGCAATCGATATTGCTTTGAACAGCAGCCCATTAGGTGTTTTACAATTTGATGATGCAATGACACTCCTGCCTTCCCAAGACCTAGGGTTTGCCAGTCAATTTCCTAAGTCCAACGCCCAGCTGAGACTAATGAATCTACTGATGATCAGATGATATTAATATATCTGTCCAGCCTGATAAAGCAACAGCAGACTGACCTGTATGAACTCCAAGACCCCACGTCACCTCTGAATCAACTATGCTTCCAGATAATGGTGCAGCTAGCTGTAAGAGTAGTTGATGACGAATATATAGTGCCAAAATGTTCAGATCTGCCTCTTCTTTGATAATAACAATAAAACCCTGTCTATAATCTCTAATGCAAAATGGAAATGAATATCTTCTACTGATTTCCTCTGAATTTGAAGCACAACTGAAACCCCTATGCGAAGTTTCCTGTAGAACCACCCTTGGATGATCTTTCACACCTACAGGTAACTGAATTAAGAAGGAAATCGTCCCTCTCTGATTGCTGATCTGAGAAACCCTAGTTTCTCTTCTCCAAGCCAGAGGCAAAGTTCTCCAAAAATTGAATAGTTGAATGAATAATCCTTTTTTGCCTCCAAAAGGTCTTTTTATTATCTCCAAGAAGCCATGTCACTTTTAGGGTTGCACTCATTTTATTTTATTAATAAAATATATGTACTTTATTGTTTAAACATTCTCCCTCCAAAAATGGCGTCCAAGTCATGAGCTCCTTTATTTTAATTGGATCTTTTAAAAACAACCTTATGCCTCCCTAAGTAGCCATACCACTTGGTGGTCCTCTCATTGAGCCACTCTATTAAAAATTATAAAGCACTTTATAATAAAATGCTTAATTAAAACATTATAAAGCATGGCCCCTTTATTAATCACTTTATTAAACATCTTAAAGCATTTTATAAACAAAATACTTTATTTTATTTAATTGAACATTAAAGTCAAACTTTAATATTTATTCTTTTATTCTGCAACCATCACCTGAACTCTCCAACTATAATTGAAGCTGCAATTTGGTCTCTGGGTGATGTCTGAATACAGCAGGGCCACTGCCAGACCCCTCCTAAAAAACAGGACTGTCTCAAACCATATGGAATGGCTCATAACGCCTCCCAGACCATCTCCCAGTATCTTAAAAGATAGGGATCCTCCTAAAAAATAGGAGACCGCATTTGCATATCCAAAATGGCTCGTAAAGCCTCCTGCTCAACTCCACCAGCTCTAGGTGGTCAATGGGCAAATTGACAGCCTCCTAAAAATAGGGATCCCGTTGATAAGCCGATTGCTAAAAAATAACTGATGTTCAGGAAGGGTTGGAAATGGCGACATTTCATTCTCCTATCTAATGTAGATGGAAAGACTATGATTTCGATCCTTATATGCAGATTTAGAAAATTGGTATGTGTTGTGTTGGGTGGATATTTTGTAAGTCACTGTGACCATAACTTACAAAACTGTGGATGTTATGCAACCGACAGTTTTTAGGATCAATTGCAAAACAGTGGTTCCAGCCACAGCATGCGAGACACAGTCTCTCCTACTTCTCATGGAAGCCCCCCCCTCTTATTTCTACTGGAATCAACAAAACACTTAACTACTATTTACACTAAGCTAAATTAAGACGGGACATTCATCCTATCCTCTTATTTTAGAATAGATGTTTCTATTACAACACAATCTTTAAGCAATGGTGTAATTCACTTACAAAGTATCTATTGGAGCAATAATTCCGATAAACAAAAGATTAGACGTAAGAATAATCTTCAGCGTACCAACATTTTATGTAACCTAGAAACTCATGAAAGCTCAAAGTCTTTCCATGGCTCCCAGTGAGATTTTGAGAACAAGAATAAAACACATGTGCAACTCAAAGTCTCCAACACGTATTTCACCTTGCATGCACAAACGAAGAAAATGAAGCAACACAAAGTCTACAAACTATTCTCTTGCTTGAGTGTCCTATGTTAATCTCAAATTTGATAAACAACCCAAAGTGTCCTATGTTAATCCAAGATCAAACCTGAAACCAAATTATAACTCTGAACGCAATTTGCAGCTCAAAGTCTACAAGATTGAATTCAAATCCCTCTTGAACGAAAGCACAAAACTCACAATCAATATCCAGAAAATATCGTCACATAACACCTTGAATCAACACAAAGTTTGAAAGCAAGTTGCCTCTTTTATTGAAAGCAATTTAATTTACATCCAAGCTCAAAGCCTTAGAGTGCATATACAAACTGACAGAGTTTTCTTGCATTGCCAAAAGATGAAATTACGAGCACCCTCCTTTATTTATAGGTGAGGGGTTGAGAGCAAAAAGTGTGAGAACCCAACTAATCGAAACTTATTCAACAACTAACTACCTACAATTGACTTATTCAACATTGTAGGTCTTAATGTCCAACAATGTGATTACATGTTATAACTTTGTAGATGATACCAAGGTTGCAAAACTCGCACTCGGCAAAAACTCGCCAAGGCTTGAAAAAAAAATTCGGGAAAAACTCGGCAAAAAACTCGGGAACTTAAAAAGCAGCTTAATTTTAATTAGAAATGCATTTTTTTTGCAAAATTCAATGAGAGGATGCATCCAATGAGTTTATTAATGAGAACACAAAAGAAACTAGTTGAGTTTAGATGCATATAAATGCAAAGTGGGTACAAAATCACATTCTCATGCGGGATGTTGATGGCTAGAAGCAAAATAGTACTAAATAGTTTCTACAAAACTAGAAGTAAATACATCATCACAATTACATCTTCCTCTTCCCAACTCTACTAACAAATACGAGAGAGGAACTAGAGGGTCTAGTCGTAGTAGTAGAACCCTGCACTAGGCATGACTTGCCTCCTCGCTCGGTATCTCTGATGATGTGTGTCTCGCTCTCCATCCTGGTATTTCATAGTATGAATCTATGATGCTTGATCATTGATCAATGCCAAATGTCAAAGTCTTCATAACTAGCTCTTAGGTAGCCTTTGTTGGTGGCTATTTTCAAGTCCCTAGGTTCGACAAATGAGGTTTGAATGATTTTGGCCTGTTGGTAAGTCATGTCTGTCTGGGATTTGGGCGAGAGCTAAGCTAAGTTTGTCATTGAGATGGGGTCGAAACCAAGTGATTTGTGATAAAACGAATTAAAACCCTTTGAGAATCCTTTTGCCAGCTTCATTTGACCTTAGAAAGCCATGATGGATTGTGGGAGGTAACCCTACTGAAGCTTGTTGAATCCTGAAATTTGGCTGAGTCTGGAATTTTTCGAAAACCCCCAAAATCTAGAATCTGCATCTTAACTCCTATGAAGCTGGAACCTATCTCAAACATCCTGGAAAGTATTTATACAAATATAACTTAAAGTATAAGAAATTAAATAAATCAGACTTATACTTAAATGTTATATTTGTATAAATCCTCCCGCCCTTGAACTGCAAAACTGGAAACGCAAACCCAACTTCTGCAAATGTGAAAATAAGAATGAAAAAGACCTTTTTTTGCTGTTTAATGCAGGAATAAAACCAAGGCCGAGTTTTTCTTTAAAACTCACCGAGTTTTTGCTAAAAGCTCGGCGAGTTTTACTCTGCGAGTTTTTCTCTAAAAAACTCTCAGAGCCTAAAAACTCGACGAGTACTTGCCACTCGCCGAGTACTCGGCGAGTCTTGCAACAGTCTATCACATGCAATTACATCTTGTTTTTACATTACATGTAATTTGTCGAAATAAAATTACAAAATGCATGATGAAAATAAACTAAGTGTTTGACAAGACATGACTCCTATTACATGATCCTTTGTCACATTCTTTATGCTGCTACAGGCTGCTCTATGATTGAAGTACTCAGATTTGGTGGAAGCATCTTGAACTGGAACATGTGCCTGCATCCTTGACTGTTTTGCATCATAATGGCCGTTACTGGGAAAGCATCTTTTCATGATCATTTCAGTATTGAAAGCATTCTATGCTCTCAATCATTTTAACACTTTCCGCCTCCTTGTATGGTTCTGTCATGTGATTTATTTCATCTTCGTGTTCTCCTCCAGTCTTCAAGTCTGTTTGCAAAATAAGGCCAATGCCTTGATTTGTTGATTGGGTAGATCATACGTGCAAACAAGAGAAGCCATGTAATGTTTTTCAAGAGAAGAAAGTTGCAAAGCACAGGAACCATATTTGGGAAGAACGTGCATGGGAAGAACATTCGAAAAATCACATGTGCCATGGGAAGAACCAAGTTTGGGAAAATCCTTTTCCAACTTGTAACACAAATTTTCAACACATGAGGGGAAGAACCAATTCATTGCATATCTGAGGTAAGAAGTCCGGAATATGGGAATTTCATATGAAGTGGGAAGACCAATTTGGAATTGCTCACGCTTGTAAAAGCGTTTGGAAATGCCATCTTCATTTGGGAGTCAAATATGCAATTAGCTTCTTTTTTCCTCCTGTTGAATCTTCTAATGAAGACTTTTTCATAAGCTGTCACAAATGCTATTGAAATTACATATTGATTGTCTATTATATAGACTGAAACAATCTTGATTTGCTGTCTATGAATGGAATAGGAGTACCTCCATTTGCCATGGCCTCAAAAATGCACAAATCTTGTTTTAACAAAATGGCACAAAGGGAAACCCTAAATGCAGGGATAAAACACTAAAAAAAGCAAAGGTGACCACGATTTAAGTAGATGCAACCACGTTTTTAAGCAAAATGACCACTATAAACCCTAGGTGCATAGCATTATGGAGAAATCTAGCAAAAGCGTCATTAAAGTCTACCAAAACGGCCAAGAATGACCATGATATGGTAAAAACAACCACGTTTTTGCTAAAATCAACCACTAACATCTGCAAAATGACTCGAGAAAGGTGAAAACGGTCATGATAATGAAGATACACATATGGGAAAACCAAAAACAGGCTCAAGGAAACACATTTTTTTATTGCAGACGACAGAGGAAATAAAAATGTCTATGAAAAATGCCCTCAATACACAAAATGATCCTGAAAACTTTGCAAATTGTAGAGAAATCCTCCCACACGAGTTTAAATAGGACTTGAAAGAAGGAAAGACAAATCAAATGCAAAACGAACTCCCATGATATGATAGCGTCTACAGCCCTAGATGCATCTGCAGATTTTTCGCAAGGAAATAGGGAGGAACTGTAGGATTTTGCAAACATGCAAATCCACAGACCCCGAATACACCTGCATGCAAGAACCTGATACAAAGTAGAAGCAAAAAAAACGAAAAAGCTGAAGAACTCAGAAGTTGCTCAGAAAATGAGAGCAAAATTATAATCTGAATTAATGAAAGACAAATACAAAGTTCGACCTTATAAAGGTGAACGAAACCCTAAAAAGAAAATACTAGGTTGCGCATTATTAATTAGGAATTAATTAATAACGCACCTAAGAGAAGCATAAGCTAAAAGAGTAATAATACTCTAACAGGAACTCCCAGTCAAGTTGGAGACGAAGCCTACGCACAAACTAGGCTGTGTTTAAAAGGAAAAATGCCCGACAATGTCTTTCGGGTTTAATAAAACATTTAAAAAGTACAACGTTGCAAGAAAGTCGGGCTTCGTGGCTATGAATGCAAGCATTCAACATTAAATTACAAGGGAATCATCATTTTTTTTGATGCAATTACAAGCGTTTTCATAATGCCTCAAGTTCAAACCAATATCAATCATGTAGTCGAGCTTTAAAAGCCCGACTTCATATAGATATTATTTTAAAAACACTTGCATTTCTCATAAAAAACAATGACTATGGTCACACATGGGATTTAAAACATTATTTGCAATCATTTTAAGTTCCAAGACGTCATGTTGTTAAGTTTTAGGATAGCTGCAAATGTAATAGCACTCTATGTTGTATGTGTTTTTCAAATGCAGCAATCTCTCTTTCATTTATATCGAGAATGAGGATAGGAGAGACATGTCCCACATGGGACATGTCTATTCATAATTTTGAGATTAATATAATGACAATTGATTATGTAACTACATAAATATATATATTTACACACACACATACACACACATGTGATATCTCTGAATCATTATTATATTTCTCCTAATACTATTTTAGATATATACCTATAGATATTATATCTCGCATAATAAAAAATATACATATATTTTCAATAGTCTCATAGGATTTATTCGACAAAAGCTACAAAACATCAACGCTCCCTCTTAGCTAGGGAGGATAAAATCCATCCAAGAGAGCAACACAAAGTTAATTGTGAAAGTTTTATTTTAGATATCACCTCATTGTGATATTAGAGATATGGTCTGACCAAGAATACCAAGTCTCATGATATTCACCATAACTCATAAAAATATCATCTCACGATGATGGGAGCATTGGCCAGTGAATATCAAGTCGCATGATATTCACCAAGTACTCAGAGTATTGGCCAGTGAATATCAAGTCCATGATATTCACCAAGTACTCAGAGTAATGGCCTACCAACATCAAGTCTCATGATGTCCACCAAGTACTCAAAAGTTTATAAGATATCATCTCATGATATCGAGAGCACTGGCTTGCAGAATATCAAGTCTCATGATATTCACCAAGTGCTCAGAGTAATGGCCTACCAACATCAAGTCTCATGATGTCCACCAAGTACTTAACAAATGTCCATAGGTAATGTGCACTTACCATAGGAACATTCATATCATCTATCATTATCTGTTTCAGCCATCATAAGATGTCTATCACAATAGAAGATCATTACTTGTTTAAGGAACTCAATCCACCATGCAAGATATCATCTATCATGATTTGTTTCAACCATCATAAGATGTCTATCATGGTAGAAGATCAAGTTATTGTAAGATCGTCACCTTCCAATAACTTTTACAAATACAATTGATTAATCATTTTGAAGTCGTCACTTCCTCATGATGTACACAGGGGGCAAGCCCATTAAAAATATGGAGTCACACACATGACATCCACCATGCCTCAGCGCAGAGGGTGTAAACAAGGTATTTCACCTCGAACTTTTCTTGCAGAGAAGAACTTATTGAGCAGATATCAATCTGTTGATCTTTTCATCCAAGATTGCTTAAGATAACCTGTCAGACTCCCTCTGAATCTGATATCAATCTTCTGAGCTCCTCGTCCAAAGATACCTCTGAAGTGTCAGACTTCCTCTGAATCTTATATCAATCTTCTTTTCCTGCAAGAGCATCCCCGGAAAAGATCAAGGCAAATAGCTCTTATAGTACGTATAGAAATATAGATGAGAGAGACTACAATGAGTAGATAAATGTAATATTGAAGGATGATAAATACTTATCTGCGCATCAACATCCTTGACACAAGTTGCTTCAATGAAGGTCCATATGTAACAAATCAGAAAACTTCTATAAAGATTGAGTTTTCCAAAGACCCTTGCCTTAGGGCCCAAAATCTCTACCAACCCCTACCAAACTCTTCAATCACTCCTTTGGCTTCTTAACAGTCTGCTACAATTCACTTGGCCTTATTCTTTGCACTTGGTGTGGACAAAAGTCTGCAACACAACTTCACTCAC
Source organism: Thuja plicata (assembly GCA_018584345.1). Taxonomy (NCBI): domain Eukaryota; kingdom Viridiplantae; phylum Streptophyta; class Pinopsida; order Cupressales; family Cupressaceae; genus Thuja; species Thuja plicata. The sequence goes on along the minus strand of MU227527.1, from coordinate 5,839,477 downwards.
TGGATTTCACATAGACCCGTACACAGTCAGTCATAACTTTTGAATCCCACACTTTCTCTCCAATCGCTCCGGTGAGATTCTTTGCAATTTGCTGATAACCAACATATCCAACAATGCAGAAAAATCCAACGGTTTATTTGTGAGATATGGTCCCTGTACTGAGATTGTATTTTCTGAGACTGTTACACATTCATCATCAACAAACTGCTCTCTCACATTTGCAGTATGGCTCTGATACCATGTTAAGTTTTAGGATAGCTGCAAATGTAATAGCACTCTATGTTGTATGTGTTTCCAAATGCAACAATCTCTCTTTCACTTATATTGAGAATGAGGATAGGAGAGACATGTCCCATGAGGAACATGTCTATTCATTATTATGAGATTAATATAATGACAATTGATTAAGTAACTGCATAAATATATAAATATACACACACACATGTAATATCTCTGAATCATTATTATATTAATTTCTCCTAATACTATTTTAGATATATATATCTATACATATTATATCTCACATAATAATATATATATATAATTTTCAATAGTCTCATAGGATTTATTCGATAGAAGCTACATAACATCAACACATGTAATCGGGCTTTTAAAGCCCGATTAAATGTACAACATTTCCATTAAAGTAACATATTTCGTTGCAAAAATGTTATAACAAATGTAGTGGTGGACTTTAAATTCCTTATTACAAGTAAATGCTTCCTAAAACAATTGCAATGACTTATAAAAAGCCCAATTGAATGACTTAAGAAGCCATTGTAGGACTTGTGATTCCATATCACATGCTTTTAAACAAAGATGAATGACTTACAGTCGGGCTTTAAAACCCCACTTGTAGGTAACATAATTCATTATTATCTCTTAAAATATAACTCAGAATCAAGCTTGCGATAGCTCAAAAGGACCAGGGTTCGGAAAGAGAAAACCTAAGAAGTAAAAGAGGAACAAAAAGAGTCAAACCAACCAAGAAAAATTGATCTAAGACTCAGGATTTCCAAAAATAAGCACTTACAGTCACGAAAATAAAGCTCGAAATTGCAAGAAAACTCTACGAAAATCTTAAAAAATGACACCTATAGGATGAGAAACTTAGGCCAGTTTTGAGTATAACCAATTGCCTTTGAAAAATGCCTTTAGAATGCCTACCTTAGAGAATTTGTAATGTCCCCGTTTTTAGGCACATGGGATTAGCTTATTTCTATGACCCTCGTAGGCTAATCAGGATGTTGGAGGGGGTCGTGTGGCAGAGCCAGTGGTCAGTTTCCACTCTGGAGGTCTGTGATGCCAGGATTGCTCTTCATTTGGGTCAGATTGACGGACTTACTATTTATAGTAAGTGGTGGTTTCAGATGGTTACTATTTTTAGCAGGGCGCCTGTGCATTGGTATCAGTGGAGTTGTGGAGTTAGTTGCAGAGTTTCCAGTTTGAGGGACTTACTATTTATAGTAAGTCTATTTGTGGCTAGTTACTATTTTTGGTTGGCATTTAGGCACGTAGGTTCAATTGATGCTCATAGTTCTTGATGATTGGAGTTTTTGCGTATGATTATTTAATTAAGTTTATTTCATTAAATAATCATTATTTGCCTAAGTCAATGATTAATTATATGAGCTCATTAAAGGTTGTATTATATTAATTCATT
>MU227527.1:5821241-5831989 GCA_018584345.1 Thuja plicata | reverse complement strand
ACACGGTAACCTCCACTGCTATTCATATTCACCCAGAAATATGAAGGGGTGTGTGAATGGCATAAACTAGTAGGATGGCCCGATTAATCAATTCTTTGTTCCCAACTTCCCAAAAATTAATCAAAAAGGTTGCACGGTAGAGAGAAGCTTTCGGCACTTGAAAATCTCAAATATTTTATTTCAAACTTATAACACATTTGCCTCTCGTAAAAGGCAATTTGACTCTACTAGCCAAAAATATAAAGATTGATGTGGGCAAAAATAATAATTTCCCTGACTATGCAAATATGAGGTCTCGAAACCTTTGATTCTTTAATTCATGGAGTGTCGCTTATTATTATTATTGCCAAATGCAAGATTGATGTAATTCACCAACAGCCCCATTCACGTAAGCCTACAAACTCTTCATTATGTTTCTTCAATTTGCATCTTAGTACCCTAAATCTGCATATCATACTGTCTTTCATGACATTAACTCCCACTCACCATCAAATCATTTACCACAACCCGAGATTGAATCCACCATGAACATGCACATGAGAATCTTCTCTTGCCATTCGGAAATGATCTCCAATATCATATGGTCTCTCCAAACACAATAGTTTGACAACTTTATCTGCTTTGGGTCGCTAGCAGATGTTGAATTCATCGCCATGCGAGTTGACTCTAACTCGAGCATGCATGTGAGCATGCACTCACCACCTTTCTCCATGCACAAATACCGAGCTTGGAACATAACAGCTCCCTCTCGGGTTTTTGTTGTCATCACATTCTGTTATCGGGCTACCATCCTGTACATATGTAAAATAAGCCGCCATCTTTTTCTCACTGCAAAAGCCGAACACAAGATAAATGATCGCCACCTTCCTATTCCAAACATAGCTCGACGTCTCCTCTCGAGCATACACCGTTTACCACCTTCATTAATGGTTCTTGACAATTCTCGGCTCTTCTAACGTGATTGCGAAACATGGGCCTGTGCCACTTCAATAACACCCGATATCATTGCATATCGCTGCCAAGATTGCTATAACAGTTCTTTGAAAAACCATTTCAATATAAATTCGGGAACTAACTTTAGCATTTAATTACACTTCCCCATCACATGAAACCGCTCCACCGTTCCATTCGGGACCGTCCTCTTGTCCATTATCACCACGCCTTCCTCAATTTCTCCAAACTGAGAAAAGAATGCCTTGAAGGATTCAATGGTGGTGTCGAAGCCCATGTTTCTAACGAAAAGCTTTCGGAGCGCTGGGTCTACATCTGTAATGTCGTGCACTTGCTCTGCAACGTCCTTGTGCTTTGAAGAGGCATCCGCAAGAATGTCGAGAAGCTGCTCCGGCGTGAAGGCCTCCATCATTTTGTTGACTGCGAATGATATATTCAATCTCTGAGAATCATGTATCCCAGACTATAAAGTTTGAGAACAATGCTATCGCTGTAATAGTTATATGATATGCTTGCAACGTTGATAGGTATTAAGAGTATGATGTCGCTGTAGTGGTCTTTTCATTCAATATGTAGTGATTCCTCTTTGGTCAGTGTGAATAGGAACCACAACGCCTCGTGCTCTTCATAGATCCGCATTCACCTCTAAGCCTATTATGATTTTCATTGAGGAAGAAACGATACCCTTCGCATCGTCCCGGGTTCGAATCAACAACATATTGGTTGCAAAGCTGCAAAACCGAAGAACTTGTTTCTATTTTTCTTACATATGCAACCTGCTCTGATACCATGTTGTTTTCACAGGTATGATGGCACTGTTTCATAATTATAATGTAATGAATATATATATTGATCGCTGTTCAAGATACTTCGCACTTATCAATTTCAGTATGAGTATGAAATAGATCGATCAACATATATATCAAAATGTAATCATGATAGGTCATGTCTATGATAGACGTGACCAATTGTCATATTCCATATTAACATAAACACCGATTACTAATGATATTGACTAATAGGACATTGATCGGTTTGACACCGATTCAATCATAAATACCAAAGTCGTTGGTATAATACCAATCAAAGCATAACTATAATATGATACTAATGTTATCGAGTGATACCGATTCCAATTAGTTATCGGGTTTTGACCATAAGGAGAATAATAACAATAATCTCATGTATCTTAATATATATATTTATGGTTCTTTAATCTGATCATTTATATGTTACAGTATTATGAATTTATCTGATCGTGGCTACATGCATCAACACATTGCATTAAATGTAACGTTTTATGCCAAATTTAGATGTTTTTATCTTTGAATTCAATAAGAGGATTTCAGAGTTAGCAATTTATGGTTTGCAGCAGTTATTTCAAATTTATTTGTTATTTGTATTGCAATTTCGAAATAAAAAAAACTTTGTAAGTTAAATCCGGGATAGAGCCAAACAGGCTCTTTACAGAATTTACCATGATTTCATGAAAAATTTCGTAGTGTTGCCATAAATTTTGTGAATACAAAATGAAGGACAACTGGCTCTGACAGGGGAACTACCTTAATTGTTGGAACACGCGAAGGTAGTAGAATCTAGAATGTCCAAGTACCTTAGTATCCATTGTGCTGCAAAGTCAAGCATCAAAGACAAAGCAAGAAAAAGGATGACGCGACTAACGCAAAACAAAGCTACTAAAAACAAAACACAAACTTTTGCAAGTGCAATTTTTAATAAAAAACCCACCTAATTAAAACTAGCCAGCAATGATACCTTTTAGACGAAACCGTTTACCAGCTCAGCAAAATAGCTGCCTTTTTTCAGCAGCTTGAAGTACCTTGCATGTTGACATGCAACTTTGTATAGATGAAACACGAGCAATGATACCAGATTTTGATGCAACACTCCTTGGAAAAGGTGAACAAATTCACCTTCCTCTTTAGATGAAACAAATGTACTGCTGCCCCAAGATGAGTCCATGGGTTCAATCTGCTCCTGCTGAACTAAACATGCTTCTTTGGTCTCTCCTTCAAAAGTATCTGCATGCTCAGGTACAAGTGGAACTGCTGAATTTACGTTGGCCTCCAACCAAGCAAGATGTCTTATGGGACATCCCCTTGATCGAACAAAAACTGAACTCAACTTATCACATTACTTGCTTCTACATCACGCTAGTTACAAATTTCAGTCATAGAAGAATTGTCCTCAATATTTGAACAAAATTCCCTTATGATGTTCATGATAAGAGTCGCCAGCTATGTCTGCTTCTTTTTTCTGGAAGATAATAACAAGATCACTAGCTTCAGATTCAAGATGCTTTGCTGCTGCCTTCATTGATGGTGCCTCGATAGCAAGCTTCTTTGGTGATGAAACTAACTTATATTGATTCCCACTAGCAAAACTACGAGCAACATTTGAGAGAGGCCTCCTTTGTACGTACTTGCTAGGAGCAAAGAACATACCTTGAGCTATTTGTTTTTTGAGGGCAAGCAACTCATTTGCCAACCTCTGCACCGCAGGATCTATCCTTGTGATGGAAGGAAATGAAACCAAAGAAAAAGAACCTTCTTCAAACCCACTTGCTTCGATTCTTATTTGCCCAGCAAGAATGAGAACATCCTCGATTTCAATTGCCAAAGTCTGTGCGGCTGTAAGAGTAGCTGAGGCTGCTCTTCTTAATAGAGAACTGACTTTGGGAATTTGAGCATTGACAAAGAAACATGTTAAATTTGCAGCTGTAGAGCAACAACTAGAATTCTTCGTGTCAACTTGTTGAAATGAGCAACAAATTCACGCATAGGCATGTGAGATGCCCTCTTCAACTGAGCGAGCTGGGCCAACAGTGTATGAGCATCTTTAGGAGGCTTAAACCTTTCTTCAAACCTGGCTGCGAGAGTAGCCCAGTTTGTGATAGTCAGTGGTGCAAGGTGGTAAAACAAGCCAGCAACCATGCCCTGGAGATTTTCAACGAACAACCAAACATCTGCAAAATGACCTAAGAAAGGTAAAAATGACCATGATAATGAAGATACGCATCTGAAAAAACCAAAAACAGGCTCAAGGAAACACGTTTTTTTATTGCAAATGACAGAGGAAATGTCATGTCCCTCCATTTGAAGCCATTGGCGAGATCCTTATCAATGCACACCAATTTCGTGGAATCTCTAAAAGATGAAACTGTCATAATAAAGTCAATCATGACTTCAACATAAAAGAATTGATAATAGATAATAAGAAAAATATGAAATATAAAATAAATGATATTTAATAAATAATAATAAAATTAATGAATTATAATAATAATATACTACAATGATAATATATTATAATAATAATATACTATATAATATAATAATATATTATTATAATAATAATAACTAACAATATCTAATAAAAATATATTATTCACCATATAATAATAATATATATACATATATTTTTTGAAATAATAATAATAATATATATTATTATTGATTAATATAATAATTATTAACAAAATTAAAATACTAAGAAAAATATTAATACAAAACTATAGCGACTCAATGATGAATCACGACCCTCAAAGTTGTCTTTGTGAATATGGGGATTAATATCCCAAAGGTTGTAGACTATAAAGATAGGGTCAAATTAATACATATGGAGGGGAACGTTGGAAATACACAGGAGTGTCATGGGAATAAGTTCTTCCCAAATACCGCCACCAAAGACCAAAGGTAAGAAATAGATGATACATGATAATCAGCTCAAAGGAATGAATCATCGATGAAATCCGATGCAAGCTTTTCAATATCAACCAATATCAATCCATTAAAGTTTATGATTAGTCATCATTGGTAAAGCATCACATATAACAATGACTAAAGGATCGAATAGGATTATTAATGAACAGGCTGACTAAAGTGAGAAACGTCTATGATAATTGTACTGATTATTATCGACTTAAGGATTGTCTTGTTGAGACATTGATAATATCAATAATAAAATAATTAAACATCCTTAATCATATCATCAAACGTATATACTTGATGGTTATAAGACTCATTAATATTATGAGTAGCGACTATGATATTATAGCGAGGGTTATGTGAAGGCACGTAACAATGAAGGCAGCGATAAGCTATAAAGACTCGGTTATAAATGGAGAGCAGTGATTAAGGAAGTACGTCTAATATGGTTAGGAGGAAGGATTATCAAGGAATGATTATAAATAGGAACGGTGATAATCATTAATGAACTGATTAGTAATATTTCTGAAGTGGTTCAATTATGAAAGAAAGTGTGCCACCCATTCAGTTTTGGGGATACAAAATAAGATCGTTCCCACTCCATTCAGGGCAGCACCCAATTATATATACAGTCAGCAGGAAGTTGAGGCACAGTCAACATAAAATCCATTCACCGTCAGCACTTTATGCAATCAGCATTGATCAAGAAATAGACAAGAATTAAAATAGACATATATATAGTTGAATGAACAGACATTCAGCAGCAAGGAATATATGTAAATATATAATTTTATAGATTTCAGAAATTATTTTGAATTCATTTCATTGAAAATAAACAGGTATGAGAATTGTTGTTTTGAATACAAATTTTATGGTATTTTTCCTTGTTGAAATATTAATGAATCTTATATTAGGTTTAATAAATGATAATGTAATGAATTTTATATTCATACTTATCTATTAACTTGGGCATATGAATTTTATATTCATTTTGGATTCCAAGCCACATAGAGATACACTAATGGCAATTTGAGATTGGTATAATCCCATTGCCAATTTGAGATTGATGGCAATTCGAGATTGGTATAATCCCGTTGCTAATTTGAGATTGTTATAATCTCATGTAGGCAGTATATATACTGATATCGGTCATATGCATATGCATAGGCTTGGATAACGTCTATCGTTTCCAAGAGAAACTTAGGAGTAGTGCTCTATGGGAAGACGTGCCGATAGTCCGGGTTGCTTAGAATGGATCCTATATCCTTCAAGCGGAGAACCTGGGATCCTGTGAAGCCCGACCTAGAGGCAGCTCTTAGGATCAAATCCCCCTTACTAACTTAGAATATAGAGATAATGGGTTGAGTATTATATATTATCTTCTACTAATGATGGTTTTGCAGGGAACTTATATAAGGAAAACAAGACGAGACATTACACTAAGACAATAGTGTTGAATACATATCCTAATGATTATCTATGATAAAGCATAAGTTATCACTTTTATAATAAGGAATATCAAATTATCATCAGGATAAGTTTACAAGAGATTTTGTGTTGAAGGTAGAGTCTTGACGAGGAAGAACTCTCTTGCACTTGAATTTAAAAGAAAATTAGTCCCAAATCCCAAGGGATCTTAGAGGGGACATTACAAGAAAGAAAAAGTCTATGAAAAATGCCCTCAATACACACAAAATGATCCTAAAAACTTTGCAAATGGTAGAGAAATTCTCCCACGTGAGTTTAAATAGGACTTGAAAGAAGGAAAGACAAATCAAATGCAAAATAAACTTCCATTATATGATAGCGTCTACAGTTCTTGACGGATTTGCAGATTTTTCGCAAGGAAATAAGGAGGAACTCCCAATCCAAGTTGGAGACGAAGCCTACGCACAAACTTGGCTCTGTGTTTTGAAAGGAAAAAGCCCGACAATGCCTTTCGGGTTTAATAAAACATTTAAAAAGTCCGACGTTCCAAGAAAGTCGGGCTTCGTGGCTATGAATGCAAGCATTCAACGTGAAATTACAAGGGAATCGTCATTTTTTTTGGATGCAATTACAATTTTTTCATAATGCCTCAAGTTCAAGCCAATATCAATCATGTAGTTTGGCTTTAAAAGCTCGACTTCATATAGATATTATTTTAAAAACACTTGCATTTCTCATAAAAAACGACGACTATGGTCATACTTGGGATTTAAAACATTATTTGCAACCATTTTAAGTTCCAGGAGGTCATGTAATCGGGCTTTAAAAGCCCGATTACATGTACAATATTTCCATTAAAATAACATATTTCCTTGCAAAAGTGTTATAACAAATGTAATGGTGGACTTTAAATTCCTTATTACAAGTAAATGCTTCCTAAAACAATTGCAATGACTTATATACAGCCCAACTGAATGACTTAAGAAGCCATTGTAGGACTAGTGATTCCATATCGCAGGCTTTTAAACAAAGATCAATAAATTGCAGTCAGGGCTTTAAAACCCGACTTGTAGGTAACTTAATTCTTTATTATCTCTTAAAATATAACTCGGAATCAAGCCTGTGATAGCTCAAAATGATCGGGATTCGAAAAGCGAAAACCTAAGACTCAAAGGAGAAACAAAAACAATCAAACTAATCAAGAAAAATCGATCTAAGACTCGAGATTTCCAAAAATCAAGCACTTGCAGTCACGAAAATAAAGCCTGAAATCGCAAGAAAAACCAAGAAAAACTCAACGAAAATCTCTAAAAATGACACCTATAGGAGGAGAAACTTAGGCCGGTTTTGATTATAACTCATTGCCTTTGAAAAATGCCTTTAGAATGCCTACCTTAGAGAATTTATCATGATTTCATGAAAAATTTCGTAGTGTTGCCATAAATTTTGCGAATACAAAATGAAGGACAACATGTTGATGTGAGTTTTGTGACCACTCCAACATGCAGGATGAAACACTTAATATTCCAAGATGAAGTACCAAATATCTAATCCTCTCTTGAATAAGGAAGCTTAGATGCTAAACAATGTATATGATTGTGTGATCAACTAAGACAACCCCAGGGTTCCTTCTAATCGTGGACTTAACTCAGTTGTATGATGTGATATGTTGGGTATCACAAAGGGATTTACACTATTCATTCAATGGATATCAAACTTGCAAATGCGAATGATTAAAATATGTACGCTCTTCAATTACTTCTAATGAAACAATTTGCAAAAGAAAAGGGTTTAGAAAGCTATGCTAACCTCTACAATGCAAGACAATGTTGATGGTGAGGCGAGACTCTAACCAATCCTTGCTTGCCAAATCAACTACGGTGAGAAGGGTGTGATCTTCTAAGGGTACGTGGATCATTTTCATATTGTCAACACTCTTTCAAATACCTAATGATGGCAAAATCCAAATGAACATTCCCAATTGAAGTTAAGTGCTTGCAATTAGTTCAGACCAACCTTACACTGCTACTTGCAATCAACGAGTACCAAAAGGTATGAACGTAAGTTTTACCATAATTCACCAACAACAATATCTTCCATTCATCTACCTCTATCCAACATAAATAAAATCCTACTAAGTGGGGAAATGTAGAAACCATGCAATACTCCAAAACTTCACAAACATTCACCATGATAACAACAATGAAGAAATAATTTTAGTAGTATATTAGCAACAATCTCTGCAAGTCTCTCTCTCTCTTTTACAAGTGAATTGAGCAAGGCTTATATAGTTGCTCCAATTACAATGGATAGCCAATATTAATTTGAGATCAATGGCCGAGATTGATCCAACACAACCCTATTGTAACTATCAGTTATAAGCATTAAATGCTTGACCAATTACAAAAAAGCACCACCTTGTGGGCCAATAAGAAAACTACATTGCTTTTATGGACCAATGAGAAAATAGGTTAGGTAGAGACATTAGGTGGACTCCACATGTACACTTAGAATGATTTGATTGGATGTTCTTGGACACGTGTAACTGGAATTTTTTGTTGGTTGAAGATGAATGGGTGCCACCTTAGTATGCTCATCTCATAAACTTGATTAATTCTTTGGAGATGAAGTAATATCTCTTGATACTTGTTGGCCATTTTTATCACCATTAGCCCATCATAAATAACCTATCTGAGACACTTTCATCATGGACTAAAACTCTGTCATATAGGGGCCATCCCGCTGATTCCACTCATTCGTCATAACCATGAGTTGCAGTGGTTCTTGCAACTCAAGCATTCTCTCCAAAAGAATGAAATAGGATGCATATATGGTCTCAACTTGTTTCAAGAACTCCTTCGCAAAGCTCCTGAAGAGTGCATGTGAAGTGTGGTGGTTGCAAATATACATCTGCACATCTCTTGCATCACTGACCACTCCTCTAATCCAGTCAATCTTCCCCATGTCCTTGAGTGCATTGTTCATGGCATGCACACAACATGGAGTCCACCAAATATGTCTGTACGCTGCCTCAATAAGCTTCCCTGCAGCTCTGCACACATGTGTTGCATTTGTCACTACTTGGACCACATTTTGTGGCGTAATCTCCTCAATAGCTGTCCGAAGGATGTCAAATTGAAAATCAACATCCTTTTGATGCCCTGAACAATCAACTGCCCTGAGAAAGATTGGGCCCTCTGAGCATGTAACTATGATATTGATGAGTGGACGTTGCCTAATGTCCGTCCACCCATCCATAATTATGCTGCATCCAGACTCCTCCCAACATGCCCTCATCGTCTCTTTCAATGAACTGATCTTGGCATACTAGCTATCCAAGATCGTGGTCCTCAATTTATGCTCTCCCGGTGGCACAAATGACGGTCCTCTCCACTTCGCCACCATCGACATAATCTCCTTATAATGAGACTGAGCTACATGAAATGGGATGCCATTGGGAAAAAAAACCTGCCAATGGAATCATCTATCTGCTCTCTCAAGTGCACATCAAACAAATCAGCTATGGGTTACTTTTCTTCTTGCGTTTCCCCTTGCCCTGTTGTGATTCAGCCATAGCACTATAAGTAGATGAAGGTCTCGAGGCCGACCTTGACAATGTTGTTGTTCTCTAATGCGATCTAGGAGTAGAAATATGTGGCTGCCCCTGCATTTGTTGCTCCTGCATCTGCTGAATAGTTTGAATAAGATGCCTACCAGACAAGATAGTAGGCATTGCGATTCCCAAGTCATCTAGAACACCCCAAAGCTTGTTGAACTCAATTTTGTAATGCAGATTTTTAGCCTCCTTTAAAAATTCACATGCTCCCACACCTTTTTCTAGCCAAAAGAGGAAGTGTGCATTAACTCTAGTGATGCTCCCAAACCATTCTATACTACAAATGTTGCATTTCCATTTCCTTGTGCCACCATTTTATGGCATTGGGGTTGTTGTCTGTAATTTTGAATTTACAAAATTAAGACGACATTACAAAAATTTAATTTTTCGTAAATGAATTAAGACACTTATTTAAATAAATATATATTGCATAGTATAGTATATATATTATGTAATTTATAATTTATTTAAATATCACATGCTTTTAATATGCATTTTAAATATGTTAAGCATATTTAAAACTAAAACAATCTCGAAAACATTCAATGGTCGGGCCTTTTTATTTTACATTGTATATCGAATGCATATAACATATGTCAGTTTAAAAAGCCGTCTTTGTGATGACCCTATTTTTAGCAGGTTGTGACAGTGACTTGGTCAACTCATCATCACGACCCTCGTGAGCTGATGCAGGGTTTTGAGGGTCCCAGCTGGCAGACTTGCTATTTTTAGTAAGTCTGGCCTTACTATTTTTAGTAAGTCAGTGGTCAGTTTCCACTTTTGACAGGGCAGAATCGACAGTGGTCAGTTCCCCAGACGATATTCAGTTATGCAGTTCTTGGACTGGGTACTTACTATTTATAGTAAGTCTATTTTTGGCAGTTGCCATTTTTGGCAGGGTAGTGATGAGCATGTTGGTCAGTCAGTATGGCAGGTGTTGCAGGAATCGTCATCAGAATTATATTTGATAATTACTTGTATTAATTAATAACAATATGTTATTAATTAATAATAAGGCGATATTATAA
>MU227527.1:5778114-5802435 GCA_018584345.1 Thuja plicata | reverse complement strand
GTAAGGAGATCATGGCTAAAACGGTTATGACGAATTCCTATGACACGTAAGAGCTATGTTAGGAAGATTCAATGACAGGTGAAGACATGTGGCAACTGATAAATGTGAGTACTGTACACTCTTCCCCCTTTAATTTTCTGCAATCCCTCCTCCCTTTATGCTGCAAGTTTTAGAATAGGTGCACTCTGATTGGAAGGAAACCGACATTCTTTGGAGATTCAGCCTCACATGCGGAAGGTCCCACACTTGGAGGTTGATTCAACATTTCACAAGTTTGCTTGGGGGTCATACCCCAACATGTGTGCAAACGTTTGTGTTAACAATACTCAACATTATCAAGTCTTTAATTGATTGTTATGGCTCATATTCCCAAATTGCTTCATCTTCATGAACTTTCTCCATCCTCTTGGAAGTTTTTTTGTTGGAATGTCTTGAATTTTTTGTACTTGAAATCTTGACCTTGTAGAAGTGATGAATTGCTTCATGTAGTTGGATCCTTCAAACTGAACTTGGATTTTCGAAGGATATTCAAGTTTGTGATAACTTCCTCTTACTTGTAGCCTTGATCATTCTCTTGCACAACTGGTTCTTTGATCTCTATTTTCATCTTGTTCCTTAGTTTGCATCTTTAGTTTGGCCTTTAATCTTGAACTTCATCTTTCTTGTCTTCTTGATAAATGACTTGCAACTTGTTGATACTTGAAATCTTGAATTCTTCATGTTGTACTTGCTTGAAGTCTTGAAACGAAAGCCAACTCTCACTTGAATTCTCTTCATGGTCATCTCCCTTGATCTTTCCATAATCCCTCTTTGTCTAGGAGCATATCCATATTCATCTCACCTTGCAAGACAAGAAAGGAACGTTGTGTTAAATCTGCAATATGAAAAAACGGGTAAAAATAAAACATTCTTATGAGTAAGCAATCTTTCGAAAATATAGTTTCAAGTTAATGTGAAAGTTGCCTTTAGATGAACTTAAGTAAAACATTTTCACTTCTGAGTTTTTAAGTCTAACATAATTTGAATACTTCCCACATATATCTTATTAAGGCCATCTTGATCATGAATCTTCTTAATCAAAGGCCTGATTTCCGTGCTTCTTCATGGAGAAATTGGTTTTTCTAACAACTTGAATCAAGTTTCTTTGGTGGAAAGGCTAGGTTGCACCTTGAAATGTTCATATTACAATGAGGGAATCAACATGGGACTGAGATCGAACTAAGACTAGAGGGCGGAATTCTGGGGCTGTCAGAATTTGAATTCCGACACAAGCTCGGATTCGACCTAGTGTCAGAAATGGAGTTCCAACACGTGGTTGGAATCTGACCATGTGTTGGAATTCCTCTAATTTTGCACCTTGACATTAGATCGCCTACGCAACATTTCCTACTTGCATTTCATGATTTCATCTTCGTTTTTCACCGTCTTTCCTTCATTCTTGATCTCAAATAAATGCCATTTGATCTGATTTTGGTTGCATGCTGAGGATCCACTCTTGAATTCTGATTGTTTAATGGATTTTCATCTCAGTCCCTTGTTTTCTTCTTTCTTCATCCATTTGAGGTTGAAACTTCGCCTTATACTTGATTAGACAGCCCCTTATCTTGGGCGGAAATGAGGAGGTTGTTGGAATTTCCCATACTAAGGGGGGCGAAAATCAGGGGTATGTCGGAAAAAGAGTTCCAAGAGGTGGTCAGATAAGAGTTCCAAGGGGTAATCGGAATCCAATCACCTCTTGGAATTCCTTCCAAGGGTCAAAAAATTTGCCGAAGTGTTCGCTCTTCCCTTTGAAACTTCTATTTCTCCCTCTTTACTTGGTGAAAAACTCTTCTTATCATCTCTTCTTCTGATCTTCAGTGGCATTTGTCTCAGATCTGCATATCCAACTTCCCTCTTTCCTCCTTTCCATACTCAAATTTTGTCCAATTTCATCTCAATTTTCATGCCATATTCTTAATCATTGAGTTCCATGCGTGTTCAAGTCATTCACTTGAAGTTCATCATCCCCAAATCAAGTTTTCCTTCATGTATTTCAGGCTTGTCGCAGATCAGATTGCAAGGCTTCAAAGTTCCATGTCTTATGCTTTGATCTTGTCTTGCATTTTGATTCTCATCTTATGTTGTCTTCACTCCACTCTTCAATCCTCTTCAAACTTTCTACCTCAAATTAGGTTGGCCATCGTCAAATCAGACTCTAAATTCCTAAGACTTGAACTCAATCCTACTTTGGCACTTGACTAAGTGTTGGATGCTTTGCTCATGATTTCACTCTTCATGGCTTGACTCACACCTAAAGTTGCTCAAACTCATCTCATTGACTAGGAGACTCCAAAATTGCCACTAACTAGAGCCAACTAAGACCACTACTCCTACTGCCAAGCAAAAAGAAGGGGTCCCCATTTGCAATGAGGCAATGGTGTGAAAACGTCACAACAGTATGCAGTAGGGACTCCAATATTCTCTTTCTTATATGCGATACATGGAAATATAAAAGCTACTGATATTGCATGACAATGAATACGATCTTTCTCATTCTTTTATTCAATTTGTGAAATGCTATGGAGAATATTTAAATTATTATGGATCATTTGCTTTGATTCAAGAAATAACACCGCTTAGAATTAATACGGAAGGATTCGGCTTCCCTGTAATAGACAACAAAGAATGATGCAACAGAACAGGGATAGAATCCCTTAATCAATCCTTGCTCGATGAAGTGAAGAGCTAACACAACAACTCATTCTTAGTTGAGGAATGGGTTCCAATGCGAAGCGAAGATAATAGAAATGATTGTTGTATATTTGCAGAATGCCTAGAGTCTAAGAAAAGTATCGTACGCAAAGATTGATAGTCGATAGCGTCAAGAATTATGTAGTCCAACTTAGCAACTATGGATGAGTCAGTGTAAGGATGAAAGAATGAATGAATTAGCAGAGCACAATTTGTGCTAGGTTCTCGACAACCATTCACAAGTTACCAAGCACAATGATGTGCTCGTGTCCCCTTAGGAATGTTTGGTTTTCAGAATATAATACCCTTCATGTTCGATGGGTTATTGCCTCGCATAGTAGCTCCCTTGATAATAGGTGATTCCCCCCGCCCCCCTTCTTCTTACCGCCCCGTTCCTTGAATAATAGAAAATGGTATGAAGTCATTCCAAAACCAGGAATAGTTACTCATAGGTGCCTCTTCCTCCATGCCTTCCCCATGCAAATGGCAAAATGGTGATAGAAAGAACAAGAAGAATCAACATGTCATGTCCCCGTTTTGAATTAAGATTTAATAATAAAGTCATTAAATAATAAGATAAATAAATAATAATATAAAAAATAGACAATTAAATTAATAATATAATATATTATTAATTATATGAATATTTCAATTGACATATTATATATATATATATATATATATATATATTAATTGAGTCGAATGACATAATACAATATACATCATATATATAATATAATTTATTAAATATAATATACTTGTATTAATAATATAATTAATATATATTATGAATACAATAATACAATAAAATAATCATAATTTATAAATAAACAACAATATTAATATATCAATAATAATAATAAGTATAATGTATCATTAGTATAACATGATAGATGATTAATATAACAATATAATATAATAAAATAGTATATAATCAATATAATGATATAATATAATATATTAATTGTATATTGCAATATATCTAAAATATCAAATACTAAATTTAATATATAAATAAATAAAATACATATACAATAAAATAATTATGAATTGAAACCAAGCAGCGACCAAATACAATAGTCGCAACCTATGATAGGTCGTGCCCTCCAATCACGCATATTAATGGCGGGGGGGGGGGGAATAGCAAATGAGGGGGAGATGGGGAAGCACAGTTGACAACTCAGAATGAAGGGAAAAACATAGAAACGACATACAAAGATAGTAAGATCATATTCGGAATGTCGCAGAACTCATCGTGGGAAGAAAATGCCAAGAGACCAGACATAAAGGGAGCCTTTTACATAATCTAATCAGTGATTTAAGAATCCCATCTACACGGTAGAAAAACAATAACAGAATAGAAGAGTAGGGAAGAGATCATTCCCATTGACTTAAGACAAATCAATACAGATACAATGGTCTGGATCTGGCATGGTAATTGGCGGATGGTCTCATAGCAAACTTGAAAATATAATACAAATAACTCTTAAAGCCAAGTCATCTTAAAGCCAAGTCATAAAATTTATCATGGCTAATAAAGGAACCAATAAGATAGCCGTTATAGGAAGCATTTGAGTGCTGATAAGTTCGTAACCTATATACATCGGGCTTGTCCAACCCCTTCATGCTTGGACGCCGTTATTTATCATTTCTGTGTGGAAGTTTATTGCTATCCAAGAATGAATTCATTAAAACATTTTGATCCAGCAATCTCGACTTCTTCCAATCGGATATTGTTTTTCTTGATTGGGAAATTTTAATACATTAATCGGAGAAGGCACAAAGATATTAGAAGATAGTTCCAGAAGATTAGTCTATTGGAAGAATCAAACCCTCTACTTCTTATAGTTAGCATGTTAACAACTATATCAAAGGTGAGTGTTCCAAGCATAAACATTACAAGGAAGATTATTAAGTTTCAGATAAGACTAGCAAGATCAGCAACCAAGAAAGGCTTATCATGGATCAGACCAATATCAATCTAAGAACAATATTTATTTATATACCAATTTATATATTCCAATCTACTCTATAATATCAACATCGAGGACAATTAATCCATCATTATCATCTCTCAAATCAGAAATCATATTGGAAGTCTTGTTGAGGATAAATTTTGTGGGGATGTTCCCTCATTCCCGACGTGTTTGGGACAACCCCATAGATTAGGGTGTGTCCCTCTATACCACTTGCAAATAACCACTTATCTATACTTCAAAGCTCAAAATGTGATGTTTTCAGATTCTTTTGAGACTATTGAACTATTTAACTTTTTGGGTTGTGATGATTTCACATTTGTAGCTGGAGTTTGCAATTTACATAAAAAAATTAACGTTCTTTCTTGGAACTGTATTAAAATATGATGGTTTCAAGTGCATTTTTTTTTCCATTGTCGTTCTTGGTTTTAGATATTGAGGGCTCATGCTGTTAATGCTATTCTCTATGGACACAATTGTAAGAGCAGTGGATGAATCTTTAACATGTACAATGGTATTTTTTCAAAAGGCTAATGTCATGAGAAATTTGAGTCGTAATATGATGTGGTTTTACAATTTTTTGTTTCTTTAGATGTGAATCTAGGAATACAAGTATAAAAGGGAGGGAGTTGCATTACATTAGACATTGACATGTGACATGATGTTATAAGTTTTATTGTGTTTACACAGGGAGATTGTTTGAGATTCTTGTTGGCACAAGCTCAGAACAGTTATGGCGATTGCTTTGTGCTATGGGTTCTCTTTATCTGTTAGAACCAATTTTCACCATTATTTTTATAACTAATATGAGTGCAATATGGGAAAGAGTAATGGCAACCTTACGGCTACAAATATTCAAGAGGATCTTGATCCAAAAGGTATGCTCTTGTGTGTATATTGTCACCTTTTTTGTTTAGATATACTCAAGCTCCTTCCTTGTAGAAGTTGACATCATTTGTTGGTTAAATTGCTTTATCTTTGACTTTTTAAGGGAGCCTGTCCAAGAAGAATGTGGTGTGCAATAAATCGGTTGTATAAAGCTGATAAAAAAAACAAACCATATGAATCCTCATACGCCCAAATGCTGTGTATGCATTCTCAAATATTTAGTGAACATCTCAGGATAATGTCTAAGGCTTTTTTGGTTTAAGTTCAAATGAGCCCAAAGTATAACTAAGAAATAGTTATTTAAGTGCCTCTTACACAAGTTGCCTTGTACTGCTGATTCTTTCTCAGCCTTAATATTGCTTAACGTACAGACAGGGTAATCTTAGTACTAATAACGGGTATAACAATAGCATAAAAATGAAAAAAAATGTCATATTATTATGCATAGTATTAGTAAATTTCCACAGTTCAATTCTAAGAGTCCAAATGCCATTTTTTTGGGCTCATACCTGTGGATGCTATATATCATTCAGAATAACTGAAAGAAATTGCCAAAGGCCTCTTTGGTAAGGTGCAAAAGAGTGAATTTAAATTCAAATATTTAAGCTTGAAGCAACAATTTTAGTTCTTCCATGTAGGATGTCGTTAAAATGTGATGCCCAACTGTAAAAGTCTGAGCTGCCCACCAGTAACACCTTGATTCTAATAATGATAACAAGGATAACAGTAACAAAGAAAATGATCTGGGTGATGATCTTATGCATCATATCAGTAAAGGTCCATGGTTCAATTGAAGAGGTTCAAATTTCATATTATTATCCATAGTATTAGTAAATTTCCACAGTTCAATTCTAAGAGTCCAAATGCCATTTTTTTGTGCTCATACCTGTGGATGCTATATATCATTCAGAATAACCGAAAGAAATGCCAAAGGCCTCTTTGGTAAGGTGCAAAAGAGTGAATTAATTTCAAATAATTAAGCTTGAAGCAACAATTTTAGTTCTTCCAGGCAGGATGTCGTTAAAATGTGACGCCCAACTGTAAAAATCTGTGCTGCCCACCAGTAACACCTTGATTCTAATAATAATAACAAAGATAACAGTAACGATGAAAATGATCCGGGTGATGATCTTATGCATCATATCAGTAAAGGTCTACAGTTCAATTGAAGAGGTTCAAATTTCATATTATTTTGTTTTCATGTTTGGACACTAATATATTTTCGAGTCATAGTTTTGAACAAATTCCTTGAAGATTAATCTTCTTGAATTGGCCATGTATGCCTTACCATTTCAGTTCAATAGCAGTGGGGACCAAAGCTTACTACTGAAACAGCATTTGCGTGCCCTCATGGTGTCATGACCCGATATTGACATATGAATAATATAAACATATATATTTAATGCATATATAATTGCTTTAAACATAAATATATAATTAACTATTTATTTAAATTCCTTAAACAATAATTAATTCTTTATTTATGAGTAAAAGATATTAATCAATATTAATAAATAATAACCAAATTATAATTTGTAAATAATATTATTGGTAAATTAATATTGTTTATATATATATATATATATTGATTATATTATTGAGAATATACTGATTATATATTATATATATTATATTAATAATGATATGCAAATATTAATTATATATAGAATATTCATATTAACAAATATATTAATAAAACCAAAAAACACTCTAAATATTCATATCTAATCAATCATATTAATAATAGTAATCAATAATAAATTATTCATACTAATAAAATTATAATTAAAAGAAACAATAATAATATTATATTAAGAAAGACAACCAATGGAATTTGAGTATAATGAAACAAGGCAACTTTTTCTTGAAGGGTTACGCAATTATGTATAAAAGAGGGTTTGTAAAAAGTGAAAGGAAAAACTTAGGAGGAATGAAAAGAAGAAAAGAAATATAGGAGAAAATCAAGTAGCAATTGTAGGAGAAAATCAAGGAGGAAATGTAGGAGATTATTAAATGAAAAGAAACATTGAATAAGCCAAAGAAAAGACATCCCAGGTGAAAAGAAGGTAAGTATATCTTTGTTTAAGTTAATTCATTAATAAGACTTGCATGAATTAGATATTAATAATAATATGAAATAAACTTGGGAATAATAGGTTATGAAGTCATGTATATGAAATAATAGATTATGAAGTAAACATATATTATTAAACATGAAATAACTCAAATATATTGATAAATAAGTAATAAATATATCACAAAACAAAATGTAAAGAAGAAGCGGTGGCAATGATCACAAAACAACTAAATGGAAGTAGGAGGGCAAATGGCTCTCCGAAGGAGGAATGAGGATAATCTCCTGGAATGTTAGAGGCCTAAACGCCTGTAACAAGGCTCGCCTCATCAAGGATCAACTCCTGGTGAGTGGGGCAGACATAATACTACTTCAAGAGTCTAAATTATCAGAAGATTCAGGCACTAAACTCTTTAATTCGTGGAAAAAATGGGCTTTCATTCAGTCCCCTTCGACAGGAGCTTTAGGAGGTCTGGCCCTCCTCTGGAATCAGCATAATTGTCAAATCTCTGTGTTGTCAGTAAATTCAAATTGGATAGTAGTGGAAGTCAAAGTGTTCTCTTTGACCTTTGTTCTTATTAATGTTTACGGACCAATTTTAGTGGTGGGAAAACAAAGATTGTGGGCCCTTCTTTCTCACCTGTTATTGGGTTTAGATGGCTCAAAGGTTATCCTGGGGGGAGATTTTAATGCCACATTAGGAAGTATGGACAAATTGGGAGGTGCTGACCCTTCCCCCAAAGTTACTCAGGATTTTAGAAATTTTATGGATGGTAACCAATTGCTAGATTGCATTCCTTCTAATGGCAAGATCACATGGTCAAATAGGCGGAAAGGAACACATTTTGTGGGGGCAAGATTGGATAGATTCCGTGTTAACTCCTTATGGTTGGCAGAGCATGGAGTGTGCCCGTCTTCAATTCTATGTATCTCCGGATTAGATCATTTTGCAGTCTCAGTGGATATTCAAATAGACCCTTCGACTTTTAGACCTCGCCCCTATTTCAAGATTGAGAAAATGTGGTTTAGGGATCCAAATTTCATGTCATTGCTACAGATTTGGTGGACTCAATGCCCATATGTTGTATAGGAACCAAAATGTATAGATTGGTGCAAAAATTGTAATTTATGAAGGCAAGGATTAAAGAATGGAATAAAGTCTCATTCAGAAATATTTTTAAACAGAAATCGGAACTTCAAGACCAACTAGCCAAAATAAGTGATTTTATCTTAAACAATGGCCTGTCTTTGGAGGTCTATAATAAACAAAAGGAACTATCAGGGCAGCTTGAGGAAGTTTTACTTAGGGAGGAAATCTTTTGTAGACAGAGGTCAAGGGAATTATGGCTCAGAGAGGGGGATAAAAACACTACTTTTTTTCACACTTCAGCCAAGGTGAAAAGACACAAGAATTCTATTTTTCATATTAAGGATTTGAATGGCATTACCTTCACTAAATTAAAGGATATTCAGATGGAAGCAGTCAGGTTTTTCTCTCATCCCCTCTCTGTTGAGGAGGACCAAGATGTTCTTCAATCCCAGGGCATTATTGATTGCATTCCTTCTATTGTGTCAGATCAGGATAATAATAATCTCATGGCTCCATTTTCTTTGGATGACATTCATAAGGCTGCAGAGGAATCCAGGAAACACTCCTACATGTTCAAGCAATTTAATAATACTATCATCACCCTTATTCAAAAGTGTCAGCATCCTTTGACATTTGCAGATTTTAGACCGATTTCTTTGTGCAACACCATCTACAAAATATTCTCCAAAGCAATGGCTACTAGGTTGGGTAAATTGATTCCAAAGATCATTTTAGATCAGCAGGGGGGTTTTGTTCCGGGCAAAGATATTGTTGAAGGGGCTTTGGTTGCACATGAGGTCCTGCACTCAATTAAGGAAGAGGGCCTCCTAGCCATGATTCTTAAACTTGACATGATGAAAGCATATGACAGGGTCAACTGGAAATTCCTAGGTCTTGTTATGGAAAAAATGGGATTTGCGAAAAAATGGATTAAATGGATTATGTCTTGCATTTCAGGGGCCAAGTTTTCAATCTCAATCAAGGGCACACCTTGTGGCTTTTTCTCTTCTTCCTAAGGAGTTAGGCAGGGTGATTTGTTGTCTCCTTTTTTGTTCATCATCCTTGCAGAAGGTCTTAGTAGATTGATTGCTTTTAATAGGTCTGTTGGCCTATGGGAAGGAATCTGTATTCGGATCTCTCAACTGGTAGTAAATCATACCCTCTTTGCAAATGATTCCCTTCTCTTTGATAAAGGAAATGTTTCAGAGGCCAAAACTATCAAGAAGACCTTATCTGAATATTGTGCAGCCTCAGGTCAGAAGTTGAATATTTCTAAATCAAAAATTTTCATTTTCAACCTGCCTACAAAGTCATGTAGGTTTATTCAGAACATCTTTGGCTTTACCTTGGCCCAAACTCCATGTAAATATCTTGGTATTCCTTTCTTCCAAGGTAATCCCAAGTCTGCCTTTTGGGATGAGGTGCTTAGTAGCATTAGAGATCGCATTGCCTCTTGGAAATCTAGGTGGCTCTCTTTGGCTGGTAGGATCCTGCTGGTAAAATCAGTTCTTAGCTCAATTCCAAATTACATCATGACTGTACTTTTGGCCCCTCAAGGAGTTATGAATAATATCATGAAATGTTTGAGAGATTTTATTTGGAAAGGTAATCTGGATGACAAAAAAAAGTCCCTCTGGTCTCTTGGAACATCTTTTGTAAACCTAAGGAATGTGGAGGGGCGGGCCTTCATAGTTTAAAGGAAAGAAACATTAGCCTTGGAGCTAAGCTAGTATGGAAATTATATGAGAATCCAGGCAGCCTTTGGGCCAAAATAATAAGGATCAAGTATTTGGATTCGGATGATCCAGAAAGAATATTCACATTAAGGAATCCTCCACCGGGATCTGCTATGTGGTCCTTTATGGTTAAGTGCAGAACTATTCTCCTTCCTCATCTTTCTTAGGTCATTAACTCAGGGTCTAAAGCCTTATTTTGGTCAGATTCATGGAATGGCCTTCCTCAACTGTCGTCTAATCATAATTTGCAACAGGCTAGGGCGATTCTGGAGGATTCTTGGGGACACAAAGTTGCAGTTTATTTCACTATGAAGGGTAATGAGATTACATGGAAGGACTTTTCTTCATTCCCTATCCCAAGATTAGAACAAATTGAGTTAACTAAGGCATTAAAATAGAGACATATCCTTCTTAATGGGTTCAAGGATAAGCTAGTTTGGACCAAGAGCAAGAGTGGCAGATACTCGGTCAAACAGGGATACAAATCTCTTGTTTCAAATCAGTCTCCTCCTAATCCCATCTTCCAATTCGCTTGGCATAATGCAATCTTACCTAAAGCAGGGGCTTTTCTTTGGTTGGCCATTCAAGATCGGATTCTCTCAAGTACTCGACTCAACCACTTGGGTATTGCTGATACTTTCGGTTGCTTGTTTTGTGGGAAGGTATTGGAAGATTCTAATCATCTGCTGGTATCTTGTGAGTTTTCCCAAAGTATATGGAAATGATCTCTGGGTAAAATAATGTGGAAGGACCAATACCTAATAAGCTTGTATTGCTCCTTCAGCAGTGGCCGTTATTACACCAGGATGCTTTTTTCTCAGTTTTATGGAGAGTTATCCCAGCAACAGTTACTTGGAGCATTTGGTGGGAAAGCAACAAAAGAATCTTTAGGAAAGAAACTTCTTCTGTGGAACAGGTTTGTGTTCAGGTGGAAACATTAATTTCGGAGATGGTGAATGCCCACACTTCCAAGGTCAAGTCGCTGTCCTTGACTTTTACCTCTTTCGACAATTTGGTTCTTAACAAATGGAAGTGCATTTCGATCCCATTTAGGGGGGTCCTCATTGGTAAACTACCTAAACTACAATCTCAAAAACAAGTGAAATGGGATCCCCCTGAGTCCCAATGGGTAAAATTGAATTTTGACTGGGCCTCTAGGGGCAACCCGAGTCGTTTAGGGGTAGGTTATGTGTTAAGGAGGGCAAATAAATCCATAATTTAGGCAGCTTATTGCAGACTTCCGGATGACACCAATAATATGGCAGAAGCAAGGGCTCTCCCCTGTGGGGTCAAGATGGCATTCAAATTGGGTGTTCAAGACCTTCATATTGAAGGGGATTGCCAGGTCATCACCTCCTCTCTCTTGTCTAAACAGGTGGTTAGTTGGAATCTTAACTATATTTTACAAGAAATCTAGCGTCTCCTCCCACGGTTTTCCAATTATAAAGTCACCCATTGTTACAGAGAGGCAAACAGAGTTGCAGATTGGCTATTGAATTTAGGGGCGCACATGGATGAAGTAAATTGGGATTGCCAGGATCTAGTCATGGATGAAAATGACATCCCTGATTTCTTATTGAATGAAGTATTGATTGAGATATGAAAAGGTACCATTTACCTTTTCCTTGGCACGTGTTCAGGCTCTATGAAAAATGATTTAACTGTTTGGCAGGGGAATGTAGGAACTATTTATGTAAGAATTGTACTATTTCCCATAGTTCATTTGGCGGCGTCCTTATGATACTATCTTTTCATTCTCCCGCGGCTTGGCGTAAGGCAGCTAGTTCTCTGTGTCTTGTGATGACGATTGCAGATAAACGTGGCCTCCGCTCCAGCTTGTTTGTACTATGCTTTTAGTTTTGGGCATTATTGGGATTATATCACTTGGCTCAAATTGGCCATTACAAGATTGCGCCAATCCTTCATGTGCTTTGCGAACCATCTTGATAGAAAAAGGGAGTTTGTCCGGTTATAAACGACTTGATTAAGATTACTTTGGACAACAGGGACTTTCTATATTTCTGGAGTGAGATGGAGAAGCTCGCAGACGTCCTCCCCAGTTGTGTATTGGCCAATACTATGCTTTTCTATGATAATGTTTTTGTTCTACTTAATTATGTTGACATGGTTGGTTCTTTTCTACTTCGTCCACTCGAGCTCTTTCACGCAGGCCATCCTCAGCTTCTTCCCACAGCTCCAGGACTCCTGCTCCCCTCCCTCGGCTTTTTGGCTGTAGCAAGGCAAAGGGAAAAGATGTGGTGGGTGGCCCTTCTAATGCACATTCCTGATTTTCTTATGATGGGCAGTTTTTTATCTTCGGCATGCTTCTGTAGTCTCCTTTGCTACAATTTCTAGGCTTGGGGGTTTTTGATTAGGATTGTCTCAAGTTTTTTAGGGTGGCTATCCTTTTGGGTATTTCTAGTTATATTTGTATAGCGTATTACCTATGGGTAATATCGGCTTGTATTGTTGTAAATTTTCATGGCTATCTGATAACAATTTTGGCAAGGAGAGGGGGTTTTCTTCCCTGCTTCTTTCCCCCTTGAGCCTCACCGAAGCAGTGTAATTATTAATTAATATTAATGAAATTTAATGGCTTAGCCATTTTTGCCAAAAAAAAAAAAAGTAATAAATATGTACTTAGTCTATTTCTTGTTCACTCACTAATTACAATTAAGAGGATAGGGAGTGTGTGTAGGAAGAGGCAGGTAAATCCGTCACATGATGGAAAGATCCCATGATAGGTAGAGCCTTGAGGGAATCCACTTGTAGATTGTGCAAGCGTCCTAGTACAGTAAATCTACCATCTTTCTTAAGTTTAGCGATTAGGAGTGAAGTAAGGAATCAGGACTTAAGTATGTATTATGAATTCGTGATTTTTCTTAATGTAATTTGATTTAAATACTTAATATGGAATATTAATCATTGGGAATCAACATTATCCTAGTGGCGAACATTATAAGTTGTCATTCCCAAACGCAATCCAAACCCTAATTGGGAATTTTAGGACAAATCAAGTAAGGTCCTTGATGGGGACATTACACATGGAACAATTATTGTTGTTGTCCATGCAAGTTGCCATTTTTTGTTGCGAACAGTAGCCAAATTCTCATGAAAAACACATTTATAAGGGGATATTTGATTCTATGTGGTGAATTGAATCACATACAACATGCAACCATGTATAAATGGGAGTAATTGATTGCTTATTCTGTAACTTTGAAAGCATTAGGTTTTCTTTGATATTGCTTGAAGATTCTGTTATAAACAAAGAACTCCAAATATAAGACATTGTGAGGAACATGAAGGTTGACTTTTTTGATGGGTTTAATTCCATATTTGGTAATAAATTCACCATTCCATACGCTTGGATAAGTAAACAACCCAATGTAGCTATAGGTGAGCCTAGCGCATGTAATGAATTTTATGATATGAGAACTAAAATAGTTATGGGTGTACAATGGTTGCATTCCCTCTCTGAGTTTCTACAATATCATCAATCTAGTCTATATGAAGAAAAATATTTAGTGCTTGGAGGTATCTCTAATGGATCTCTTAGGGTAGTCATAAATAAGAGGACTTCTTGCAAGGGACATGTTACTTGGGTGGCAAGTTACTTGGTGATGGAAGACATGGAAACTAATTCCTTTTTTGGTAAGAAAAATAGTCATAATTTTGATATTCAAATGCTTTTGAATCAGCACAGTGTGGTGTTCAATAATATGTGTCCAAGACTGCTACCATATAGAGGATTCCGAAATGCTGTAGAGTTAAAACTAAGATCCATTTATGTTACGATCACTCCTTACCACCACCTAAGGATATATATATATATCCTTAATTTTCCTTAACCTATTTTCTAATTTCTTGTAGCTTAATGTGTTAGCTTAGGGAATTATTTTAATAAATAATAAATAAATTGCTCGTAATATTATTTCTGTGAACATTGTAATAACCAACTTTATTATTATTTCCTAGGTTGGCTAAATGAGACTAAATTAAACCTTGTGTAACTCTTAACAATATTTTATTATTTTGGGGTATAGTTATAGAAGCAAATTAAAATAGATTTTTGCGAGGGAAAAGTGAATATTTTTATTTTAATTTTCATAGGAGTTTATAAAAAGCGGGTGAGGTCTCATTTGCGCTCTCCGCCATTCTATGTATCAAATCATTGTTTGTTAAACAAAGCCATTGTGTTCGTTTCTTTGCCCTAGTGTAATGCCCTAGAAACATTTTTTGGATTTTTACAATTATTAGCATGAAATGCAGAACTCTCATACTTGTTGATCACACAGATCCTTGTGTGGGTAAGGTGAGAGCATATGGTGACTAGGACACTAACTTATTGGTGGCAAGCCACATAGTTCTACAATGCACAAAATGTACAAAAAAATGATGTTGGTGGCATAGCCATTCATACTTACAAATTCAAGCTATATGGTGGAGAACCGCATAAATGATTACAATTTGATTGAGAAAGCAATGGAATACTTTTCTATAATGTCCACTCTTTCGTGAGTGTCATCTTTTAGAGGATTAGCCTATCTCCCGACCCTCATAGGCTAATGGAGTTGTTCAGAGGGTCCAGTTGGGAGAGTTGGAGGCCATTTTCCACTCCTGAGGTCAGGGATGTTCAGGATTGCTCTTTGTTTGAGTCAGATCAGAAAACTTACTATTTATAGTAAGTGTCTATTTTGGAAAAATCAGAGTTTCTATCTTTGGTAGGGCACCTGGGCAGTTTGCTAGTAGTATGGAGTTGTGGTGACATTGACTGAGCTTCTAGTTTGAGACTTACTATTTATAGTAATTCAAATTATGGTCAAAGCTATTTCTGGCAGGTGTACTCAGACTCATGGTATGCACAGTGATTAACTCATTCGTCAGTTGGCTTAGTTTCAGGGACTTACTATTTATAATAAGTCAGTGGATGTTAGAGAGGGACCCTTACTATTTTTAGTAAGGTAGTTGGATGCACAATAGATACAATGGTTAACTCCCAAGTTCAGACGGAAACAAGAAATAATGATTATTTTTGGAGTTATGGTATTTTAGTTATTAATAAAATAATACTATATTAATAATTAATGATAAAGTGCAATTATAAAGTTATATCTTCACTTTATGTGATTGGGGCCACTTAATGACTTAAAAGTCATTTAATAAAGTGCATCACAATGATATAATATAACTTTATGATTTAAGTGGACTTTATTTGAAAGGGAGTTTTAAATGTTTTAAAAGTATACATTACAATAAGTGATAAAGTGTTATTTAAAAAGGGAGATACAAGTGTTTAACAAGAGACGCAAGCGTCAAAGTTCCTGCCTATAGTGGAATGCTTTAAGGGGCAAAGATATGGTGACAATTGTAAATATAAACTTGTGAATGGAAAAGCTAGTGTCATTAATAGTTTGCAAATACCATAGTTGTTAGGACTATCATTTTCTTAAAATTTATGTAGGACACAAGGATTCTCAAATTTTTTAAATTGATTGAATGATTTGTTAGTAAAGAAATTATAGATAAGTAGGAGATTTGTAGATATACACGATTCAAATATCACAAAAAAATTGTAGTAGATTTTTTAAATAATGATAGTCTAGGAGTGTGACTTTAAAGATTGATTAGTTGATTTGTGAGCTAAAATAGTGAAAAACACATAGGAGCAACAAACAACTCAATTTAATTTATTGTAAACTTTGTATTAGAAGAGTTAGTTATGAACAACAAACAACTCAATTAATGTCTTATCACAAAATTTGTGTTAAAAGTTATTATGAAATTAACCATAATAATTGTTAAATTATCAAAATAAATTATAAATTACTATTATTTTAAAAACTCCATATTTTTCCTTACTAAATAAGAATCAATGAAAATTTAACAAACAATATTTCATTTCAAAGTCTTAAGATATATAGCTTTTAAAAAATACATTAAAAAATATAGATTTTATATTACTATACTTAACATCGAACATTTTAGCATAAATTAAACTCAAATGCTATAGTTTAAAATGGAAAACAAAATAAAAAATAATATTTTTCCATAAAATAAAGAAAAATTTGATTTGTTACATAATATCTAGTGTACAACAAAGCTAGAAATAAATATAAAGCACCAAAAAAATTATAATATAATACTAGTATCGATTTTTAATACATATTTGGTTGACTTAGATTAGAGTAATGAAGCGAAGATATTTAATTTTGTTTGTAAAAGGAAGATATTTTAATTAATATGCACTCAATAGTTTAATTTAAATTTTATTATTAGATACAAATTTATGATGATTCAAATTATAAAATTAAAATAGAAAAAAAACACAATCAATATATATTTAAAAATAAAATATATCAAAGAAAATATAATATAAATATAAATAAATATAACTTGAAACAAATATTATAAATGATATTTATGTAAAAAAATAAAATAAATTATGAAATATAATTAAAATAATTTTTCACCCATTTTAAAAACTCGGAATACTATTTATAATTTATTATCATTAAAAATTAAATAAGTCATCAAATTAAATAATATAGAAAATATGTTTTAAGTAAAAAATAAAATAAGCATGTTTTATTAAATTAAAAAATATAAAAATATTAAAGTCTTGTCGATGATTTCAAACGACAACGGAGGAAAGGGAGACAGAGTTGGAATTTTTGAGGGGCCCACACCACTTAGTATGTGATGTGCTTTTTTATTTTTCTTTTAATTAATGAAGCTTTTAAAATGTGAATTTTCTCATTGCCTTTTTTTTCACAGCCAATAGAATTATAAATAAATAGCATTATTTGGATTTTTTAAATATGTTGAAATTATCAAACTTTACAAAACAGAAAGACTTAAAAAATCTTGAAATATGATCGGTCAGATTAATTGCATTTCAAAACTAAATGAATGCAATAGTTTACCTGCCTATGGTAGGAACTAATAAAGTATACTTTTATATTTAAATGCGTGCATCAAAAGGAGGGGAATATTATTAAATATTTTATTTCAAACTCACAACAAGTTCACATGATAAGTTATACAGGGTGTAAGCTTGAAGCTGGAAGCTGAATTGTTATTTGGAGATTTATAAATACCTTTAAAGGGAGAAATCAATTCATTCTATGCATTTGAGATTATTGAATTGTGTGAAGGGAATTTGAAGACAAGGGTTTCAAAAGTTTCAGCTTGGAGAATTGAGAATTCTTCATAGTTTTCAGCACTTTGAATTGGTGTAATATCTAGTGAATTGTGCAAATGGCGATGGCTTTACTCAGAGGCCATGATTGGGTTTATTGGTGAAGAAATATCAAGGGTTTGTGCATATATTTTATGCTTATTCATTGCAGACCTGTGGATCATCATTGGCAGCCAAATAAGAGAAGATTGCAAGCTTTAATCTTGCTGCTGCAGTGATGCTACAGTAACACGTGAACAATAAATTGCTACAATGTTTTTGCATTATAATTGAAAGGTGCAAGGATTTAAGTGCAGATTTTTAAAGAGTATTCCCAATATCGATTGTGGTAGCCATTGCAATTATTACCAACATTAAATATTGATTACCAACTGTTATCTACAGGTTCATACATTGCTGCCATATGTTTCCAGATTTTATAATTAAAGCTTGAGGACTTCCGGGTATGAATGGTTAATGAAAAGCATTGTAAATATTTATATATTATGCTTAATAAGAATCATTGCAGCTCTATTTCATTTCTAGAATATTTAATATTTGCAATGTTATTATATCTTGCCTCGCAAAAGGTTTATTTTTTATTTTAAAATTGCAAGTCAAAACCAAACATTCAAAAACACAAACATTTGCAAGTTGGAGGCTGGATAACCTATTGGGGCTATTATAGTGGTATCAGAGCTTGCCTGCAAAGTGTTTGACCAAATGTCAATCGTCCAAAATTAAACCACAGTCCAGTATTGTCAGAGTTAGAGCCCAAGGGGTTCTTACAGTGGTATCAGAGCGGTCTCCTACCATCGTGCTAGGTTAAAAATAAATATTTAGTGACTAAACATCTTGTATTTGTGTGACCAACACTCATCAGTTTTTGCTAAGTTTCATTTATGGGTTACTACAGTATTGTAGGAAAACCCAAGGAAGAGATTGAACAAGCTGCTATCAAGATGAGGGTAACTTATGAATGGGAAGCCCCTCAAATCTTTGAGGGAAATCAGCGTATGCCTAATAATTTGAAAGCACAATACCCTCTTAATGATTATATAAACTTTGTTGTCATCTTGAGTCCCGAAAAGATTGGATTGGTAAAGTATATTAGGAGGGTGTATAAAGAGAATTTCATTTAAAGGGGCGAAATCCAATCATGGGTACAATGTAAGCAGGTATGGTAGAATTATTAAATCAGATAATGAAGATGGTTCTACATCCAAACTCAATGCTCGGGTTATAGGAAGTCCCACAATGAGGAAAAACGAAATGAGAAGGCAAGGTTTATGTTTCTCTTGCAAAGGTTTTCGGGAGCCTAACTATCAATGCACAGATAATGAGGTAAGGGAGACTTATACACATGCTGATTTACATTGCAGCCATGGGACATAAACTATGGCGTATGATACACTTAGTTTTCCTTTGAAGACACCTCTTGAACCAGCACTCGACATTGGACAATTAGCAAAGGATGAAGTTTTGGTTGAGCTCCTTGAGGACACTATAGGTAAGTGTGATGTAGCTCCTGATTTTCTGTTTTATGACAACAGTCATAATGTCGAGCTTACTCATGAGATAGCAGCCATTCCTTGTGAGGATGATGGATGTGTGGAGTTCCCTACCATTGACACTCAAGATTTGGGTGTTAAAAATGAATTTGGTGATGTGGATTCAAGTCACTGCAAGTCTGAATTTGTAAATCAAACCTTGGAAAATAAATCAGAAAATGCACTTAATGGTGATGGATCCCAAGATAGCTCTTTGGCTGAGCTTGCTTTTACTTTGGAAGAAGTGTGCGAAGATATTGTCAAATCAACAACTTCTACAATGCCATTAGAGCCATCCCATGAGGTACATAACGCCAATACCTTAGTTAATGATGTGTGCAAAGTTGAGGGCACACATAATGATGGTCACCAAATAGTAGGTGATGATGATTTGGCCTCTTATCAGAGTGCTGATAACGAATCAAAAAACTTGTGTTGTAATGTTTTGTCACAGGGGCATCATCATTTTGTAGGGCAATTAAAGGTGAATGGCAGTATGATTGCCACAACCATTGAGCACTTTAACGTAGCTCGCCAGATGTTAGCCACTTATGGTTGGAGCACTCCTGTGATAGATGAGCACTATGATGGTGGCCTTTCCCTTCCAGAGTTTCATACACTTCGAGAAGCCCTCGGGATAATGAAACAAAATTATTTGCAATTATTGGCTAAGAGAAACTACCTTCTCGAGTGGGGTTGCACGTGTTATGACGTGCTAAGGGGAAAGGAAGATGAGGTGGATGAGCTCACCCATGAGTTGGGAGTGACTAGGGATTCTTTGGAGAGAGCACAGTTAGCCTTTCACGAGTCTCAGTCATAGATTGAGGAGCTTACCGTGGAGTTGAGTCGGGCATAGTCTTCACGACTACAGGCACAGTGCAGATGATATAGTTGGGATGGGTGCATTTGTTGAGAGTAGCGGAGAACCACATGTTGCATCAGGTTCTCCTGTGGTTATGTCCACTGCGGGAGTTGTTGGTGATGGGTCAGATGACATAGCTTTTATTTAGGACTATGACAGTCAATACTTGACCGAGGTGGGATCTTTTTATCGTGACTGCATAGGGAGTGCTCATCACGACTTCTTAGATCCACACAGAGGATTTGATGATTCATCACTGTGGATTGGTTCTGAGGTTATACCATCCTTTGTGGGATCGGTATTAGCCATTTGTTATAGATGGGATCAGTGACTTCAAGTTGGATTACTTGCAGAGTCAGCACATCCATGGAAGCCCAGCAGAGGATGGAGATAGTGATAGCATTACATATGCCTTTGGATGTTCTCATCTCCACACTACGAATGGATGTGAGTTTTGTGTGCTTTGGGACCCGAGTGATGACATGGGTAGCGCTATAGTTCGGGTGGGTCTCATTGATTGGCTTCACAGCTTTGGGCATGGTGAAGTTGAGTTTAGTGTTGAGCAACAAAAGTCTAGGGGTGTTCTTCTTGGTAGGCTTCTATTCAGAGTTTGGGATCCTTCTAGTGCATTAGGATTTCAGACAGAGCTCATTGA
This sequence comes from Thuja plicata, assembly GCA_018584345.1. Taxonomy (NCBI): domain Eukaryota; kingdom Viridiplantae; phylum Streptophyta; class Pinopsida; order Cupressales; family Cupressaceae; genus Thuja; species Thuja plicata. Next base: position 5,781,694 of record MU227527.1, on the reverse strand, counting down.
GGAGTTTTCAGGAGTTTACACAGTGAGGGGTGCCTAATATTTTTCCTCTGGTCCTCATGGACATGATCTCTTTCAGATGCACAGTTTAGTTGCGCATGGGTCAGACAAAGTGTATGACAGTTCACCTTGCGCAGTTCTGGAAGCAATCTTTATCAACCTTCCAAATTGCTTCCCTATGAGATATTCATTCCTGTGACATCTACAGTCGAATTTGACTCAGTTTTGCAGGTTTTGTCAGTTATTTTGGTGTTAATGTTACAGGAGCTAGTTGGTGATCACAGAGACATTACACCACTCTACCCTTGGGATCCGGGTGGATTTATGTGTTTTTGTTTTTGAGATTGCTTGGGGACAAGTAATTTCAGGAAGGGTGAACTGTAATGTCCCCTTTTTTGTGAGTGTCATCTTTTAGAGGATTAGCCTATCTCTTGACCCTCATAGGCTAATGCAGTTGTTCAGAGGCTCTAGTTGGCAGAGTTGGAGGTTAGTTCCCACTCCTGAGGTCAGGGTTGCTCAGGATTGCTCTTCATTTGAGTCAGATCGACACACTTACTATTTATAATAAGTGCCTATTTTGGGTAAGCAGGGTTTCTATCTTTAGTAGGGCACTTGGGTAGTTTGCTAGTAGTATGAAGTTGTGGTGACATTGACGAAGCTTCCAGTTTGAGACTTACTATTTATAGTAAATCAAATTATGGTCAGAGCTATTTCTGGCAGCGGTACTCGGACTCATGGCATGCACAGTGATTAACTCATTCGTCAGTTGGCTCAGTTTCAGGGACTTACTATTTATAGTAAGTCAGTGGATGTTAGAAAGGGCCCCTTACTATTTTTAGTAAGGTAGTTGGATGCACAATAGATACAATGGTTAACTCCCAAGTTCAAACGGAAACAAGAAATAATGATTATTTTTGGAGTTATGTTATTTAATTATTAATAAAGTAATACTTTATTAATAATTAATAATAAAGTGCAGTTATAAAGTTATATTTTTACTTTATGTGACTGGGGCCACTTAATGACTTAAAAGTCATTTAATAAAGTGCATCATAATGATATAATATAACTTTATGATTTAAGTGGACTTTATTTAAAAGGGAGTTTTAAATGTTTTAAAAGTATACTTTATAATAAGTGATAAAGTGTTATTTAAAAAGGGAGATATAAGATTTTAATAAAGTATACTTTTATATTTTAATTTGTGCATCAAAAGGAGGGGAATATAATTAAATATTTTATTTCAAATTTGCAACAAGTTCACATGATAAGTTATACGGGGTGTAAGCTTGAAGCTTGAAGCTGAATTGTTATTTGGAGATTTATAAATACCTTCAAAGGGAGAAATCAATACATTCTATGCATTTGATATTATTGAATTGTGTGAAGAGAATTTGGAGACAAGGGTTTCAAAAGTTTCAGCTTGGAGAATTGGGAATTCTTCATAGTTTTCAACACTTTGAATTGGTATAATATCTAGTGAATTGTGCAAATGGCGATGGCTTTACTCAGAGGCCATGATTGGGTTTATTGGTGAAGAAATATCAAGGGTTTGTGCATATATTATATGCTTATTCATTGCAGACCTGTGGATCATCAATGGCAACCAAATAAGAGAAGATTGCAAGTTTTAATCTTGCTTCTACAGTGACGCTACAGTAACCCGCGAGCAGTAAATTGCTACAATGTTTTTGCATTTCAATTGAAAGGTGCAAGGGTTTAAGTGCAGATTTTGTATTCCCATAATCGATTGTGGCAGCCATTCCAATTATTACCAACATTAAATATTCATTACCAGCTGTTATCTACAGGTTCATACATAGTTTCCATACATTTCCAGATTTTAGAATTAAAGCTTGAGGACCTCCGGGTATGAATGGTTAATGAAAAGCATTGTAAATATTTATATATTATGCTCCATAAGAATCATTGCAACTCTATTTCATTTCTAGAATATTTTATATTTGCAATGTTATTATATCTTTCCTGGCAAAAGATTTATTTTTTATTTTAAAATTGCAAGTTGGAGGTTGGATAACCTATTGGGGTTATTATAGTGGTATCAGAGTTATCCTGCAATGTGTTTTACCAAATGTAAAACGTCCCAAATTCAACCACAGTCCAGTGTTGTCAGAGTTAGAACCCCAAGGGTTCTTACATTTTCTTATTCATATACATGAATTATGTCAAATAGCTGTCTAACAATCTAAAGATAGACAGTTCATTTTGGCAAGCAAATTGCATAAATTAATAAATATTTGGAGTAAGAGCTAAAATGTTTGATAGTATGATGAAGAATGAACCAATGCTCCAATCTGTACCCAAACTATTGTATTACTACTACAGAGAACTCCAAAACTACAATTAACTCCAGAATCAATGCTATAATTTAATATAAATGGACTGGTAGTTAGCAGTAACCTCAAGTGACGTCGAACTCTGTAAAAAAATACTGAGTACTAGCAGATAACTGATAATCAAAAGATAATAAATGCACCAGCAATATTGATAGTCAAATATCCTGATGTAAGAGGGCCCCCTTTAGGCTATATGGACTATAGATGCTGTGATGAATGATGCCACAGATTGAGCAATGAAAATGATACCCATAAGGGCATTTTTTGGACATGTAATCATCTACAAGAACCCTTATATTAGTAGGAAATTGAACCTACAGCTTGAATATTGTTAAGCACCAGAATATACTTTCGAAGACTTTCCCAAATGAATAGCTGCAAAGTGTTTTTGTTTTTAGAATGTAAGTTTCAACAAAAAGTGTTATTAAATTGCCTTCAAAGGCATCAATCCCATCATTCACCAAATAACAAGCACCTTAAAAAGATTAGGAGCGCCAGATTGATATCAAACAGCCTTTCACAAACATCAAAATATATTAATGATATCTCATCAAATGAAATAGAAGTATGAGCCCAATGTTTAATTCCTTTAATTCACCTTTAAGAAGTAAGGCCTACTTGAGGTTGTCCAGCAATCTAATAAAAATATGATTGACCAACTTTGGAAACGTGGTGGTCAAACCTTATTAAAACTGAATCACATCAACTTAAATTGGTCCTGCAGCCTATTGTAATCTTCAAATATCAAATCATTTCTAGTATGACCACATCACATATTGATCCAACAGACATTTCAAAAATATCATATCACTTAAACGGTATGGCTACACTATATATGGTACAGCTGAGTAATTTGCGACTAGCACCAAAATAATATTTCTAGGAAATAAGTTAGCAATTATATAATATTTGCCTAGATAACCTTTACTTTATAAGAAATAACACTACTCTTATAAAGAGTATGGCAGCTTCATGAGGATTAAATTGAACACTTAGCACCCTGTTGTGAAGTCTTTCACACATCGCCCCAATTCTTGGGGACCCCCTAATTTTTTGGGATTTTGGAATTGATCTCGAGAGATTTAATGGTGAAGTTGATCAATTGGTGGACGTTCAAAGGCATCCCAAGGGAAAATTGGGGAGAAAAGTGTTTTTTAGGTGTTTTTGCCCTTGGGGCGGAAATGTCCATACCCTTGGACATTTCCGCCATGTTGTTTTTGGCCAGC